>CM035416.1:113508031-113535531 GCA_020310875.1 Ceratopteris richardii | reverse complement strand
ATAAATATCATGAGCCACATAAACGTGGGATTCAAGCCTACAAAAAATTTGCAAGGTTGAATCCCATGTTTCTATGGCTGGGGCTTTTTTGGTTTGAAGACTATCCAAGTTGTTCCAATCATAACGATTCCATATCTAAAGAGAATGAGGCCAATAAGTACTCAAGTAAACCCAAGGCAGTCTAAATGTAAACCCTTATTCACTTGTTGAAATCTTGGTTTAGCTTCATTAAACTACAAGGCTACCCTTCCTTAGGCTTATAAAAGCAAAGAAAAAAAACCCAACCACAAAAACACAGGGTTCAACCCTACAAGCTTTTTGTAAAGCCAATCTCCATGTTTTTGTGGCTCGGGGTTTTTTAAGCTTTTGAATACTTAGGAGAGGATTGAATGGTTATTAATTAACCATACTCCAATGGACTGAAGTCAAAAGTGCTGGTATAAACCCAAATTACTCTATATGTAGACCGTGAGCACTTATGAAGATAATGAAAGAAAAAGATTAAATTAATTTCTCTTTTAAAACTTAGGTACCGTTGGAAACAAAGTCAAATGGTAAAAAACTGAAGTCACATGATGTGATCTTTACTAGAATTTGTACGAGAAAAAGGTGTGGGAACTTGGCTAAGGAAAATGCTTTTCAAAGATCCCACCAGGGTTCAATCCCCATTGGTGGCAGCGTAGAACAAAAAACGAACCTCAGATCAGGCAAGGCTATCTGTTGAGTTTAAGCATATCACTAAGTGGAGGAAAAGAAACTAATAAGGGTTTCGCTAGTAGTGACGAGCGAACCAAAAAGATCCCAGCTTGAAAATCTCACAATTACAAGGATCAATTATGATTGCAAAAAAATCTTCAAAAACATAATCCGTGGAAATGGTGATCGCTTCTCTTTTTTCTCAAAAAAGATTCATCTCAAAAAAAATTATTCCACGATCTATTGTTGCTGCACTAGACAAGTTTTGAACCCGGTGGGATGTTTGGGAGCACTTTGCTTTATCCAAGATCATATCTTATGATCACTCTATATACTATAAATCATATGATGTCCTTATTGTGACATTTGGACATTATTTCCAACAATCCCATCTTCGATGTCATAATGATACACGGTTTAATAACCTGCAAAACTTCCTTTGACTCTGAAAATATATCTCTTAACTGATTTCCAATGAATTTTAAGCTGACTATGCATGAACTTGGATACTTGAGAAACTACAAACTGAATGTTTGGACGTGTATTACATATATATATCAAGCAACCAACTGCTTAACTATATAATGTAGCATCAAATGGTTTAAATGTGCTTCTGACACATTAACATCCATAGGTGTGTCCATAGGCTTGGAATCTATCATCTGAAGCCTTTCCAATAATTTCTCAATGTATTTACATTGTGTCATGTAGATACACTCATCTCTCTACTTGAACTCAATCCCAAGATACTAATGTAAAATGGCTAAGTCATTAACATCAAATGTATGCTTAAGTTGTCCTTTAAGCAATTGAAGATTTAAATCTTTGGAACCTGTGATAATCATATCACTTTGTAGTGCATATTGAACACTAACTAGCTCTTTCTCATCTAAAGTAAGAGCTAAAATGTTATGAATCTCAAAATGTTCTACATAAGTTACCTCGTCTTCTTGTTCTCTCGTTGTTTGACTTCTGGTTCTTTGAGTGTATTCTCTATACCACGGTCCTTCCAGGTTTGATATAACCACTTTTGCATATTCTTGAAAACTGGTGGAATCATTTCTGGTTCTTCAGTATCTCTTACTTCTAGAACTATGGAACCTTCTCCAACTTCATAGGTCAGAATATCAAGAGGTAATGATGATGGAATAGGCACTAATGTAGGTACTTAACTCTCTCTTCACCTTTATCAAGTGCATCTCTTAGGGTTTGAGAAGGTAATCATCCCCCTTGTATGGCTGAATATAAGAATCCCAATTCGTTTTGAAATTTTATGAAATCTGGAATCTCTTCCTGCTTATCATAAATCTCCACATTGGAAAGTTTGACATTCCTTCAATCTTGTCTTCATTCTCGAGTCTATAATCACTCATCTTATTAAGGTTGTATGTCAATTATCTCTGATTCCAAATGTTGGAAGTGGGGTGGGCCTCAATAACAATTAATCACAGGTCTACAAGATCTTCCAACACATGAACCTTAGCATACACACCTTAAGACTAAAAAATAGATGAGTGAGAGATAAAGAGAGAAAATATAGGTTTTCAAGGTGTACGGTAAGCTAAGATGCACACCTACACTATCTTATATTCCATTGTCAAATTACAATGTGTGAATATGACACAAACTGAATCTAGGCAAAAATAGGAACTAAATATAAGAAATTGTGTGCATAAGAGGTATGAAGAGCGTGTGTGTGTGTGTGAGAGAGAGAGAGAGACAAAGAGAGAGAGAGAGAGAGAGAGAGAGAGAGAGAGAGAGAGAGAGAGAGAGAGAGAGAGAGAGAGAGAGAGAGAGAGAGAGAGAGAGAGAGAGAGAGAGAGAGAGAGAGAGAGAGAGAGAGAGAGAGAGAGAGAGAGAGAGAGAGAGAGAATGGAGAATATGAACAATATAGAACTATTTTACATCAAACCCAAATTTTTATTATTCCTAAATAAAAAACAATTGAACTAACAAGTAGGAACAAAAATAGACTTGTTACTCACAATAACTCAACAACTCATGTTGATGGTAAGCTGACACAAACTCCTCCAAGGTCTCCTGACATAGAGCACACCTCCTCCAAGTGTGTGACAACACTTCCTCCAAGTAGAGGACATCCTTGATCTCCTCCAAATAACTCCAAGGGTAGCTTGAAAAGATACTCAACAATGAGCTTGGTTCTTCTTATACAACATTGAGATTCCTTGAAAAGCTAGCTAATAAAAACAATTTTATTGTTGAGTATCTTCTCAAGCTACTCTAGGAGTTATTTGGAGGAGATCAAGAAGGCCTTATACTTGGGGGGAATGTTCTCACACACTTGGAGGAGGTGTGCTCTACATCAGGAGATCTTGGAGGAGTTCATGTCAACTTACCATCAACATCAATTGCTGAGTTACTGCGAGTAACAAGTCTATTTCTGTTCCTACTTGTTAGTTCACTCGTTTTTGAATTGTTTATACAAATTATAGAGGTCATGGGTTATTTCCTCGTAGATAAATATCTTTGGGTTGTATGGTTACTCTCTTGGCATGGATACCACATAGGTTCAAACCTTCAAGCAAGGAGATGAGGTAGGCCTCTACTTCCTCTTGAAGTGCCTCAAGTGCTATCCCTTGTATTCGTAGACCTGCAAATTAGCTTTGTAGTTATTCCTTTACTGTTATATGGAGTAACCCCTAAGAGATGGTTCACACCTCTTCTTAGGGGTTACTCCAATGTTACGGCACTCATGTTGTTGGAGTTAGACGTCTGCGGAAGCATGCGAATAGCACAAGGAAGAAGAAGAAGCTTGGAGCACAACACACAAGACTGAATGTATTACTAGAGAATGTACAAAGATAAGTAGCCCATTAGGGCAATAGGCGTATATACAAGCCGGGGGAAAAAAACCTCCTAAAGAGGGAAAAAAGTGCCCCGGCGGTCCTAGAGTGTTCACACACATCACTACCTAAATATATCAACAAATCCCCCCTGGGAGTGATGCGGTGAACAAGGAGCTGGCACTCATGTATAAGGAAGTGCCGAGCTATGTGGAAATCACTCCACAAAAGGAAGTAAGCCCAAAGCTTTGCGGAAAGCTTCAAACTTCTCCCTAGGCAGAGCCTTCGTGAAAAGGTCTGCAATGTTCTCCTGCGTGGGCACATATGCCAAGCTGATCTCCCCAGCAGAGAACCTCTCCCTGACATAGTGATAATGCACCTCAATGTGCTTAGTGCGAGCATGGAACACAGGGTTCCTCGCAATTGCCAATGCGCTCTGACTGTCAGTGAAGATGGTGGTGGCAGAAGACTGGCCAACACCCAAATCAGCCATAAGGCGTCTGAGCCACACACACTCAACAGTCGCTGTGAAAGTTGTCCTATACTCAGCCTCACAACTGGAAGTGGCCACAGTAGGCTGCTTCTTGCTCAACCAAGATATACATGAGCTACCAAGCATGAAGCAAAAACCAATGGTGGACACACGAGTGTCATAGCAACCAACCCAATCTGAGTCAGAAAAAGCATGCAAATCTGGCGGTAGTGATCCCCCCTTGGGATAAAACAACCCAAGTAGTCGAGTACCACTCAAGTAGCGAAAGATGCGCTTAACCGCTTTCCAATGCGTGACTCCTGGGCAATGCATAAACCTGCTCATCTGTGAGACAACAAACTGAATATCTAGCCGAGTAATGCATAAGTAAATCAAGCATCCAACAACCTGCTGATAGAGAACAGCATCAAATGCATCTCCAACATCATGAAGACTCAATCGTAAACCTGTCTCCATAGGAGTGGCAATAGGCTTACAATCTTCAAGGCCAAAACGCTGCCATAATGTGTCAATATATTTCGTTTGACACAAAGCCATTCCACCATCAACTTGCATAAACTGAATGCCCAAATAGTGATGCAAATGCCCCAAATCAGACATCTCAAATGAGGCATGCAAATCAGCCTTGAAATCAGCAATATGCTTCTCAAGAGGACCAGTGAGCAGCATGTCGTCTACATAGACAACAATGATCAAAAGCACATCATTAGCACGCTTAACATATAAGGTGCTTTCAGTTGGACTGTTCTCAAAACCATGTGCAATCAGATAGGCATGTATTTTCTCATACCAAGCACGTGGTGCTTGCTTTAAACCATATAACGCCTTCTTTAACCTGCACACCTGGTTTTCATGCCCTTTCTGCACAAAGCCACGGGGCTGAAAAACATACACTTCTTCATGCAAGTCACCATTCAAAAATGTTGTTTTAATGTCCAACTGATGTACATTCCAACCATGATGGGCTCCAAGTGCACAAATGCTCCGAACAGTAGTCATACGGCATGTAGGTGCAAAGGTCTCATCAAAATCAATGCCTCTTTCCTGCGCATAACCCTTTGCAACAAGCCTAGCCTTATACCTGTCAACTGTACCATCAGGTTTACGCTTCAGCTTGTATACCCACTTAGTGCCAATGGCCTTCTTGCTAGGAGGCAAGTCACATAAAGACCATGTACCATTCTTCGTTATAGCATCATATTCAGATTGCATAGCAGCCATCCAATTTTCTGAATTTTGTGCTTCATCAAAAGAAACAGGCTCATTCTCATCACAGAGACTAGATGCAGCCATAGCATAGCAATCTGATGCAAAGGAGGTACTATGAGAGCCTGAACGAGTACGATATGACAAAGGTGCATCTAATTTGCTGTCACGCAAAGTCTACACCAGCCATTTTGGCATAGTTTTTGCCTGTTCAATATCAGCTCTCTCATCAACAAGTGCATCATGTAAATCTGCATCAGAAATGGAATGATCTGCATCATCATATGAAACCTGCAAAGGCTAAGAAGTTGCCTCATTAGGACCAGCGCTAGCCTGTCCACATGTAAAAAGAGGCATCAAAGTATCATACATGTCTTTGGAGCTAACAGATGTCTCCTTAGTACATGAAAGCAATGGCTGAATAGCATCTTCCACAAAGACAACATCACGGCTAACCAGAATGCGTTTAGTCTGTGGATGATACAGACGATAGCCTTTACTTTCAGAACTGTACCCAACAAAAATACATTTTACTGCCTTATCATCCAATTTTCTGCGATGTTGTTCAGGCACTAATGCATATGCCAAACAACCAAAAACACGCAGATGAGCAACAGATGGCTTGCGGTCATGCCAAGCCTCATATGGAGTGATAGACTGCAACGCTTTGGTGGGACACCTGTTCAGTACATATGCTGCACACATGAAGCCTCAAGCCAGAAACTATGTGGTAAAGCCTGACTTTTGACCATGCACCTCGCCATCTCCATGAGTGACCTGTTCTTTCGTTCAGCAACTCCATTCTGTTGAGGTGTATACGGCACTGTACACTGGTGTTTTATCCCACGTTCAGCCAGAAATGCATTAAAATCTGAAGACATATATTCCCCCCCTCGATCAGAACGGAGGGTGCCCATTTTACATGCTCACAGACTTTCAGCCAAAACCAAAAACTGTTTGAAGCACATGAACACTTCGGACTTTGCTTTGAGTGGATATACCCATGCATGCCTGGAAGAATCATCAATGAAAGTCACGAAGTAAAGGTAATTTCCAAAAGAGGGTGTCTGCATAGGACCACAGACATCACTATGTACAAGCTGCAATTTCTGCATAGCCCGAACTGAACCATCTTTTGGAAAGGAAGAATGCTGCATTTTGCCCAAAATACAGCCTTCACAAACATGTTTTCCAGGTGCCTCAAGTTTGGGCAAAGAGGACACCATTTCAGATTTCTGCAGGCGTAACAAACTAGCAAAATTCAGATGACCAAAGCGTGCATGCCAAAGCTTTGCATCTGACATAGCCTGAGAATCATGAACTGCACATGCCGAATCATTCACAGATCTTTCATAGTCTATGAGGTTATACAACCCACGACATAAAATGCCAGAAGCAATAATGACATCGCCATTTGAGAGATCATGGATTGTACACCTGTCATCAACGAATTTCACAACCAAGCCAATCTTGGCTAATGCACAAACTGATAACAGGTTCTTTTTGATCCCTGGCACAAATAAAGCATCTGACAAAGTGAAAGAACTACCATCAGCAGTAGTCAGAATGATCTTACCAACTCCCATAACAGGATAAGAGGAGTTATTGGCGCATGTGACAGTATTCCCTGTAGAGGCAGGCTCGAGTGAAGAGAAGAAACTGCGCTGCGAGGTAATATGTTTGGTCGCCCCACTGTCAAAGTACCAAACATCCGAGTCTACTGCAGACATGCACTGATCATGAGAAGATGGGTCAAAATTGCAGACAGTAGTAAACGCCCATTCTTCTTCCTGCACAAGATTTGCAGACTCTGTTTTTGGTGTAGAGGCCTCTGCAACAACCATTCCAGCCTCTTTCTTCTTTGCCTCTTTAGCAGCCAGTTTTGGACAGTTCTTTATAATATGATCATTTCCTTTACAGTACTTGCAGAACAATTTCTGCTTTTCTAATTTCTTCTCATCTTTATCCTGGTTCTTCGATTGTGCAGCATTTGCAGATTTCTGCTTACTAGTAGAAGAGCTCCATTTTCCTTTGCCCTTCTGACTAGCCAGGAAAGCTTGATCTGCAACACGCATAATGGACCTGTTCTGCCTGGACCGATCTTCCTGCAACAGAACAGAGACTAATTCCTCAAATGACAAGGCATTTGGATTGCCTTTCATCATCAATCGAAGAGTAGAGGCAAAACTCTGATATGAATCAGGAAGGCCATTCAGAACGGTCTGCACAAGTGAGCTATCTGGTATAACCTCATCAGCAGAAATCAATTGTTCCTTCAGGTCTTTGATCTTTGTAAGAAAACTGTCCATCGAATCACCTTCATTCATGTGCTCACTCTCCAACTGTTTTCGGAGGTAAGCAACACGAGCCTCATTCCTAGCCTGGTACAAAGTGGTAAGTGTATCCCAAGCATCCTTTGCTGTTCTGCAAGAGCGAATGTGAGGAATAATGGCACGTTTGACAAACAAAGCTATCAATGCATGTGCCTGGGCATCTCTGCCATCCCAACGAATCTGCTCTGCAGTAGGTGCAACAGAAACAGCAGCACGAACAGGAATCTGCGGAATATCATCTTCGACACCATCTTCATCAGCTCCAACACCTGTATTTGCAGTACCTGTCGTTACAGGTGTAACAGGACGTCTTTCAACACCCTGCACAATGTTCCACAATCCTTTTGCAACCAGTACATGTCGCATCATATAAGCCCATAATGGGTAGTTGGTACCATCCAACTTATCCTCAACAGCCAACATACGGAATACATCACTGCTTTCAGCCATGGCCGGTGACTAAAATACCTTGATGCAGAAAATTGACTGTATCTCAAAAAGTTGAACAGAACTGCCCAGACGAGTTCATCTAGACCTATAGCAGACTTCGAGACGCTTAAACTGGCGAACAGAAACTGGTATATACCTTTGGCACAAAAGGTAGAAATAGCCTGCACAAGCACTGCGATAGTGCGTTTGGAGGCCAAAACGAGCTCAGATCGCGATTTCGGCACCACAAAGCGAAGCTGTTTTGATCTCGAAAACACCCTGAGTATGCTCACCAAATTTTGTGCGAATCTGAGACTGCAAACGGAGGAGTGTCGACGGCGCCCTAGAAGAAGCAACGACCTGCTCTGATACCAATTGTTGGAGTTAGACGTCTGCGGAAGCACGCGAACAGCACAAGGAAGAAGAAGAAGCTTGGAGCACAACGCACAAGACTGAATGTATTACTAGAGAATGTACAAAGATAAGTAGCCCATTAGGGCAATAGGCATATATACAAGCCGGGGGAAAAAAACCTCCTAAAGAGGGAAAAAAGTGCCCCGGCGGTCCTAGAGTGTTCACACACATCACTACCTAAATATATCAACACATGTGTGAGCCCATCTAATTACAAAACTAAGAGATGGTTCACACCTCTTCTTAGGGGTTACTCCATATACCATTTACCACTCTTGAAAATGCTCTTTGTAGTATGAGAATTTCAACTAGTTTCTAAAAGTGGTGTATCACTGCAAATGCTCTGCAGTATCTCGACATCTTTGTGGAGCTCTTGCATTGGGAGGAATGTTAGGTTGTCATTGAGGTATATGTCATGGTTGATGATTTTTTTTTTCTTATGTACATGATATGAAGGTCGAGCTTCATCATTCACATTCTATTAACGATGTGTGTGTTGACTTTGCTCCCTTTCCTCCTCTGTTGGTATCTGGTCTTGTCCCTACAAAAGTTTCCTACCTCCATGTGCTACCCTATGGCTTGTTGGAATGTGCATGTCATTCCGTGGTGTTTAAGTGCTAGTTTCTTCGTTAATAGATGGTTTTGGATTGGAAACACTATCCGATATAACCCTTCTCCTCACCACCTATTTTTTTCTTGCCTTGATGGATGTCTTCTATGGTGGCGCATCATCGAAATTTGAGTTTGATCGCCCTTGAGACCAATCCTTTCGTTCATTTGTCACTTCCTGTTCTCAGGATGGATTGCTCCTAGATGGTGTTCCATCATGTGAGAGATGCCTAGAAGTGGTGTGGGAACCACTTCGAGGTCTCTTCTGGAGTTGCAACCATGGTGGGAACCGAGTTCCTTGAACATGGCTAGGATAGACCACATGGTCCTTCCTTGCAGTTTGCTTGGTGCGTGCCACTCTTTCAACTTGTAAAGTGTGAAATGGAATGAGTCCTCTCTATTTATAGAGTGTTTTTTTTTTACTTTGTATTCACACTAGAATGGACAAAACCAATTTAGAAACATATACTATATAACAATACAAAGAATAACACATTGAAACTAAGATTATATTAATCCTATGATTTATCACATAATGGAATATAATGAATTCACTTTACTTCCAAGCTGAAAACTCTCATAGTCTTTTAGCATGCCACTGAGTATGATGTAGAGTTTCACTTCCATTTCTCATTACCAATGTTATTTTGTATCCTTCTTGCCAAATTTGCCAAATGTGAGTCCCTAGCTCATTCCACAACAAGATTTCTTGAGAGTGTAGTGCAATAAAACCAACTAAACATCTCTTTCATATAGTTTGATTGCATTGGACCACCACCATGTTACGTGTTTTTGAAGTGCACACCTCTAGCTTTGTAGTGTGACTTCTCCATTCCTTGGGTACTAAAAATCTCCAATGATCCATATTGATGCATGAAAAATGCTCCATGTGCAAATAAAATATGCTAAAAATTGAGAACTACATTGGACAAAAGTAAGTGCAATGAACAGTTTGAAAGATCAAGTAGACTTACAATGTAATGTGCTAGAATGCTCTCTTCCCAAGATTGAATGAAACATTTCGTGAACTCTAGTAATGCCTCTTGAAACAATGGACATTGAATATCACTAGAGCTAGTAAGACCCGTTAAGCCTACCAACTTATCTAAGCATGAACAAACCTTCTTTCTCTTATTACAATGATCAAGTTGAGAATCATTGTCTATTGTGATCATGCATAGGTCTTTCCACAGCTCATATTGTTCATTATTTTGAATGGTAGTACCTTGTTTAAAAAAATGTCTTGCCTTATTCCCTATCATTGGCACTTGTTGTAAACTATCTTGAGATTCCTCAAATTTCTTAACGACTATGGTTACGTTTTCACCATGACAACCAATTGATTTAAGGATTTTCTATAATTCTTTTATAGCTTGTACATATTTATCAAGTGGCCTCATGGAAAATGCATATTATGTATGGATCTTCAATAGTCTATCAAAAAATATCATGAAGCCATGCAAGGTGAAAAAGTGAACAATAACTAAGGGAAATGGAATAATGGGATTCCAATCCTTATCTGACATTCAAGATTAGGTGTGCCTAATATGGGACACCTCAATAAAGGTCTATCCCATTCAGTAGATGGAGATGTATCTGTGTCATCATCTAAATAATCTATGGCATTTTGTTTTCTCTTTGTTGGTTAATAACCTCGTGTGCAATATGGACAAGGATAGAGAGCAGATGCACTTTGTCGCACCCTAACATGCATTTGATAGTCTTTAAGTCTTCACCCAAGTGCCACTCTACCTCAAAATCACCTAGGCCTTGTACATTGATTTTTGCTCCATGAACTTGAGAAGTTATCACCTTTGTGATCCATGGGGTCCTACTAAAAATCCATGAAAGAACATCATTGGATTCTTTAGGTACTTCAATAGCACCTAACCACCATATATCTTTCTCGAATTGAACACTATATGTAAAGTGATGGGTAGAGTTTTCACTTTCATCAATAATGGCATGAACCATAGCTTCATTCATGAGTATCACACTAAGTCTCTCCATACATCATTTATTTATGATTTGATGTTTTCTTAGCTTCAATATAAACTTGAGTTTGAAACAACAATCAACATCAAATAACAAATGTTATATTAATAAAAATAACATGAATGCCATTATCACAACAATGGATATACCTTGAATTGTAGATTTGTAAAATTGCACCACTTCCTTTTGAAGCCTCTCCAAATTGAAAAAGATGTTGTTGTACTTTGTGTAGGTGAACCCCTTTCTAGATGAGTTTTTCGACACTTTCTTCAATGTAGCAGAATGATAAATGGATGCAGGCATGACATCTTCTATCTGCAAGTTATGGCCAATAGTATTAACTACATCCTCATTTGTAATCTTCTTCTTTAGAGATACCTTTTATACCTTTCTTTTGTAGTGCATGCTTCAAAAGATTATACAATGCAGTGTATGCTCTAGTACTAACACCTGCTTCATCACATATCATGTGCACCTCCCTAGGAGTAATAATATCTTCTAAGTTGCTTGCAAAATCTTTAATCACCTTGGTCTCGATGTGATTTCCTATTGGTGACTCAAAAATCATAGCACATGTTTGTTGCCCAAACAAGTATTCAAAAACTTAAATTGATCCTCTTTTATTGATGAAGCACTTGCATCTTAAACCAATGACCTACACAATAATAAACTCAATCTAAAAGTCTTGTAACATAAATAAACAAGTGAAACACAAGCCTTGGTGCATAAACACGTCACTTGTGTGATCCACCACTAGTTGAAAGATCTTGAAAGGATGATAATGGTCTTTTCCTATATCTCATACCAAGTATAGTCCCTTTTAGTTGTGTTAGATTGGCTTTTAACTGTGTAATTCTGCTCTCCTTTTCTTCCACATCTTGTTGGAGTGTATTATTGTGCTCTTCCAGAGACTTCACAACACTTTCTAAAATGTGCATCTTCAAATTCTTGTGATGACATTGTTGCATCCAATAATTTGCAATAAAGGTTGAATGTTTAGGCAATCACTTGCAATAACCTAGCAGTCCAGCTTCACCACTACCAAGGAATTGCAGAAATGTGGAGGTACTATGGAATGTAGGATGAAAATCAAGCATTGGATCTAAGGGATACAATGCACCATTGACCCAAAGATCAATATTCTTATCTCCAGTTGCACGTTGTTCATTTTGAGAATCTTTTTCATTTCTATCTCTAGTTGTTAGCACAAATTCTGTTGGAACACGAACATGTACACTCGTTGAATGAGGAGCACACGTTGATGTTGGTGTCACATTTGTAATACATGTGAGCACCATGATGTTCCAAAACTCGAGCACCGAATAGAAAGAAGCACAAAGATGACTGGAACGGCATGTACAACAATTGTATTGCAAGAAAAATGTGTGTTTTGGTATGTGCACAGGTCAAAATGAATTTTTCTAGTGTTGAATAGTGAAAATAGGAAAAAAAAAATTCGCGTTTTGGGGCAACCAAAGTTACGAGTTTGATGATATGGCACTTAACTTTTGGAGGGATTTTCAAAAGTATTTTGTTTAAGTATTTTTTATAAAAAATGGACTAAACAAAATAACTTTTGACATATGCATAAAAGTATGGGCCATTTTGAATAAAGAATAGTAGAAAAAGACATTTTTTTTCAAAAAAGTCATTTTTTTATTCACATAGATGGACGGATTCGATGATGTGGAAAGTGGCTTTTCTCTCTCTCTCTCTCTTTGTGTAGAAGAGAGAGATGATCCTAAATCAGCCTTTAGAAAAAGCAAACTTTAGCCTACTAAAAAGTGCTCTATTAAATGCACTTTGTCCCCTTAACAAAGTACAAGATTAAGCTTAATCCCTAAAAACTAAGAATCCTTACAAGGATCATGCAAGGTTCATTTTTTCTTGGGTCAGTCAAGGTTGACCAATCATCTTATTCAAGAGCGTTGGAACAATAATTGGTCTTCATTCTATTTGGGGATCACACACATAGAAGAAAAAAGAGGCATGATGAGATCATGGTTTTTTCCATCTCGGAGTATCTAATAGAGAAAGGATTTGGCTATTTTTTAACTATTTAGGATCGTGCTCAAGTTCTAGATCCCCATGCAAAGCCGACATACCAACATCAAGAAGGACTATTTGCACATCAAATCATCAACCCACGGAGCAACCAATCACTGGTATGAAGACCGCACATTTCAAGATGGAAATATATGCATCCACAGAAGAGAGAGAGAGAGCAATCACATGCATAGGCATCAACACAACATGAATGCACACACACTCATGATAGAAAAAAGGCAAGTACTCTAAGAAGCTCTTTATTGCTCAGAAATGAGTAAAAAATCATGAGAGGACTAATCTCTAAGAAAGGAACACAAAATTAACCGCAACAATAGAGAGCGATTACACTTTTATAGCTTTTAGAAGAGTCTATCCACATTGTAATGTGTGGGCTAGGTTGAAAACTAGTGTCCAAGGGATGTTTGGAGGCGAAAAAAAAGTCTAAAATTTATGAAAGCCAATGTGGTGATAGTGGTCATGCAGATGATCCTTGCATACTACTCGACTTTAGCAATATGAGACGAGTTCATGAGAAACTTAGGGCTTTATGCCACAATTAATATTATTACAAGTATTCAAGGTATAAAATGGAGGAGAACCTATTTTGAGGAGGGTTTTGAGTTGGGAAAATGGGTAGACTCCTTGCCTCTTCACCGCAATGTTCGTACTCCCTTTTGATCATTGTTTCTACACTATGGATGAGCTTTGATCACTTTAACTTAACTTTTTGGTCATTTTGTGCGCTTCCTCTAACACTCTCCCCTCATTATATTTTTCATCTTCAATAGACATTTTGGTGGGCATCAAGGAATAGTGTGGTCCTTGATGCAGAGATGTCAAATATTGGATGTGCAAATTATAGTAAAATATTAAACACCAACAAAACCTCTTAAATATGTAGATTGCCACCTTTTGAAGACTATTTTTTAGTTTTTGCATATTTTTTATGTGTACCCCCAAAAAGAAAAATAAATGACGTGTTAAAGAAAAATAGGATATTGGAGAAATGAGGGTGTGCATGGTTAAAAAAAAAAAAGTTACTTCCACTATTTGAAAATAAAAGAAAATTATTAGATATTATGAAAGTAGTCATATGAAGCCTACTTATTGTAGTGCATGTGTTCTTAGGAAATTTGTTATCATGGATGGCTTTATATGGTGGTCCTATGAATGCAACTTTAGATTCAGCTATTGAAACAATATGCGAAAGATGCGGATCTTGTATGATGTGCCGAAGGGCTATCAAATGAAGAGGATTCCTAAGCGATCAAAATGGGGCCCTTTTTTCTTTTGTTTTTTATTTTTTATTTTAGATGTCCCAATGAGGCATGCAATGAAAGTATGAAGAATTCGAGCCTAATGATGTATGTCTCCCATCTATATCCTGTTGGTTTAGTAGGTTGGAAGGTAGAGATTGTAAGAACTGATTTCTTACTTGAATGCCTTTACCATGACATATGAACATGCGCCTTTTGAACTTCTCCTCTTGAGTTACCAAGACCTCTTAGATCCTTTGACGATAAAATATCCACCAACATCCAAAGCACAATGACCTTTATAAAGTGAAACCTATTCTCCACATCCCTATAATCTATAGTAAGAAGATAGCACCATGACTAGAATCTTATCAATCAAAAAATTTATCACGATTTCATCTTGGTTTATTTCTTCTTCGTTCTCATTTGGTCAAAACCTACTTGACCTTGCATCATAATTCATAGCCAAAAAGGATTTTCATATTGCATGAAAGGATTTTCATATTGCATGTCTTGCAAAAATACAACTAAAAACCATTTCAAAGATCCTAGAATCGGTCGCTCTGAAGACCTTGTAGTGACATGGCAAAAAAAAGCAAGACTGTTAACAAGCCCATGTGATCCTTGAACCAAGAAAAATGTTCCTAATTGAGATACGCTTGGGTAGCATCCCTCTAACAAATGTGCACTTTAAGTGACTGAATGGTCACTTTGACGAAGATGATTGACGACATTGGATCAGATTCGAGGACATTGAATGTAGTAATATTGTACTATGAAGAATAGTGCCTCTTAAGGCATATAATCATCGCTTCAGATGTTTTGGAGGTTTGCCTCTTGATTGGTCTCGATCCACCCCATTTAAAGGATCTAATTTGTAGTAATTGTAGCAAGCTAGATGATATTATGAGAATTAAAAGAAATCTAGATATTCATCAATCTCTAAACAAGAAGTCATGCCCAGATTGGTCTTGGATCATATGGGAAGCCAAATTCAAGAACATGGATCATATGGGAAGCCAAATTCAAGAACATGTGGCATCTGTTTATAAAAAACAAAAAAGCAATTCTCATGTGGCAAATTATTCATAGAGGGATTTGGACTAATGTCAGGAGGGTAAAATCTACGATGCCCCTTTGCACTACAAAAGATGTTTTAGTGCTAGAGAAGACATAGGTCAACTTTTCTTTTCTTGCCCCATGAGTAATAAGATTTGTCAAGAATCAACATGTCCCTAATGCTAGGGCATCAAATCAGCTGGAAACAAGCGCTTCTTGGAGAAGCTATCAACTTCTTAACACCTCTCTAGAACATCATTAAAAGCAAAGCATGATGGGAAATTCAAAAAGAAATATCTGCATCCAACTTTGATAAACCACCTAGAGGATGGTTTTTAGAGAAGTCCCTAGACTCTCTACATAGAAGGATTCATAATTGTAAGCTCTTCCCCCTTTCGAACACACCACAAGGTGTGCATTCTAGAAAACAGTAAGCTGAAGAGAAAGTGGATCCTCCATGATGTGGGTGAAAAGGTTACCAGAGAAAAGTACAGAAAAGAAAGCTTTCATGTTCGGAAAAGTAACCGTGTATCATCTCTATCAAATACAGCATGGAGCTCAGCACATGAAGACTGTTATTCAAACAGTTAATGGTTTATGATTGCTCATCCTCTTCAAGGAAGGGACAACGGTTGCTCGTGCTAGCCACAATCAATTATTTTTCTACGTTTGCTCGTGTGACGTCGTGTCGATGGATTTCCTGTCTTAGCTCACGTTGACAGAACAGCAGTTTTGACACGTCTATGCCTTGTCCCAGCACTTGTTTGAATCCAACCTATGAGAGCAGCGATGGTAGCTTCTACATTAATGTTGTTAGGAAGAGGCCCGAAGGCCAACCCCTAAGACCCCAACAGGCTCGATCTGGAAGGTAACCAGAGAAAAGTACAGAAAAGAAAGCTCTCATGTTCGGAAAAGTAACTGTGTATCATCTCTGTGAAATACAGCATGGAGATCAGCACACAAAGACTGTTATTCAAATAGTTAATGGTTTACGATTGCTCATCCTCTTCAAGGAAGGGGCAGCGTACATGTTTTTTCTGTTCCTTTCCTACTAATGCATCGTGCCCCTCGTCGAGGAATGGGTAGTCTGTGTATCCTTTCACCGGGTCTTGAATGTAAAACGTCTCCCGCGCGTATTTATTAAGTGGAGCATTCAGCTTGAACCTCCTTGGTAAGTCTGGATTTGCCAAGAATAATCTTCCATACGCCACCAGGTCTGCACCTCCTGACTCAATTACTTCAATGCCACTTTGACGAGTGTGCGCCCCGGCTACTAGGAATGTTCCCTTGAACGCCTTTCGAGCTGATGCAAGCGACTCGTTTGTTTCCAATGTTGTCATGCTCGTTTTTACTCTTGGTTCTATGTAATGTGCATACAATATGTTGTATTTGTTTAAGGCGTTGGCCATGTAAACACCCAGAGCTTCTGGGTTTGAATCTGGTGAATCGGAATGGGATCCAAATGGAGACAAGCGAATGCCCACTCGTTCGGGGCCTATCTCTGCAGCGATTGCTTCGACAACCTCCAGCGGAAAACGGCACCTGTTTTCCAAAGAGCCACCATATTGATCTGTCCGATCATTGACTCCATCTTTCATGAACTGATCAAGGAGATAGCCATGCGCACCATGTATTTCTACTCCATCGAACCCTGTCACACACGGGCTAATCTCAGGCTTCTTTTAAATAAACGGGCTTGATACTCTCAGCGGGTACATAAAAGTCTACGGTTTCTCAAATCCATTATGTTGAAAATCATTAGCACGAATCACCTTTGGCTTATGCATGTCAATGCGGGTTGAGATTCATGATTATGATAATTACAATAGATATCGCCAACAAGAACATAGAATTAAACAAAATGCCCAATCCACTATTTCTATTGGAGGAAAAGAAAATCCAAAAGAAATAAGCGAAGTACCTGCAGCAATGGCATTCCTGGCTGCCAACCTGAAGTCATTCACAACAAGTGGAATTTCCTCAGTTTCCAGTGCCCTTGGTTGAGAATAATCATCATACTCTGTACCCGACGGCATCAAGCATTTCCCATTAGCCTTCTTGTTCGTTGAGGAAAAAGGAGCACGACCACCAGGCTGGTATGCTACATACAAACACCCATATTGCAGTGAGTCATCCAAATCTAGAGCTGCAGAACGAGGTGCAATACATCTTGTCTGAGAGCTTCTACTAAGAGCATTTTCTGCAAATGTGGCACATGCTTCATCTATGATTCTCTTTAATGGTGGAGCTACATGCTTTATTTAGTGATTTGAGCCCAGAAGTCCATCTGTTCAGAGAGCTCACAGCCTTTACAGACGTGGTTGGTCAGAGAGGTGACAAGCTTTTTTTACAGAATTTCCTATAACGATGCAACACAATGTATAGATTCTTTCATACAGTTTCAAATGTTTGAAGCGTCAGATGGAAAAAGAGCATACCTGTGTGGGAAACTCTCCCTGTATGCCAAATCTGAACGAAGAATATGGATCCCTTGTCATGCACAGCCTTGACAATGGGCTTCCATGCTTCCACTTGTTCATGTGTCCATATTCCAGGAGCGTGTGGGAACCTTTATTAACGTTGGATCTTTGTCATGTTGATAGCTTTCAAAGGATTAAAATTAATTGAAAAGGTCAAGAAATTCATCGCCTAACCATACCCTTGAGCTGTATCAGAGACTCCAGTTGCCTCGGCGATAAGGAGACCCCCATAAGTTGCACGCTGAGAGTAATAAAGGGCTGCATGCGGCTGTGGGACATGGCCATAAGACCGGCATCTAGTGAGTGGAGCAAGAACAATTCTGCAGAGCAAACTTATATTAGAGATCTCATTATGGTAGAAAAGTAATCAAAAGCAATGCCAAAATGATTTCAGTGGCACATGATGGCAAGGGTAGTAATGAGAAAGCAGCTCATGAAATAACATCCTTCGGCCCTTTCTCTACACACAGGTGTACCAGCAAGCAAGAAGAAGTACGCTATGTCCACTTGAACAAACCTGGCTGCCTAGGGTTCTCATATGCCTGAATGTATACCAATAGGCAATCATCACTAGTTCCTGGTATATGTTGTAACATATGTGCGGAGCTTGTGTAGTGTGAGTGGATGTCACACCCAAGAATATGTTTCAATAGATAATAGTAAAAAAATCATTTGGGTCCGTCATCCTGGGGATAAGAAGACCTGGAGGAGAACATGTAACCTCTATTAGAACAAACTCTTGCATCATACATTTCTACCACTGATTTAAGCATGTTAACAGAAGTGGCCATTTTTCTCCTTTTCAGCCACTAGATTGCATCTTTTCCACCAGAAACTGATTGCATGGATGAGAGAATACCGTCTGCTTTACGATGTTGGCCCGCTAACTTCATCAATGCCTAGATGCATGAGAAACGAGTTTCCATACTGCTAACTGAACTTTATATACTTAGCTCGGTGAGTGCGATCCAGTTAAAAGATTAGCGTTGAAATGAGTACATTGAGAACAAATTTCCACACTGATAGCTAGGAGAACACAATGCCCAGAATCTCATGCAACGTCAGGTCTATAGATGTTTATCATATTGATGTTGAAATCGGGATTTAAGACTGGTTCTAATCTTTCTTTCATCAGGAATGCTGAACGTACAAATATCAGACTAAGACGCAAACCAGCACACCATCAATCTCTATCTCGGCAAGCAAGCATACAAAATTTTGCATTAGATGAAGCGGCTTGAGTGTAACGCCTTAGTTTCTATGTATATGGCGACTCTCTCGCGGCAAGGGCCAGCAGAAACAAGAAGCTTGAAAAGCTGGGGAAATGAAAACCTGTGAGAAAGCAGGAAGTGACCCATTCGATAAGATGTGAGGAGGGGGATGATTGCATCATCATCTTGTGTCTTCTCTCCTGAGCAGGAATTCCCAAACGATCCCATTGTTCTGATTCGTAAGAGCACACAGAAGCGTAGGGAAGAAGCGAATTTCTCTGGATTGGCTTGTGAACTGTGATCGATTATAAGTAATTTATAGGCGAACTTCTCTGCACCACCTGTGAATGAAAAAGCAAGCGTAATGTACAGATGAGTATGACGTATTGCCTCGCGTCATCATTGTGGAGGTGCCCACTCTTCTGATGAAGACCGACAGTACACAATCCGCAGAATAATCAGGCAGACCTTTTGACTGGTTACAAGATTTTCAAGGCTTGCTGTGTCTGAACGGCTTACAGATTTCCATGTGTCCCAAAGACTTCTCGAGTCCGACATGCTGGATAGTTTATTGCTCATGTATAGAACTCCGTCAATCAACGTCTCCTTCCCAGTATTTCCTCCAGCATGAGGTAAGATCTCCCAAACTACTGCAGAGCGTTTCGAGTTTTCTGGAGATTAGTATGCCGGCTTTATCAGCTTCTCCGGAGAATTCGGGTCATAGACTAGAATCAACAAATGGGAGAAATAGGGCTTTTGAACAAATTTATGCAGCCCTCAATGATTTATTGCTTCAAATTCCAGATTTTCAGACTCGTTCTAGTTCAGGAATCTCAATTTCGATCATCCGGTTTCACTTTTTGACGTCATGATCAATACGTTGTATCTAGCCACTTTTCTTATGTTGGGTCATGGTGCAATACATTGTATGTAGCCACTTTTCTTATGTTATCATGGTCATAGTTGCGGCATGGAAGGCTGAAGCCTAGTGTAACCTGAGTTACTCTAAAAATGATTGCACAGAGAGAGAGAGAGAGAGGGTTGTTCCTACTACAAATATGGTGAATATTTTTTGCAAACTCCTCTATAAGAGAACCATAGAAGGAACTCAGTTAACTCCATTAGAACAACACGTTGTTCCTACCACAAATATGGTGTATATTTCTTACAAACTCCTTTATAAGAGAACCATAGAAGGACAGTAACGAGTCCGATAGTGCATTTTGATGGAAGTGCAGTCCGGAGTCCGGTGAAAGTCTGATATGGTAAAGTGTTCAGTGAAAGTCCAAAGATTTACTCAGTCCAGTGATCACATAATTTTGTTGGTTTCGAAATTACAGGTGATCCTCACAGTTACGCCTAAAACATAGCTTAAAGCAGTCCTGAAAATCATGCCTAAATCAGAGGATTAGGTAGAACGAATCACTAGGGAGAATTCACGGATACACACACTATAAAGCCCTTCATCTAGAATGTGTCCATTCGCCATTGAAGCTCCACAATGGGAGTGCACGGGTGGACAATAGAGAATTTAAGTTCTCTATCTTTCTATCTATGTAGAGTTTTTGTTAGTTCGTATTGCTTCTTGCTACTCTACCTTATGATCTTATTTTGTTGCATTATTCATTCTAATCAATTTCTCTAACAATATGTATGTGCGTGTGTGAGACTCCTTGAGTGTGTGTGTTTTTGTGTGTGAATCCTAGCACGGTGAAGCTCTTCATAATACCAATTCCACTCTCAGATTGACAAACTTCTGGGTGAACGTTTATTGTTTGATGCTAGTTTGTATATGTGTCGTGTGAACAGGTCGACATCGTTATCAACGAACCATATGGTAGTTCATTGCACTTGGGGATGTCGCCTTACAAGGTATGCAGTCTCAAAGCATATTTTCATGATTGGGAGTTCATCCCCATCATTTTCATTTCATCCTCATTAGGTTTAAGTGAGTAAAGAGTTAGAAATAGTCGATTTCACAATTTTAGGGTCAAGCTTTGTTAGATCTTCTCAAAGTTTTCCATTAAACCTACGAGCATGTCCATCCCTCTAAGTATAGAGTAGGTCATATAGCATCTTTTCGATCAAATGGGTAAATATTTAATCCCAAAAAGGAGGACTAGGAAATGCCATAGGAGAAAGAATGGAGGGGGGCACTAAATTCAATATTCTTGCCATATCATTTTGCCATGGTTGTGGAGAAAGGGAAGCATACCATGAAGATAATGAGAGGAGATTGAAGGAGTGCGGTTTGGGGGCTGAAATAGTCATGGGTGCAGAGAAATCAATCGATTGCTTTTGGGGAATGACCTCCTTAAGAGAAAACTTAGGGTGATATTCGAAACCTTACATGCAAGGGTATTGAAAATGGGGTGAAGCCCTAGAGGCATCATTTTGGAGAAGTATGAGAGGTGCAACAATGTTGGAGTGAATTGAGTGCACTATTGTATCGAAGGAGGAAGTGTAAAAGTATGTCTCAAGGACACTATAGAAATGGTCACATCAACTTTGAAAGTCAAAGTGAAAGAAACTCAAAAATCAAGGTTATTAACTACCCTAGAAAGTTGGGCAATTGTGAGTGTGCTAAATAAAGGTAAGATCAACAAATTGTGGCAAGTTAAAGTCTCCAATTAAATTGAAATGAAAAATACAGAGTATCCCAAAGAGTAAAAAAGAAGCCTTAAATTCCTAATTTGTATATTTGTGAGAGTTTTTGGAGTTAGTTAGGAAGCAATGATTAGCAAAACACTTACCTTGACTACCCTAAGAAAGATTGAGTAAAGCTTGGGCCATCATTGGCAAGGATAGAAAGGGAATGTCGGTCAGTAGATTGTGCCATTGCTATAGAGGGATACCTAATAGTGTGGAACTTCAAAACTTGATCAATTTGAAGATAAAACCTCTTTGGAGAATCAACAATTGCTCAAGATTCAGAAATCGATTCCTAAATCCTTTGGAAATATGGGCATTATTTGTAGACATACCTCTCTTTAGAGTTTTAGGCAACCCTTTCATTGCACAAATAATTCTAAATCCATTTTTGATTGCCCTAGGTAGGAATCAACTTGAGCCACATTTTGAGAGAAATTGAGAGTTTTGGACCATAATAGAGCAACTTGTGCCATTATAGTGGAGGAAAGAACCTATTCAAAATCATTTGCATTCAAAAATTTAAAGAGAAGCCACTTTATACCTGCAAGTGATTGCCCTAGGCAGAGCAATCACCTAGGTGCTAAGTATTGGTTTGTAAAGCCAAGAAAGCAAGATCATTGTCACAAGAGTACCAAGACAAACTAGTATGGTAAAAAAATCCTTAAAATATGTGGAAAATCCACACAAAGCCCAATACTACTTGCCCTGACACCATCCTTGGTTAGAGAAATTGACGGTGGAAGAAAGGGCATAATGGCCCTGTAGGGGGAATTTTGTGTGATCTCCAAGGAGAATTGCAATTATTAAGAGATGATTTCAGAGAAAGATTCATTAGAGGCACTCAAATACACAAAGAATTGCTCTAAGTTTTGCAATCAACCTAGTGAATTTTGCAAGAATCTTAACCTTCAAGAACCAAGAGACTCATAGAAAGGAATTCAAGGACATAGGATGCCATAAATATTACTTTGAAAAGTCAAATAGTGGCTAAAAAACCCACTCCCATGCTTGTGCAATCTTTGAAATGCATCAATGCTTGTTTGTACTCTCTTTGGGTAAATATTGGTTTGAATTGGATTTCTATAGACCCTAGAGGAGATTAAAGTTAAAACCTGAACCAAGAAGCATGATTATCTCAACCTCGAGCACCTAGAACAACATTTGCCTAGAGCCATCATTCAAATGCACATAGATCCCTTTGGCCTAACTAACAATCAACCAAATATCTTGGGAAGGCCAAGAACACTCATGTCAATGGCTACCTCTCAAAAGGAGTACAAAAGAAGCCCAACTTACCCAATTATGACCACCATAACTAGCTATAGTAGTCACATGTGTGCATGTAAGGATATTTTGATCTACTGAAGAAAAGCTCATCAACTCCATACATAATGGGCTTCACTCAAAGGAGCATGTAATAGAATCGGGTCAATGTAGTGCACTTATTTCCTACTAGCTAATATCCAAGTTGTTAGGGTGGTGAACATCCATCCATTGGGATCATGATTGTAAATGCCTAAAAGAGGGATTGCTTCTCTTGAATACCCCCAAAAAATCTTGAACACACCTAGGAAAACTATGGTCCTTCCTCTCTTATCTTTTTAGTGAAGGACCTAAAGCATTGGAAGCTCAAAACACATCCACCACCATGCAACCTTTGTATTCTAAGTAGGGAGACCGTGTTTTGAAAATGGTGTACATGCTTAATGGCACAATAGCCTCAGAGGCAAGTAGAGCCACCTACCCACCAAACATGAGAATTTTGAGAGCCTATATTGATTTCCCAAAATCTAGACCTAGGTAAACTTCTCTCACCTACACAATACTTCTAGAGTTCCATGCATCTAGGTAACCAAGGTGCAATTCAAAGCACACCTAGATACACAACTCTAGAGTGTACAAGAGGTCTATTTTGAAGATCCCAACATGCACCACAAGTACGACGAAAAATAACTAATCATGCCCATAGTTCCCCCTACAAGAACATCTTCATTGCAATAGATGTGTAATATACCATCTACTCAAGGACCTTCCTTACCACCCAAACAGAGCTCAATGGTCCGATTGTGTGAGTGTAGGGACCACTACCTTTGAATAAGAGCAATCCACACAAGAAAAATAACCTACATCCATCCCACGGCCTTAAATGAGAGAGCAAGAGATTCAAGTAAACCCAGATAGAATCAGAGGGGATCAACCACTTCAGACAAAACCACCTTACATGACACTAACACATCCATCAATTGTGCAGAGACCAAAACATTGTCGAGATTGTGGAATCACCCATTGGCTCAAAGAATGCTCAAACGATTCAAGAAGAGTGACAATGATTTTCCCACCCCTATCAATCGCCTGATTATTCCAACATGAGTGAGAGTGATGAACAAGATGAAGTACCACCCAATTAGTCACTAGAGCCTAAGTCAAGAAGAATGGCCAAGACCAAAATGAAGGGATGGACCTTTCCACTAGCAAGAAAGAGAAATTGTCAAGAAGAAGAAAATGCCAAACTCGAACCTAACAAATGGAAAAACACATCAAAGAAGTAGAGAGCCAAGTCAAGCAAGCTAAAGAGGAGGCTGAATTCACAATGGAACAAAGTGCAAGATTGATTTAAATGAGAGATTCATCAAGCTAAATATAGGGTATCCTCTACAATCAACCCAGATCTCAATTTGCTACTAAAACCTACCACCAACGAATCTGTGAAGTGACAACAATGAAAACCATGAATATGTCGATGGGGGAGGAAAGAAGTGACAAGGCTCCTCCATCCTGAATGTCCCTCTTCCCATGGAGGTGCTCTGTTCCCTAGAAACAAGCCCTCAACAACTAGGGAAAAGGGTTTGGGTTAGCACAGTCTCCTCTTGTCATTGCGGCTCCTTCACTCACCTGCAAACAAGAAGAATATAAAGGTTAAATTTTTTAATCAATACTAAAGCACACTTAATAAGCCTAAGCACACAATTGTCATGTTTCACGTCAAGTTCACCAAATGTCGAGGGGTGTGAATGGAGATCAACAGACAGATCATAGCTGAACTTACTTTGGCCTCTGTGTGCAACTACACGCAAGGTGTTTTTTAGCGTACTTTAGGATCTAAGATGTGTTTCAATGTTGTGAGAAGTGTTTAACTAATATCTAATGAAATCTCTAGATCAACCTATGTGAAATGTTTACCTAGGTGTTAATGGCCTAATCTAATCTATGACCATAGGGTTGTGTAGCTAGAAACCTAGATAGACAATATTCATATGATGGAGAGACTAATGTTTCACTAGTGATGCGGTTTTTGATAAATTCCTTTTCTTCTGCTTCTATGTTAGCTGTGTTCTGTTCAGATTGAGTGGTAGTGTTTACAGGTGGTGGTAATAAAACCTCATAAATGAAAGATGTAGCAATGGTATTTTCATTTGTAGCCTCATTACACACATACTCTTTCAAAGAACCATTACTCATAGATTCATTCATAGATTTTTTAGACATAAAAAACAAATATAAATTGCCAATTATTCGATGAATAATTCTAACATTGTTTCCTTAATAATGCTAATGAATGGATACTACTTCAATAATCTTATACAACTCTAAGTACGAATGCTAGGATAAGTCACCAAAATCCTAATACAATTTTAAGGTAAAATGTAAGTAAAGTGAAAGAAGTGGCATGTCACCAATCTATTGATCTTCAATTGCTTGTAACTGCTCATCCATGTTTGTCAATTCTCATCAATGCTTTCTGAAAAAACACATTAGAAAACATAAGTACATTTTATGAAACATAAAACACACTCATGCTTTACTTTCAATTCTTATCGTTGAGATATATACACATTCATTTAATAATTTCTTCATGCATATCTTCATCTAATATCATGCATCTTCATACATTCATGCATCTAACTTGTAAATGCATTCTCACTTATGCTCATGCACACACATCTCACATGGACATGCATATATATTTACTTATACTAACATGCATCTATATTAACACTCATTCCTTCATTCATGCATACACATCATATGCATATGCATTTACATATACATGCATGCATTCATACATTATACTTACATACATGCATATTCATACATTTATGCTCATGCATATGCATACACTATATGCACATGCATCTAACTTTATGTACATTTATGCATCTAACTCTTATGCATTCATGCTCTTGTGCATACTTATACATCTATTGCTTATGCACATGAAAAATCCATCACTCATGCATAAATTCATTTACTTATGCATGCATTAATCATGCATACACCAATCATGCACATGTATACTCTCATAAACATGCATTCATACACACTCATGCACATGCATTAATATCACATACACATGCACTCATGCACATACATCTATGCACATGCATTAATATCACATACACATGCACTCATGCACATACATCTATGCACATGCACTTTTCATTATGCATACATGCATTTCTCATGCACATGCATCTAAATTCATTCATGTATATTCATATCTTCTTATGCATCCATGCACACATGCATGTTCACTCTCATGCACATGCATATATATTCTCATATATATATCTATACCATATGTTTATAAATGCATACATTATGCATGTGTAGCCATATAACTATAATTATATGCATAGTTTCAAATTATAAAATTAATTAACTATAAAATAGATTAATTAACTCTCTTTGTCTCTCTCTCTATCGATTCATAACTCTCTCTCTTTCTCTCTCTCTCTCTCTCTCTCTCTCTTTCTCTCTCTCGCTCTCGGCCTGCGCAAAGCCACTGGAAGGAGGGAGGGGAAGAAGTCTCTCTCTCTCTCTCGTTCGTACTTGCAAAAACACATTAGAAAAAATCATTCACACAATTAGATATATCTACATAGTAATTCACACACATACTAACACGTAACTAACTTAACTCATACTTACACTAACACACTCACATGCATACGCATGATTCACACTAACATTGACTTTTACTTTAGCACACGCATACACATGCAAGTACATTCACACCACTCATACTCAAGTGAACACGTATAGTTAGAAACACACACTCATGCACATTATAATATTTTATTTAATACATAATATTTTATTTAATGTATAATATTTTATTTAATACATAATCCAAATGATTCATTAGGTAATCTTTAAGTGTAGGTAAATATCTATTAATTTATTGAATAACACACACATACACATAGATATATACAAGTACTTAGGATAAAGTATCCTTTTAGGGTTGTATTCTAAGGTGAGTAATCACATAAGTTTATAATGGGTTAGGATTTTTTTGGTATAACATATAGAGTTATACACATAATATTAGTCACACACATAGGATTGAGCCTACACATACTCTAGGGTTTCTTGTAAACACATTTAGGCAAACACATAGGGTAAAACCTAATAACACGTATATAGACACATTTATCCATATTCATAGACACATACATAAACACAAATATGCATAGATATTTATAAAAACATGAGTACATTTGGGCAGACAAGCATATGCATACAAGGGTAGGAGCATGTTTGGACACACATAGACGTATACATATTTCAACATACACATGTAATCACACATGCATAAACACAAGCATATAGCCACATAAACATCACAATACATTTTTACCATGCATCCAACATCAATGCTCATGCATACACATAAGCATGGTTAAAATATACTTATTCTTAAGGCTTGTTTTTATTCAATTACATAAGACATCATGAACATAAGGAATTCATATGATGAGATTCCTGATCAGATCACATCTTCATAGTTTTGCTACTTGTAGGTACTAGAGA
>CM035416.1:113465531-113503031 GCA_020310875.1 Ceratopteris richardii | reverse complement strand
CTCCCAATCAAACCTCCCACTATTAACAATCTTGGTAAGCACCATGCACAAGATTTTGTTCGAACTCTCTACTTGTTCATTCACTTGGGGTAATGGTATAGTGTCGACTTCTTGTGGACAATTAAAAACTCTTTTCGCAAGCACTCAGTTACTTTGTTAATAAAATGAGTTCCATGATCACTAATTGACAATCCAAAAAATGAAAATATTTTCAAATAAAAATTTGGTTCTACTTTGCACATCATTCTTGGTGATTGCATTAACCTCAAGACAATTTTTGTGAGATAGTTTGTAGGTAGGATTATGTATTTCCGATGAGAGCTATGTGTAGGAACACTCATTGGATCTAGCAGGTCTACTCCCCCACCTTGCAAAAAACCTATTTCCTTTGACAGTCCTGTAAGAGTGAGGATTATATCATTTAGCTTGTATTTTTCTCGATGGTTTCCTCTTCTCGTTTTTGTGAAAATTGTTAGTATTCTTTCCTTCTTTTTTTTAATAAAAGGAAGTTCGGCCTTAGCCTATTCTCCCAGACTTTAATTAAAAGAAGAGGAAAAGTTACAAGTGAATGGGACTAGTGCCCATGGGACCCCCCAAATCCCACAATGCAGGGGAGGATTACAGCAAGCTAGAGGGCATTACAAATGAGGCGGACAAATCTATCATCTCCCTCATGTGGGACCCATTTGGGTTTCAACTTTTTGTTTTAGGAGGAGATAAATAGAGTGATGTCTAAACGGTGGAGATCTCTTATCTAGAGAGATTCTTTTACCTAGAAGGAACATGGATTTCTCAATCGACCATTCCTTTGGAGTTTGGCCAAAATTGACAGCACACGTCTCCCTCCAAATCTTCCAAAGAGTCTCACCTCTGATGGCATTCCATAGTCTTGATGAACAGCCAACCGCCTCACCCAACAACGCTTGTTGCCAATTGGTTTGGTTCGTGAGTCTCAATACCCGCGTCACTTGATGCCAAATACCATGGGACTTGGGGCAATCGAAGAACAAGTGAACTAAATCTTCGTTGCATCGATGGCAACGCTTTCACCATGGTGGCACAACACAAATTTTGTTAGCCCTTGCATTGGACCAGATACCTTTATGCAAGATCTGCCACATGAGAACGGACTTTTTGATCTCACTTAGGGGGTGCCAAATAGACATGAACTTTAGTTCCCATCAAAGTTTGGTCCAAGAAAGGCACCATCTCTTGTTAAGAGTGTGATGAACATCTAAGTTCTCTTTGAAGTTGGGGATTCTGGATATTTTCTTACCATTGCTCCATTTGAGGCCCTCCAAGCAAGGAAGATCGTGACCATAGAGAAGGCGGGTAGTTGAGCGGTCCCATGCTAAACACCTGCCTTGAAGAAGAGTCCATTCCTCGAGGGTAACTCCATGTCTCGGGTCTAAGTCTTCGAACCTAATCCACTGGCTGGTCTCTTGTTTCCAGAGTTGTTTCCACTGTTTGAACCCCTTGTTCCATAGACGTTTTGCAGTTTGGAGGTTCCAAGACTCCACCCCCCGAATGCAGCTGATCGGGAACTCATTTTGTCTTATCCCAACCGCCCACTTCCACTCATCATTTATTCTAATGAATTGTTTGGCATTGTTCCAACTCTTCCATAAAGAACACACGAGGCTAGATCCTTTAGGGGACACTGGGTGGGGGGAGAACAGAAGCGTGAGAATCCCTATGTCCTTCCAACCAGGAAGGCCAACTAAGGTAAGGTATTTCCTGTTTCTGAAGATCAATTTAGCCCAAGAGGATTCACTATTGCTCCAAGCCTTGATAAGCCACTTTGCTTCCAGCTTGTCAGCCAACCCAACGATATCCAAAATTCCCAGGCCCCCTGAGTCTTTCGAGCTAATGCAAGTTTCCCATTTGATTTTGGGAATCCCCCTCCTGTTGGGGTCCTCAGTGTGACTGTCCAAGTCCAAGGGGGGGTTTTAGCTTGTCCCCACAAGGAGAAGGACGGCCACAAGTTAAGGGGCAATCCCCTCCAGTAACCCAAGAGCCGCAGCGGGACATGGGATGTGGGACGGCCCGGAGGTCGGATGCAGCGGAAGACGGGACGTTGTCCATAAGATGCGAACCTGCGTCTCCGACGGTTGATTGCTGACGAGTCCGAAGTTGTCGTTTGCCAAGATGCATAGTGGCTCTCCTTTGCCACACTCGTCCAAAGCCCCTTTACATGAGCGGGCAAGATGAGGGACAGATGACCGGGCCGACCGTCCCGCCATTTACGTGCGAGCCCCGTGAAGGATGGACGGGGGGTGTTCCCGCTACCGGGCATCTACCCACATCCCAAGGGGCAACCGACGTCCCCAAGAAAGGTGAGGAAAGGAAGGCTCAGCACTCACGCACATGGTGCGTATTAGCCCAAACGTTGGGGGCATTCCTAGCCGGTCCGCCGTCCAGAGGCATGCACGGTTACCACTCCCCTTATAATTGCACACAATTAGGTGCAGCACGGTATACCACCAGAGCACCACAGAGGGCTGGATAGAAATACAGGGAGGCAGGCAAAGGGGCATGACATCCACCCCCTCTCCAACAGACTTCGTGTCCTCGAGAAGTCCACCTACGAGTGCTTAGAATGAAGCCCGCTTTGCGGTGAAGTCGAAAGGGTGATTTTTGTGATGGCTTTTGTGACTCTGCATGGTGTTCTTACCCTCAAATTTGGGGTAGTTTCCTTAGTACCATGGGTTGTCGTGCGAATGCATATCTATGGAAACTTTGCCTAAATGCAAGAGAGGTGCGAACCTAACACCACAGGTTTGGCTCGAAGCAAAGGGACTAAGTGAAGGGACTGCTTGCCCCACTCCGACTGCACCGGGACAAGGCAATGCTCCACATGAGCCAGATCTTGCATATGAACGGGACCTCGTAGTTTGGGTCATGGCACCTTTGCCTCTTATTAGGCTGAATGTGCCGGTTCGGGTCTAGGACTTCCAAGAAGATCCTATCATCAAAAGGATGGCCGGTTTGTCTAAGTCAATTCACGACTGGTCATCCATCTTTGCCCTTTGCCGTCAAAACGGCTAAGTGGACCATTCCGCTCAAAGTCGAAGCCAAAGTGGAACACTCAGGTCCCGAGCCGGTTCTAAGTTAAAATTTGCTCCATCCTGGGTGGATATGATCCATATGGGTTCATCCCAATGTTTGTGATGGGAGGGCCTCGTTGCCACTCCACACACACCCGTTGTTTCCTTTCTAACGGTGTTGGCGCGAAAGTAATGGTTGGTGGATCAGATCAACCGCCAGATAAACGGCGCACGCCGCGTGCTTAGAGCAAGCTCAGGTAATGTATAAAACTTAGAGAAAGAATTAGTAGCTCAATTGTAAATCAATTGTCATATTTGTTCATGTTTCCAAACAAAAAGTGATTTTCTTCTATGCATGTAATTAACTTTGGAGTTTGTGGGTCCTTATTCTCAAAGAAATTTTCTTCTTTCAAAGCCTTATAATTTTAACAATTTTCAAAACTATAAATATTTCTTTCTTTCGACCAAAAGTAAGAGAGCAAAATTTTCATACATGAAAGCATATGCAGGTCAATGTTAGTGTAATATTTTCATTTGAAAAAATAATTCTGAGATAGTTGGCCCTGAATATCAATTAAAACATAGTCTCAAATTATGCAATCAACTTATATATACATAAGTTTTAAATCGCATTAAACCACTCTTTCTGAATTTCAAAGATTACCGAGTCTAAACTTGATCAACAGTTGTTATAGAGGTTTTGAAACAAAAAAAAACGTTAGACCAATGTATGTTAATTGGCTCTGATGACAAACGATCAAACATTCTGTAGCGCAGATAAAATATTATGAATCAAATGTTTTATGTTCAGAACTGGGCGCGAATATGCGGATAATTTTTCGCAATACATTGACAATAAAATCATAACTCAGAATAGAGAGTAAACATTTCAAATAAGCCTCGAAAGCTGTGCTACTTCAATCGCTCCGTTTTTTGCAAAATATGAGTGCAAATTTCATTTGAGATTTCAAGTAATATATCTACATGTTAAGTGTCAAGCGCGTGTTTCACGGAAACAATTGTACTATTAATTAATCAACTTCCTTCATAAAGGATGTAAATGTATCATCATCATACCTTCTGTCAATTTCTTTGTGAAAAAAGAATCTGCGTTCAACATACTATATTCACGCAAATTTTCTAGTAGCGGTGAGTTTTAAGTGGCCCAGATGAGCATGTCAAATATGAATTGATATGAGCACAGTTCAATGATGAAAGAGTGATGAATTCAACATAAGGAAAGCATAAAAAACAGATGGAGTAGATAACAGAACAAATTTTCAGCATATGCAACACGATTTAGGACTCTAGACAGTTCGAAATGTTCGCCGAGAATACATATGGAGTTTTCATCACCAGCAATAGATATTTTAGAGTACGGAGAACTATTTCACAAGGTTACCAGAAAAATGTGAGAGCGTGGAGATGATGACAGCGAATAGAGGTGCACAAAAGGGCTTTTGTTCCCAAAGCTTTTAACAGCGTAGTCAATAGATATGTTTGTAATTTGAAACATAACAAAAACGGTAAACATTATAACAAAGGTATAAAGCGAGGAATGTTTATAACAACAGTTAAATTGTCGTTGTTGTATCCAGCCATCGTCAGATACATACGTCCTTATCAGATGGTACGCTAGTTCAAAACAATATTATGCGCGTCTGTATAAGCGATTTCTTCCGAAATAATGTCACAAGAGACAACACATCCACTATTGTCAGCATTAGATTTACTCAAATAAACTTTTTACTGGAGTTTTTCTTCATCGTCCATTGCTCCTCAAAACAGATGAACAGTGCCGGAAGATTAACGTGGAATTTGGCCATCGATCAGAACAGTTGTGTCTATTCTCAATAGCAGCAGCCCCTGCGCAAACTCTGCCTTGCCTCTGTTTATTGCCTGCTCTGCCTTCTCAGTTCTTCCTTTTTCTAATCTCCGCTTCAGTCCATAGCACACAGATAGAGTGTGATTCCATGATCTCGTGCCCAGGCCAATGATTGTCTCCTCCCTGAATTCAACGCACGTATTGGCCTCTGATCCCTTCTCTGTCGATTCCTCTGCACAAAACGGAGAATTCTTCCCTGCGCCCCCCTCCTTTCTTTTTGACAGAACGTCCTCCTTTTCTTTTATATCGTCCACGACACTCGTGGTCTCTCTTTGAGTAGCTTTTTGCGCCGCCAGATCAGCACATGCAATTGGCCTTCTTCTCCTCAGTCATCCACGACTGGAGTGTGCCATCCAAAAGAAAACTCCACTTTACTTCTGCATGCCATTCTTTTCTCATCTTTTCACTTTCCTTTAGCAAACGTTCTCCTTTTGCGTCAGCTTTCAAATCTTGTTCTTTAAACATATTGACCTCCAATAAAGCATCTCAATGTGTATTAATAAAAAGTTAACTTTATATCCATTATGAGAACGTATCTTATATATAACCTTCTGAAGAATCAATAAAGCAATTCATATGATGCTTTTGTCCTAGCCATATCTATTGGAATATCCAAATTTGGCTCACAATTGATTCTGCACACATCTCTCCTTTTCCGTGGAACTTCTTGTTCGATGTTATGAGTTATAACCATTTGCGACATTTCCGCATCCACAAGCAAAACAAGAAACGCTGGTGTCATTTTGAAGCAAGTAGAAGTGAGAGTAGAGATAAAAATATCTATGACAACGGTCCATAATTTTCAAGGCGCGAGGTACCGGACAAGGAAATTCCCACCAAGAACATGGGCCTATCAGTGGCCCTTCATCGTTTGGCACCTAGGCACGGACGTGCGGCACATAAAGTGGCTTACTCTCACGCCGACCGTTCTAACTTGAAAACGGGCCTATCGGCGGCCCTTTGACATTGCGGTTCATAGGCATGAACGTGCGGTGCATTGGGCGGCTTACATTCACGTAGGCCATTTTTGCTTGAAAATGGGCCTATGGGCGGCCCTTTGGCGTTTTGATCATAGGCATGAACGAGTTGTGCATGGAGTGGCTTACCTTCACGTCGGCCATCTCGAGTTGAATGTGGGCCTATCGGCGGCCCTTTGGCAATGCATACAAAGGCACGGACGTGCGGCACGTTGAGCGTCTTATGGTCACGTCGGCTGTTCCCTTTTTCATACTTTGCCTCGGCTTCAAGGGGACCCACAGGCGACATCCATTAAGGCGCGGACGGGGGGCAAGGCCACACACCCGCCAGCCAACTTCACATGTAACTTTTCCCCAGCCTCAAGCGGACCCGGGGGCAGCCCCAACACATAAGGCACGGATGGGAGAACAAGGTCGCACCCCGCCGGCCGTTTGTTCCCAACTTTGCCCCAGCCACGAAGGGACCTGCGGGCAGCGATTTTCAAGGCACGGACGGGAGGGCAAAGCCACACACCCGCCAGCCACATGAAACTAGGCCTATCGGCGGCCCTTTGACATTTTGCACATAGGCGCGGACGTGTGGCACACGTGGTGGCTTACAGTCACGCTAGTCGTTCGGTTCCATTGTGTGCTCCCTGCCCCGTACAGCCCGGCGGGAGGCACACACATCGTTTTGATGAACTCTAGGCACGCCGGCCAAAGAGTAAAAGATAGGGATCATTTTCCATTCGATTAAAATTTTGGCCTCAGGGTGCTCACTACCCCGGCCGATGCGATACCCTCGCGGGAGAACACGGTGTCGGAGAGATTCTCTCTCCTTGTTACTTCAAAAGACAGAACCAAAATGCTAGGCTTCAAAATTTTCAACTCTCTTGGATTTCATGATTAAATGGCTTGAATTAAGATTATCTTAAGTTTTGTGATAATACGAGTTGAAGAAGCTTGAAGATTCCTTGAAGATGTACCTACAAAATAAAACAAAAGTAAGAGATCAAATAACATATTGTGATGGTTTAAATGAATGGATATTTATGCATGTTTATATCACTTCGAAGGTGTATCCCACTATTACAATGGATAATGCGGCAAGGTTTTTTTTGTGTGTTCAAAAATAGAATGATGCTCATAGCCCTAAGAAGCTTAGATGCTTGGAAGGTATCGAAAGTTGATATGCACACATATGCCACCGTTCACTAACAGTACAACATTCTTGTGACTTGTGCTTGCATCTGAAAGTTTGGAGGCTCGCATGCACGGGAGGAGGAGATTTTTCGGGAGGCTGACTGAAAGTTTTATTTGGAAATGGAGAGACGGAGGCATCATGCAGTGGGTAGGAATAGGAGGACATGCGCATGCAATCTAGGAGTAATGGCGGCTGCTGCTAAGGAGGAAGATCTCACGCAGTGAAGGAGGGGGGAAAACGGAGGCCAATTGATCGTTCTTTTGAGGCAGATTAGCAGAAGGGAATCCAAATACGCTGCTGGGGACTTCTCATCAGAAGAGGAAGGCAAGCATAAGCGGATATGATGGGGAAGAGACGAAGAAGTATCCGCTGAGGAGGGCGGCGATATCTGTGGAAAGAAGGAGGCCTGGGGGGCACGACCTGACGCCAGGACATCTCTATCTCCTGATCGAAGAGAGGACGTGGACTCCTTGTGAAGGTGATGGAACATCAAGGTGCCGAAGAAAAAGTCTAGGAGAGCTCGAAATTGCGATGGTTACAAGCTCTTGTGGCAAAGCAGTCGGTCTGCTCTGACATGTGAAGCATCAAAAGCGACATGAAGTCTCTGTTGTGCATAAGCGACGCTGAAGAGTAATGAAGCAACACTGTGCTTTGAAGTGCTGAACGCTGATGAGAATTGAAGAGATGTTAAGTTCTGATATGCCGATGACGAACGTACGAACCATTTCTGAAGTCTGCAAATGAAGAAAGATAAATTATCTACTCTAATTTGACGTTTCCTAGCATCCACGAAAGAGGATTATCTGTAAGTAATTTGATTTATGACTTTATTATGTAAGATGGACCGCTAAGTGCACAAAAGTGAATTGAATTAGTGAATTTTATCATCTGTGTTATTGAGCGATGATACAAGTTCAATATGCGCATGCAACAGTAACAATGGCATGTTCACAAATTGATCGAGACTTCTGCGATTGTGTTTTGTTTTGATGTGACAGATTGTTAAGCTTCTCCTGTATACGATGATAATACAAAAGATCATGTTAAGGACTAATTAAATAAATTATATCATGATTCGATGTTGCTCAAAACTTGCTTTGGAGTTTTCCTTTATGCATGTTCGGATGAAGGTTACGACTTTATGATATGTTATAAAGACTGTTATTTGAACAAGGGATAATTCTATGCGCTGGAAGGAACCTGAAACTGACAAGTATGGTGATGGCTAATTGAGAAGAGAGAGTCATCTAATGCATACTCCATGTCTGTTTTCAAGCTCTCATCATTCAAACAGAAGCGTCGCTAAAGATACAATTGAGCGTAGAATGGACATATACTCTAATTAACACTACAACGAAGACATATGATGGTTTATGTTGAGATTCCTGTTTAAACTAAGTAAAGTTCTTTAATAAATAAATATAATATCAGAATTTTTTTATGCGTCACGAGTTGTAACAGACGTTTATATTTTTTGTGTGAGAATTTCCATGCGAAGAATCAACTGAATACTTATGCGTGAAATATACTGGTTCAAAACGTTGCCACACTTTCTGCTATGTCTCACAAAAATATACTGCAGCGATCAACTTTATGTTCAATATGTCAAACATTATTTTCTTTTAGCTTACTAATTTGAACTGCAACCGATTCTGGGCTCATGATTAAAGGTTCGAAAACTACATTCGTTGTCCCAAACTTCTCATTGAACTTTAATTCGAGATAGTGCATTGAAAGATAATTATCTTCAAAACAAATATCGTCAGAACCTGCAACATATTAGAATCGTTGTTTTTTACATTTGAATTGTTTTTCATGTAAGATGGATGTTCACGTGCTTTGTTATAAATTGTTAAGTTAAAAGTAGTTTCCTTCATTATCACAAATATGATGAATCATTTTGCAATTGATTACTAAGCATTTGTTTTTTTTGAGCCGTCATTGTACTTGAGCTTGCTCCAAGCACCCGGCGTGCGCCGTATTTTTCGACGGTTGGCAGGATCCACCAACCGTCGCTTTCGCGCCGACAAATTGGTGAACCCGACGTGAAGAAACGGCCTTGAAGATCAAGTATAAAATTTTAAATTTTGCTTGCATGTGCATACATTATATCGACAGGTTGAATTGCAAAAGCTTCTTCATCCGTGGGAGCTGTGGCTGTGTCGTTGGAACCTTGCACTCTTCTAGGTGTTGAGGGCTGTTTCCTAGGGAACTGGGCGCCTCCATGAAGAGTGGCAAGTAACTATCCTCATCTCGCCACCCCTCTCATCGACATTAGAATCAGGAACGTTTGCACATTCATCTATTAGCAATTGATGTATTAGATTTTGATCCTATTAAAAAAATTGTATAAATTTTCACAGTCACTTTTTGAGCCTCTTCTTCGATTTGTATTGCAGGTATTGATCTATCCTCTAATACTTCTTGTTTCTCAAATATCAATGGGTAAAAAGAAACCAGTTAATTTAAACACACATAAAATGAACTGTACTATGGAGGGCTTAATTAAGAATGCAAATTTGGGACTTGATGTGCAAGTCAAAGATTTAGAGGATAAGCTAAACTCATCAAATCAAGCAAAATTTAAAGAAGTATTTCTGTTAATTGACAAGTTAAGTGAGTTTTCAAATTCAAATAGTGTGATGTGTGGAATTTTACAAGAAATTGTTAAAAATTTAAAGACCCAAATAGATGATGTGACCAAACAAGTGAATGAACTCCCTAAATGCAAGTGCAAACATGAACATAAAATGCAAAGTTTATCTCCAAAGTTGCCTAATGAAACCCATATGAATGAGTATAGGAGATTCACCTATAGGGCTATGAATAGGAAAGTATATCCCTGAAGATGTTTCTGGTGTGACCAACTAGGTCATACTTATGGGAATTGTATGGCCTATGAGAAAGCATGTAGCCAACAATTGGTACTAGAAAGTGAACAGAAAATATGTGATTATCAAACACAATTACCTTTGAGATTAAACTTAGGTAGAGGGGGGATGATAGACTATTTTGATAAAACAAAATTGAGTCCTAAAACCAAACTTCAAAAACAATGGAAACCTAAGAGTCATAATGAGAAAAGTAATGTATGTCAATTACATTCTATGAACACCAAGATTGTGACTAAATGTGAATGCTTGGCTAATGATCAAACCTTTCTTAAACCTAAATCTATGAGTAACATTGATATTCAAACTGCATCTAAGGATCAAGATACATTGAAAAAGATTAAGAAAGAAGATGTCAGGATAAAAGATGATGAAAATGAACAATTAATTGATGGAAATAAAGACATACATTCGATTAAAACAGAACCTAAAGTCATAGAAAATGACAATAAATGTGACAAAAATAAAAATGATGAAAGAATAGTACAAACATCTGAAGATGAAAATTTTCAAATTCAATTAGAACATGACAAGAATATGGAAAAATGGGTACAAGAAGCCATATGGAAGATTGAAAATAATACCAAAAACTCATCTAAAGTTAAGAAAAAGGAGAAGAATCTAAGAGAATAGTTTTATTGTGATGGAACTGTTTATTGAAGATAAAACTTTTCAATTTTTTATTTTTCTTGCTTCATATATGCCAGTTTTCTTAAAGAAGATGAACATATACCTAATTTGTTTTGTTTTATGAAGTTTTATGCTTGGAAAAGCTAGGTAAAAGCTTACGATAAAGTTTTACATTATGCTTTGATGAACTTATGATTTTCTTTCTTTCACAAATAGGAAGAAATCTATTATGATGAACAATTATGAAGAATATTATTATAATGAAATGATGAATATTTTGAATAAAATGATTTTGTTTACAATAAATATGATGGTTATATTATACTATGAACATCATGATTTTTTCTAAAATTTATGAACTTTGTTACAAAGGTTGAAAAAGCTAATGTGAAACTTATGAATTTTATTTCATAGATTGAAAAACCTATTGAAAAAATTAAGAATGCATTATTTATGACAATTATAACCACTATGAATTTCTTATGATGAAATTTGTGACATGATGAAGATGAATCTGATAGAATATATGAATTTATATTTGTAAGATAAATGATAATGAATATTACTTGTTTTGTATCTTCTGCTTTATGAGTACTTACAGGAATTGACAATGAGTTATGAATTTGCAAGATAAATGATAATGAAGATTACTTGTTTTGTAGTTTCTACTTTATGATTGCTTACACGTCCTGAAGATGAATTGATCAAAGCAATTGAAGATTTTATGCCAAAAGTTCTGATGAACTTAAAGAGAGCTGAAGATGGAGTCAATATAGATCAGGTGAAAAAGTTCTAAACCTAATTTATGTTTTAAATTATTATAGTTCATGCATTATCATAATTAGATATGTACATTCTTCAGATAGGTTAAGAAACTTCTTAAAATTATGAAAAGTAGAATTTACACTAAAGTAGGAACGTGCTTGAAGAGAAGATAGGGATTAGAGACCTATGGCTGTCATATGAATAGTTGACGGAACCCTTAACTTGCAACTCCTAGTAGAAGTAGGCTTGTTTTATATAGGTAAGCTTCCTTAAATCTGACCCATTTTACTAAAAAGATCCTAGTTCCCACTTTAGCTTACCTCTAGATCCTTTGCTCTGATTAGGGGTTAAGCCTTTCCCCTTCATCAAAAAAGTTACGAAGAAAAATTGAAAGCAGTACGTTAATGGTTGCTGTATATGAAAAGAGGAAAAATGATAAAAAGAAAAATTATGATGAAAAAAGAGATGAAAGAAAAATCAAATCATTTCAATGAATCAGTTGTGGTCTTGAAATCACTTTTGAATTGAAAAGCGGGCTATATAAGGCGGATGTATGCTAGAGGGGAATTAGTTTTTTGTATCTTAATGGCAAGTGGCTAGGAGATGAGGATAGAAAACTTATATAACATATGCTTTACTTATGAACAGAGTTAATAGAAGAGTTAGTACAAACACTATTTGAATGACTTCTGTAGTTTCTTTCTAAAACCTGTTTTCCAACTCATGCATTGATCGAAAAGGTTGAAATTCAAGCTTACATAATTTTATAAGTTTTCTTTGCTATTTGAAGATGTACTAATGATAGAAGCATTTTTTATAGACTATTTGCATTTGAGTCATGAATAGTTTTCAAAAGAATTTGATATTGCCTTTTCTGATTTGCAGGTTTGGTGCATCCGGAGGAAGCACAGGTTTGGTGGGGGCGGATGTCGGAGAGATTCTCTCTCCTTGTTACTTCAAAAGACAGAACAAAAATGCTAGGCTTCAAAATTTTTAACTCTCTTGGATTTCATGATTAAATGGCTTGAATTAAGATTATCTTAAGTTTTGTGATAATACGAGTTGAAGAAGCTTGAAGATTCCTTGAAGATGTACCTACAAAATAAAACAAAAGTAAGAGATAAAATCACATATTGTGATGGTTTAAATGAATGGATATTTATGCGTGTTTATATCACTTCGAAGGTGTATCCCACTATTACAATGGATAATGCGGCAAGGTTTTTTTTGTGTGTTCAAAAATAGAATGATGCTCATAGCCCTGAGAAGCTTAGATGCTTGGAAGGTATCGAAAGTTGATATGCACACATATGCCACCGTTCACTAACAATACAACATTCTTGTGACTTGTGCTTGCATCTGAAAGTTTGGAGGCTCGCATGCATGGGAGGAGGAGATTTTTCGGGAGGCTGACTGAAAGTTTTATTTGGAAATGGAGAGACGGAGGCATCATGCAGTGGGTAGGAATAGGAGGACATGCACATGCAATCTAGGAGTAATGGTGGCTGCTGCTAAGGAGGAAGATCTCACGCAGTGAAGGAGGGGGGAAAACGGAGGCCAATTGATTGTTCTTTTGAGGCAGATTAGCAGAAGGGAATCAGAATACGCTGCTGGGGACTTCTCATCAGAAGAGGAAAGCAAGCAAAAGCGGATATGATGGGGAAGAGACGAAGAAGTATCCGCTGAGGAGGGCGGTGATATCTGTGGAAAGAAGGAGGCCTGGGGGGCACGACCCGACGCCAGGACATCTCTATCTGCTAATCGAAGAGAGGACGTGGACTCCTTGTGAAGGTGATGGAACATCAAGGTGCTGAAGAAAAAGTCTAGGAGAGCTCAGAATTGCGATGGTTACAAGCTCTTGTGGCAAAGCAACCGGTCTGCTCTGACAGGTGAAGCATCAAAAGCGACATGAAGTCTCTGTTGTGCATAAGCGACACTGAAGAGTAATGAAGCAACACTGTGCTTTGAAGTGCTGAACGCTGATGAGAATTGAAGAGATGTTAAGTTCTGATATGCCGATGATGAACGTACGAACCATTTCTGAAGTCTACAAAGGAAGAAAGATAAATTATCTACTCTGATTTGACGTTTCCTAGCATCCACGAAAGAGGATTATCTATAAGTAATTTGATTTATGACTTTATTATGTAAGATGGACCGCTAAGTGCACAAAAGTGAATTGAGTTAGTGAATTTTATCATCTGTGTTATTGAGCGATGATACAAGTTCAATATGCACATGCAACAGTAACAATGGCATGTTCGCAAATTGATCGAGACTTCTGCGATTGTGTTTTGTTTTGATGTGACAGATTGTTAAGCTTCTCCTGTATACGATGATAATACAAAAGATCATGTTAAGGACTAATTAAATAAATTATATCATGATTCGATTTTGCTCAAAACTTGCTTTGGAGTTTTTGTTTATGCACGTTCGGATGAAGGTTACGACTTTATGATATGTTATAAAGACTGTTATTTGAACAAGGGATAATTCTATGCGCTGGAAGGAACCTGAAACTGACAAGTATGGTGATGGCTAATTGAGAAGAGAGAGTCATCTAATGCATACTCCATGTCTGTTTTCAAGCTCTCATCATTCAAACAGAAGCGTCGCTAAAGATACAATTGAGCGTAGAATGGTCATATACTCTAATTAACACTACAATGAAGACATATGATGGTTTATGTTGAGATTCCTGTTTAAACTAAGTAAAGTTCTTTAATAAATAAATATAATATCAGAATTTTTTTATGCGTCACGACTTGTAACAGACATTTATATTTTTTGTGTGAGAATTTCCATGTGAAGAATCAACTGAATACTTATGCGTGAAATATACTGGTTCAAAACGTTGCCACACTTTCTGCTATGTCTCACAAAAATATACTGCAGAGATCAACTTTATGTTCAATATGTCAAACATTATTTTCTTTTAGCTTACTAATTTGAACTGCAACCGATTCTGGGCTCATGATTAAAGGTTCGAAAACTACATTCGTTGTCCCAAACTTCTCATTGAACTTTAATTCGAGATAGTGCATTGAAAGATAATTATCTTCAAAACAAATATCGTCAGAACCTGCAACATATTAGAATCGTTGTTTTTTACATTTGAATTGTGTTTCATGTAAGATGGATGTTCACGTGCTTTGTTATAAACTGTTAAGTTAAAAGTAATTTCCTTCATTATCACAAATATGATGAATCATTTTGCAATTGATTACTAAGCATTTGTTTTTTTTGAGCCGTCATTGTACTTGAGCTTGCTCCAAGCACCCGGCGTGCGCCGTATTTTTCGACGGTTGGCAGGATCCACCGACCGTCGCTTTCGCGCCGACAACGGTTTGTTGGCATTTTATCTTCCAAAATGTCGCTTAGCTTCTGGCACTTGGCGAAAGATATAACAATATATGCGAAAGGGACATGGTCTTTGAAGGAGGTCAAGTGGGTTAAGCACATTTCGTTTCGGCACTGGCAACATCACCGTTTGACGTAGCACTCTACCCAATCGGCCCACCCGACAGCGGGGCCCGACGGGACTGCCCTCTGTTGCTCCCCATTTATGAATCTCATGGACAGGGGCCACTCCCCCAAGGGATGCGACTTACGGCGGCACGAATGCATCTTACAGCGCTACCCCAGCCCAGAGAACAAGGCAGCCTTGCCAGCAAATGGAGGACTGTCCCTCCCTCCTCTCGGTGGGAATGCCGCGGAAAAAGTCGACGCGGGGCCAGACCTGAGAGGGGAAAACGAGAATGAGAGTGGGCCGACAAGCAGATCGAACCCACAAACACATGAACGGGCGAATCATCGTGCCTTTCCAAAGGATCATAAAAGATGAGGGTGGCCTGCCACACCGACCTCGAGACTCGTTGCCACCCGGGCCTGAAGCGCAGATCCGCTGCCGTTTGCCAACAGCCGATGCGGAGGCCGACGATGACATTGCGACGTACAAGAAAATGTTATGCCGAAGACGAGCCGAGGCCCAAGCGGGGACCAACGACAAACGTATCCATCTAAAAAAAGTTCTGCCCTTTTTTGCCGACGGATCAATGATAGACACCATTGACGGCGGATTCACCGACCAACCGAGAGCCTAAGCTATGCCAATTGTGATGGTCCAAGTCCAAGGGGGGGTTTTAGCTTGTCCCCACAAGGAGAAGGATGGCCACAAGTTAAGGGGCAATCCCCTTGAGTAACCCGAGAGCCGCAGTGGGACATAAGATGCGGGACGGCCCAGAGGCCGGATGCAGCGGAAGACGGGACATTGTCCATAAGATGCGTCGGCGGCCGTCCTGACGGTTGATTGTCGACGAGTCCGAAGTTGTCGTTTTCCAAGAGGCATAGTGGCTCTCCTTTGCCACACACGTCCAAATCCCCTTTACATGAGCGGGCAAGATGAGGGACGGACGGCCGGGCCGGCCATCCCGCCGTTTACATGCGAGCCCCATCAAGGATGGATAGGGGGGCGTTCCTGTTACCGGGCATCTACCCACGTTCCAAGGGGCAACCGATGTCCCCAAGAAAGGTGAGGAAGGGAAGGCTCAGCACTCACGCCCATGGTGCATCTTAGCCCGGACGTTGGGGGCATTCCTAGCTGGTCCGTCGTCTAGAGGCATGCACGGTTACCACTCCCCTTATAGTTGCGCACAATTAGGCGTAGCAAGGTATACCACGCGAGCACCACAAGGGGGTAGATAGAAATACAGGGAGGCAGCCAAAGGGGCATGACACCCAGTCCATAGGAAGTTTCTGCAGATTCTTTCCACTTTGGCCAAGTCTTTCTCCTTAGGTCTCGAACACGAGATAAAGTAAATAGTTGTAGACAACATAAATGTGTTAACAACCATAGCAGGCCCTGCCAAGTTGACTTGCATACCTTTCCAATGATTTAGTTTGCTATCCAGTCTGGATAGCACCCAGTTCCATCGTTGGTCCATTGAGATGTCGAAACCCATCGGAATGCAGAGGAAACGAAAGACTTGACCTCTAGGGATAACTTGACACCCCTCATCTAACAACAATTGGGGTGTAGATGCGCTGATTGCTTTAAAACCAATAATTGGGGTGTAGGTCAGCTGATTGCTCTAAAAGCAGTTTTAGCATGGTTGATTCTTCGTTTCTGCTCGAGTAAAATTAAAATCATTGTACATAATCAAATCGCAGCATGCTTGTGGGCGGGGGAGCCTCCACGTCCGACCTCGCTTAGTCTTCATCGAGGTCTAAAAAGCAGTGCCGTAAGACGATGAGGCAGGCATTCACTCTGACAGGTTAAAAGTTCTACTTTCTTCACTATCTGTCTCTATTTCTATGTTCAGGTATCAGTGATGGGATCTTCGGAGATGTCTTGGAAATCTTCCTCCGCTGATTACGAAAAAGACGACAATGCAATTCTTCCTCTCCTCAAGCCATACAGAATGGGACCGTTTCAGCTTTCTCACAGGTCTTATCATATAATTTCTCAGGCTTCTTTTTTCTTCAGTTCCTTCACGGGCTTTCTACAATCTATCTCTGGCGTCTTGTTTCTGCAACGTTCAGAGAGAGAGAGAGAGAGAAGCCACATAAGCAAACATCGTGCTGGAAAGCGCGTATGTGTTTCTGATGCTAGGCTTTAGGCCGATATTGTGGAGTTGCTGATGCGTGGTGTAGAAGAATTTTGGGAAGTAGTCTTTTGCTTTGGTCAATCTCTAAGATTTTTAATTTTCGTAGATCCAGCGAGGTCTGCCAGTTCACCAAGCCATTTTTTGGTCAATCTATAGGATCGTTAATTTATACAGGCCAATGTATCTGCACTACACATATGTGACCCCTCTGATGGGAGTAAATGAACAATGGAGTATATGACAGTAATTCGTAATCCACCGATTGGTAGCCGTGTTGGTAATTATGAAAGAATAACGAGCCTTGTAACACCATATAGAGTTCCATTGACATACATATGTACATGCCCTTGAGCCTGATGTTTTGATGTTTAGATGCCTATCTTGGTAGATAAAAGATAATTAATCATGCTTTATGACTGTAGCTATCTCGATAGTTTGATAAATTTATCCGGGATTTTTGTTCCAGTTTTGAATTGGGATCATTGTTATTTAGGTTTTCTGTCATGGTCTGGTCTTTAACATATCTGTACCCCTTGCAGAGTTGTTCTTGCCCCGCTTACGAGGTGCCGTTCTTATGGCCATGTCCCACAGCCCCATGCCGCTCTTTATTACTCACAACGTGCAACTTCTGGGGGTCTTCTTATTGCAGAGGCAACTGTAGTCTCTGCCGCAGCTCGAGGGTATGCTTTTGTGCTGCCCTCGTTGAATATTTAACCTCGCACATTCCGAATCGTGATGAGGTTTTATCATATGTTAGATTCCCGCATACACCTGGAATATGGACACAAGAGCAAGTTGAAGCGTGGAAACCTATAGTCAAAGCTGTACATGACAAGGGAGCCATTTTTTTTGTTCAAATTTGGCACACAGGACGGGGTTCGCATACAGGTAAATTTCTTTCTCTGGCCATACGGAACATTTTCAGGTCAATATCATCTTTTTCGGCTTGGAAAAAATGACATCGAAGTTGGCAGAGGCTTTTCTCAGATCTGATAAATTAGCACTTCTGCAGAAACTGTTAGTTTATCAGTGTCCACTGTAAAATGACGAAGGAAGCGTCGAGGGACTTACACCTACCTGTGGGTTTGTATGACATCGAAGTTGGCAGAGGCTTTTCTCAGATCTGATAAATTAGCACTTCTGCAGAAACTGTTAGTTTATCAGTGTCCACTGTAAAATGACGAAGGAAGCGTCGAGGGACTTACACCTACCTGTGGGTTTGTATGTAGCATACCAGCCTGATGGTCTACCTCCCATTTCCTCCACAAATAAAAAACTCAGTGGGCAATGCTTTATGCCATCGGCTGTTGACTACGATGATTATTCTCAACCGAGGGCACTCAGAACGGATGAAATTCCAAGCATTGTCAATGACTTCCGGTTGGCAGCCAGATATGCAATGGCTGCAGGTAATTTTTCTTTGTTCCTTGTCAATCGCACCCGTATAAGTTTATTTTTTATCTGGAATCGGGAATTGATCCAAAACTTGTATCTTCCGGTAGTCATCTTAGATGTGATTTTATTGTACAAATTTGTTGCCTTCTTCCATGAATATCATCAGGATTTAGGCATGATAACACGAGGTATCATTTTTTCTGTTCCATACAGAATACCGCGCCGATATCGAACTATTCAGTCAAGAGATTTGTATACAGCCTTAACGACCTGCTAATTTCTGATTTCACAGGGTTTGATGGGGTTGAAATTCATGGTGCTCATGGTTATCTGCTCGACCAGTTCATGAAAGACGGGATCAATGATCGAACTGATGAATATGGTGGCTCTTTAGAGAATAGATGCCGTTTTCCACTTGAGGTTGTTGAAGCTGTCGTTGCGGAGATAGGTCCAGAACGAGTGGGCATTCGTTTGTCTCCTTTTGGATTCCATTTTGATTCACCCGATTCAAACCCAGAAGCTCTCGCTGTGTACATGGCCAAAGCCCTAAATAGTTACAACATTTTGTATGCGCATTACATAGAGCCCAGAGACAAAACACCAAGAATAACAGTAGAGACACAGGAGTCGCTCTCATCCGCTCGGAAGGCTTTCAATGGAACTTTCTTAGTCGCAGGGGGTCATACTCGTCAAAGTGGCATGGACATTGTTGGATCAGGAGGTGCGGACCTTGTGGTGTATGGACGCCTATTCTTGGCAAACCCTGACTTGCCGCGGAGATTTGAGCTGAATGCCCCACTCAACAAGTATGTGCGAAGCACATTTTATACTCAAGACCCAGTAAAAGGATACACAGACTATCCTTTCCTAGTAGACCTGGAGGATGATGCATCAGAGAAAAAGCCAGATAAATGATATCTAAATATGGTTGGAATGACCTTTTCCCTATCCACAACCTCCAGCATCCAATTCTTACTTAATGTACCGTATTGTATTTACTTATGATCAACATATGCAGAAAATGATCCTCTGAATTTCCAAATCATTTATTCGTTTATAGAGATGTACCGCACTGTGTGCTTTTATAACTAAGATGCATATGAACTTCTGAACTCCGAAGCTTGCATTTAAAATTATTGGATCAGGAGGTGCGGACCTTGTGGTGTATGGACGCGTATTCTTGGCAAACCCTGACTTTGCCGCGGAGATTTGAGTTGAATGCCCCACTCAACGAGTATCCTTTCCTCGAAGATCTGGAGGATGCATCAGAGAAAAAGCCAGATAAATGATATCTATCCACAACCTCCAGCATCCAATTCTTACTTAATGCACCATATTGTATTTACTTATGATCAACATATGCAGAAAATGATCCTATAAATTTCCAAATCATTTTTTTGTTTACAGAGAAGATGCATATGAACATATGAACTTCTCAACTCCGAAGCTTGCATTTAAAATTCACTTCCTCTCATTTTGTTTGAAAAATCAGCTGGTGAGACTTTGTACGATCCCTGATTTTCTACTTTCTTAATACATGTAAACAAATAGATGATTTTTATTTAAAGCACCTAATTTGTGCTGTAAGACAGATTGTGAATAGTGAGGATATTATATTGATCTCACTCACTTCTAAAAAGTAGGCTGGGCTTTCTAGATCAGTCTCAATACATTGACTCGAGTTTCAAAGTGTCTTATGTCCAATAATGCGCTATAATATCTTAATTTCATATTTTAATTGCAAATCATGTATGATTTTGGTCGAGCTAGTAGATTTCAAACATAGCAAATAAATTTAAGTGGCTACATATGTATATTATTTTATCTTTTTATAACTCGTTTAGTGTCAAGTGCCATTTTCTACGGGTATGCTGAACAGCTTGTAAGACAGATTGTATAGGAACCATGACGACCTCATGACTGGGTCTTTAGAGTCTTTCATAATAAACGTCTAGTCCAAAATTTGCATGAAGAAGAAATAAGTTAACTTTTTAAACATTGTATTATCCATGCAAGAATGCCATCAAGGCCAAGGGTTTAATTGGCCTTAGGGTTTTTAATAACATTAACAAGTTCCCTACACTGAAGAGGGGTGCCAAGTAACTTGGCCAAGTCACTATTTATATTTTTAGGTCTAACTTTGTAAATGATAGGGAATGCGTTTGGACATACATAAGGGAAGAGCAACGTGATAACCACTTAGATGGGATCATGAGAAATAGTTTGAATTCTTTAATTCTTATTCAACTAAGCCTTGTTATGTACTCGATGGTCTCACCTTATCCTCCTATGATCCACACATTGATATATCAAGTTCAACATGTGATGATCGAGGATGAAACTTACCACTTTTCATTTCTCTGACAAGTATAATGGTTAAATTGATATATGTCAGGGATACTTTTAGTGACCTTTACTAGAGTGATGAAATATTTTTTCTTTCCAACTCATTCATTTGTGAAAATTAAGGTTTCTTTATGTACTACTCTTTATATATTGTAATGGTTGTATTGTTGTATTAGGCCATTCTTGCATATTCTCTTTATGTAATAGAAGGAGTAAAAGAAGACTATTCTTCCTTGCCTTAATTTGTGTGTGCTTCTATCCTTGTGTGTGAAAGCTCTCTCTCTCTCTCATCTCCTTTATCTTGACATGGTATCAGAGCCAGTGTGGTTGTAGAGAGCTCATGAAGAAGGCCAACAATGAAGAGTTGTGAGAAGGTGTGGAGAACACATGCTTCACAAACAATCTCAGATTGCTACAAAATTTAGTGTGAGTTAGCCCTTTCAGGTCACTCATTTTGCTTAGGCTTCCGTTTTGGAGCCATTTTGACCTCCATTTAGAGTCCCCAAAGTGGGGCCCATAAAAAAAACAACTCAATTTGAGAAACTATAACTTGCATTTTGTTTAGCATCTCCCAGATGTATCGAACCCAAAAGTTCAAACAATTTCTTGTATTGTTGATACATAAAACCTATGTTTTTTTGAGATCGAATTGTAAGTCATAGTGTGACAAAGTTCGAGCAAAGGTACTGCTTCTACTATTTTTGCAGTATTATAAATTGTAGTAGAATTGGAAAATGTTGATGGAATGAGTCAACTTATGAGCGATAAATTAGAAAAGAATGGATTTCATGCTTTAGATGATGATGATAAGGTTGAAGTGTGCCTTCACAGTTTAGGAGCTACATATAATCAATGTAAAACTTCTATTCAAACTACGAAGAATATTTCAAATTTTGTTGATCTTGTGTCCATGTTGATAATAGAATAAAAGAACCTTGGCGAAGACTCAAAATCATAAAAAAGATTAGTTTCTTGCATTTTAACTAAAATAAAAAATATACTCACAATAACACATATACTTACAATTTAGCTACAAAACCATGATGGCCCATTTGGCCTAGGTGCGATGTGTGGGCTCGACTCAACTCTCTTCTTTGCAGCAGCCTCTTTATTTAAAGAAAAAAGAAATACATAAATTAAATGTAAAAAATACTAAAATATATGAAAATTATAAATATAATCTATTAATTTGTATACCTTCTACTGAGGAAATGACTCCTCAAGACGTAGCTGTCTACAAAAAAACTACCACGTCTCAGGTGGTATGTTGGGTCGCCTCTTATTTTTTTTCACCATACAATATCTCCTGTTAATTTAATCTCAAGCAGAAAAAAAGAATCATAATACATACACATATATACACACACATACACATACACATACCCACATACACATATACATGCAAACATATGCACATACATATATGCATACATATACACATATACATACATATAACATAAACACACATATACATATCCACATATATACGTACACCCATACACATGCATGCATATACACTCATTCATACAAAATACATGCATTTATCGCACAATACTGTGTATTTGTGTATATATGAATATGTGTGTATGTGTAAATCTATATATGTGAATATGTGTGTATGTGTAAATATGTGTATGTGAATGTTTATGTATGTAAATAATCAGACTATTAATATCAAATGCCATTATTTGTAGATTTTGATCAATCAGATGGAACTCCACCATCGTCTCCTAATCGTGCATAGATACATAATTGATAGATACATAACTGATACATTTTTCTTGTTATAAACAGATTTTGATCAATAAAAGGGCACTCCACGTCCTACCCATGCAACGATTTCACATGTGTCCTCCGATAGGAATTATGAAGAATTTTACTATCAAGAGCATATTATATGTTGGTGTAACTCTTGCTATGTCATGTATTGAAGACCACGATTGGAATGTATTGAACATGAGGCAAAGTATGATACTTTTGAGTGTGCACCATCACCTACTCAACGTGTTAATGATGGGGTATGTATTTTTTCTATAAATTAATGTCATTATTTTATTTAAAAACCATATTCAAAATCAAATTACTGTTCATATACAGGAATACTTGCTCGATGATGATGATGATAATAATTTTTCTCCTAATGTTAATATATCTCGTACACGTCATGGACTTGCTGTTCATCACTTACAAGTAGAGGTTTTTAGAAATCCTCTACCTCCTGGTTTAGAGACTCAATCAGCCGGAGATTATCCATTGCTAGCTTGTGATCATTCTCTAGTACAAACATATGATAGAAGAAGATATGGAGGATGGAATAGAGGACCACTTCCTTTAGATGGAGAGGTTTTCAACTTTTGGGGTAATCACTATATGATTGATCCATCCACTATTACTAATGATGTTCATGGTCTCTTTATTGTAGAGGATTTGTATGTGCCTCCGAACTCTGAAGTCACTCTTATGGACCTATATATGGATGGAGAGATTGGCATCGACTTGCAGGTTATGTTCAAAACATGAGTACTTATGGAATATTCTTGAATGCAACATCCCTTACTAGTAGAAGGATTTCACATGCAGAAAATGAAAGATTATATATTGATGGAAGACCTTACATGCATCGAAATATAACAGGTTTAATAAATAGTAGTCTAGGGTTACATAATAGTTCAAGGACTAATTGCACATTTGAGGAGCATGAAAATAGTCATGAATCACCATACATGAGTAGAGATCTATCAAGATACATAGTTGTCAATGCTATTACTACATTACATGATGGTGATGAATTATTAGTGAATTATGGATGGCATCGACCTCCAAGAGCAGCTTTTAGCTAGAGAGAGAGAATGAAAATTTTCTAACTATATTTAATAACTTATATATTTAATTTTATGTTTAAAGTTTAATTTTCATTCATTTATGGAATACTAATGATTTTTATTCATGTGTGTAGATTCCAATGTATGATGTTGATGATATCCCTCCACACCATTCACAATTGCTAGTAAGACCTCATTTATGAGAAGCTTCTATGAGGAGGCTACGCAAAAGTGATCCAGTGGAATATGCAAGGTTGAAAGATCTATATTCAAAAGAAAGTACAAGATTTTTGCGACAATGATGAAGATGATGGCATGGCAGATTTTATTGAGGATTGGTATCAAAATGACAGCGAGAGCATTTATATTTCTAAAAATGAGAAATATCTTCGAGAGGAATGTCTAAAGCATGTATATGAAGGAAGTCGTTTGACATGACTAAGTGCGAGCTTACTCATTCTCAATCTTCAAAATCATTAGTAATGTATCTGTTTTGGCATTATTAAGGTATAATTTTCAATTTTCTATCTATCTATATATATACATGCATAAATATATACATATAAATACATGCATATATAGACGTACACATAATTATACATGAATGCATACACACATATAAACATACACACACATATACACACATACACATGTCATAAAATGGGAGACAGCTAGACGATTCAGTGGTCTAGATATCTATATGAAAGTCTACAAACCACAATAAACAAAAAGAAAATTAGAAATGAAATCAAATATACATAGCTACACATGCATACATACATACACACATATATATACACATAAACATACATATATAAATGTTATGAGACTAAAGTCAAATTATACATACCTGTATCAAATGAAGATATTTTTTCCATCTAACCTTTGGAATTGTTCGCCCAACCTTCAGAATCTTCTCGACACATCTGCTTCTCCTATTCTAGTCATAATACCTGTGCTGTTAACTCTTTTATGAACTTTGCATACAAATATTAAGTATGAGTTAGCTATGGAGGCATTAAGTCATTTGAAAAATAGGAGAATTAAATTTACCTCAAAGAATTTGAAGGATGGAAGAATAATTTTAAGAATAATTTTAAAGGATGGGCGGACACAAAGTGTTCATTCAGTGCAGGTTTTTGTTTTTACCTTAGGTACGGTAAGAACAAGAACTTGCATTGAATGAACACTTCATGTCCGCCCATACTTTAGAATTATTCATCCATTTTCCAAAATCGTCGAGAGAAATTTGCTTGTCTTATTTTCAAACAACCCAATACCTCCATAGTTAGCTGATACTTAATCCTTGTAAACAAATATGTAAGTCTTAGTTAGCAAGGCAAGTGATAGATTGACTATAAAATGGGAGACAACCAAACGATATAGTGTTCTAGATATGAAATTCTGCAAACCACAATATACCAAAAAAAAAATTAAAAACCAAATCAAATATACACAGCTACACATGCATACATACATATACATACATACATATATACATACACATTCATACATACATACACATTCATACATACATACATACATACACATATATACACACATACACATACATATATGCATACGTATATATACATACATATACACCTATAAAACACATATACACACACGCATACATACATACACATACACATACGCATACATATACGCATGCACATGCATATACACATCCACATACACATACATATAAGCATACACATTGTTGAAGCTCAAAGTCAAGGACAAAGCATGGAAGCACATCAAAAGGTGGACACACAAGGAAAGGGAGCAAGTAGGGAGCTCCAAGAAGTCTACCTCAAATTTTTAGAAGAATCCCCTACAAAAATAGTGATCTTCATCACTAAAAACCATTGTAAATACCATTATCTATTTTTATAACTCCATTTTGTTCAAGCCGAGGAGTCCTTGAGCTTGAGGAGTGTTAGAACTATCATCCTACCAATTTTCAAAATTTTTAGACTCCGTTTGAGCCCTCAAATAAGCCCTGGAACCTAATTTTTAACTAGGCCGGACACGAGGTCTGGACAAGGCCAAAACTAGTCAAAAAACTATAAAAAGAGCTAGAGTGCTCATTTTTGAGGTTAGCTGGTTAGAGAATAGAGCTTTTGTAAGAGAACTCTTTTACAATCAAAGCTTTCCATTGTTCCCCTCTTTGATCTTTCCTTGTGCGTGTGTGTGTGTATGTGTGTGCATGTTTGTGTGCTTTCACTCACGCACTTGTGCCTTCACTTGCTCGTGGTCTTCATACCGGTCCTCACGTCTCCGTGGATTGACAAGTAAAGGAGGTGGTGCTTACGCTTGAGCTACACCAAATTTTGGCGCCGTTGTCGGGGAGAGAGCTTCGAGGACGAGCGTTGTGATGGTAATATCGTAGATTTGCGACGTTGGAAGGTAAAAAAACTATCATTTCAGTTCATTTTCTGTTTTTTCCTCTTCATCTTCATCATCATCATCATCTCCACCTTCTTCCATCTTCTTCTTCATAGAAATTTCTTGTTTTTTAGTGCATTTTCACCATTTCCATACCATTTTTCATGCATTATGGTGTGAGAGGGAGTTAGGAGGTGCAAGGGAGAGCAAGCGCTGTGTTTTTTCATGATTTTCTGCACATACGGAGCTCGCCATTGCTCGGCGCTCAAAAATTCGAAGTTCCCGCCAAAAAATGCGATTCTGTGATGAAAATCGCGATTCTGTGAAAATTCAATTTTTTTTGAAAAATCACGATTTTCTGTTTCCCGCCTAAAAGCTTGCTGAAAGAATCACGATTCTGTGGTCATTCTCAAAATCGCGATTCTGTGGTTGTGCTCAAAATCGCTATTCTCACCAATCACGATTTTCAGTAAAAACACGATTTTGTGAAAAAGGTGATTTTGTGAAAACACGAATTTTTGCTCAAAATCGCGATTTTCAAAAACACGATTTTGTGCTCAACATCGCGATTTTCATGTAAAAAAACACGATTCTGAGAACCACGATTTTGTGAAAAACACGATTTTGTGAATCACGATTCTCTGTTGACAATCGCGATTTTCATGTCAAAAACACGATTTTCAGAAAATACGATTTTCAGCGGGCTCAAAATCACGATTCTCACAAATCACGATTTTCAGCCAAAAACACGATTTTGTGAAAACACGATTCTGTGCTCAAAATCGCGATTTTCAAAAAATCACGATTTTCAGCCAAAAAACACGATTCTGAGAAAACACGATTCTCAAAAACACGATTTTGTGGAAACACGATTCTCTGTTGACAATCGCGATTTTCATGTCAAAAACACGATTCTGAGAAAATACGATTTTCAGCGGGCTCAAAATCGCGATTCTCACAAATCACGATTTTTAGCCAAAAACACGATTTTGTGAAAACACGACTTTGTGAAAACGCGATTTTCAAAAACACGATTCTGTGCTCAACATCGCGATTTTCAAACACACGATTCTGTGCTCAACATCGTGATTTTCTAAAACACGATTTTGTGCTCAACATCGCGATTTTCAAAAACACGATTTTGTGCTCAACATCGCGATTTTCAAAAACACGATTTTGTGCTCAACATCGCGATTCTTTGACTTCATAGCATCGCGATTCTCTGATTTCACAACATCGCGATTTTCTCTAAAAGATCCTGTTTGCCTGTTTTGACCCCCAGGAGCCTGATTTGACATAACTTTTTCATCCAAAGTCCATTTTTTTAGCTCTATAGCTCGTTGGAAAGCTTGTTTCAAATCCTACACGATCTCAACTGTTTTTTTCAAGAATAACGCGTTGATTTTGAGATAGGATAATTTGAAGTTGACCCTCAAGTGGGACTAGGGAACCAAGGGGGCTCCAAAGAATTTTGAACCATACCAAAGGGAAAATTTGGACTCTTGACTAAAGCTTATGAACCTGAGATCTGGTAGACACTTAGGCAAGGATAAACAAAGCATTAGATCTTCTCAGTCCAGTGTCAACCATACAACTAAGTCTTGGGCACAACAACTAAGAGGTCATCCTTACGGACTAAGTTCAGACACAAGTGACTCAGAAATGTCTTTTAGCATGGGGAAACCTGCAGGTGGCTCAAGGACTGCCCATCTACAAACACTAGAAGGTCCCTATAAGACACAGTTGGAATGTATTCGGACCAAGCGATTAGGTGCTCGCATCTATGAGGATGGCTTGAGGTGATCAGTGGTCCAACTCAAAAATCCAGATCAATCCTTTGGACTTGAACACCCGGTGGTCAAGTTCGAAGAGGGTTCATACATTGATAAGGAAGGAACCATGTATGTGGTTACCAACCAACCAGATAGGACCAATGAGTTTGGAAATATCATTCATGAGAATGAGATAGGAGACCTAGAACAAGGAAATGTAGGACAAGGACCCCAGACTCCTAGAGGCAAGTCAGTTTTGACCAGAGTGATCACTCCAGACTGGATCCCTCAAGACAACAAAAGCATAGAACTATTTTTTAATAGAGAAACAGAGGAAGCCTTTTGGAGATTCAAGCCAGATCAACCTAGCCAATTGGGCATAGTTATCATCTATGAATTCAAAGATCCTGAGATACCAGGCAAAGTTGTCTACCTGGATAACACATCAGAGAAGATATTCTTGGTAACAGAACATGATAGACATGCATATACTTGGAAGAATGAATTGATTTTCCCTCCACCAAGATCCAATGTTTCCCATGGCCTCCAAGGAGTAGGATCATCCCAAGCTCATGAAGCCCAGAGAGAAAGAACTAGAGAGAGACCTGAGGTAAGTTTTGCACACAGGGTGGGCAGAAATAGAGCAAGATTTGAAAATGAAAGACCTGAAAGAGAGAGACATCAAGCACATAGGCAACAAAGAGATGAACATGATTTTCCATTACCTAGACCCCGAGAGCACCCAAGAACCCTTAGACCCACTCAAGTGATCAAGGCAATGAAGAATTATTTTGACGGGTCAGGAGATCCTTATGATCATGTGGCCGAGTTCAAACAAGTGTTAAGAGCTGAACAGGTTGAGGATTTGTTCACCCAGTACGAGGCATTTGGTCTGACTCTTAAGGGCACTGCCTTAGCTTGGTTTCAACCACTGAGTAGTCGCAACTATCGCGATATAGGTCAACTGCTAGACGAATTCATTGTAGAATTTTCTAAGAGTGGTATCAGGCATAACACATCATCCTTGATCCACAGTTTCAAGCAGACACCCCAAGAAACAGTGCGACTAGTAGGTAGAAGGTTCAGACAGTACCTAGAAAGATGCCCTACTCCAGAGTTACCCACACCAGCCAAACAAGTGGCTTTGTTCTTAGATGGCTTACTGAGCACAAAGTTAAGATCATATGTGTACTTGAAAGAGCCTAGATCCATAGAAGAGTGTGTGCGGACGTGCATTGACATAGAAGATAACTTGGGTGAGGAGTTAGGATTATCCAAACTCTATAAGGATTCAGATAGTTCTACTAGTCATACTTCAAAAACCTCCACGGAAATAGAGGAGATAGCTGAGCAAGTTGCCAAGAAGATGAGAGTCCAAAATAAACAAACACAGAGAGTCACTCCATTGAATCGGTGTTATACTTGCGGAGGCGACCACATGGCTAATGTATGCCCATTGCACAACCAGAACATGAGAGAAAGGAATGCTCCATATTGCACTATTGAGAGAAAATATACGAACCACACGGCTCAAGATTGTCCCTATAATAGGCAGGCTGTTAGACAGAATTATCAACAACCTTACCAACCAGGTAGGTATCAAAACCAATACCAACAGCCATATTATAGACCACAACAGCAATATCAGGCACAATATAGGCCACAACCAGTCTTGGGAAACCAAACACCAGCTCCTGCCAACGTGATTCCAGTCAAATATGCTGTGGGAGAGGAAAATCCAAATAGAGCATTGGTGCCACTAACCCCATTGATACCAGATAATGACTCTCATGCTCATAGTTCAGACTACTCCCATGAAGGTAGTCCACATGCTTATTACACAGAGTCACCTGAACATAGTGAGATTTACTCGTATCAATATGAGGCACCACCTATGGAGCAAAATTGGGAGCCAGAATACTCCAATGTCATGTACACAAATCCTAACCCTAGGCCCCAGTTGAGACAAATGAGACCACGAGCCCCTAGAGGATCTTGTTTCAGATGTCAAGGTGATCATTTCATTCGTGACTGTCCCCACCCACCATCTCCGAGTCAAGGACAGGCTATCACAATATAGGCTTTTTGTCCTGATTGTGGCAAAGACCATCTCCCTAGAGATTGTCCGAGAAACCCCTCCAGTGCACCCAAGATTACACCCATTAATGTGGTAGGCTTAGTGGCAGCTTCAAGTTCAAGTAGTAGCAATGTGGCTCCTATACAAGTTGTCACCAGGGCACAAGCCTTAAAACAGGATAAACCAGCAGAACAATCAGAGTCGAGTGAATCAGGAGAGCCTAGTAAGAGGAAAACAAGAACATGGAAGGATACCAGAGAGAAGGCCAATCGCAAGTGGAATAAAAAGTTAGCGGAACTAGAAGAAAGCTTAAAAGAAGCGAAAACAAAAATAGAAGACATTGCATCTCAAAGCCCCTCGCATGCCGAAACTCCATCCACTCCACCTCATCCCACCCCACCACCCATTGCAAATAGGCCGCAATCAGGGTCTGTTCTTGCAGATCCAACCCCAGAAGGCTTGGACATGATGTTCAAGGCCTACCAGGCTCGTCTTCAAGAAGGGCCAACAGCTGCAAATCTAGACAAGAGTTACCCTAGAGCGGATTTAGAGATTGAACGAATGAAAATGTGCATGAAAATGGTAGAACAAGCTCAAGCTATACTTGAGACTAGTCAAAAGTTCAATCAGACAAACTCTGTCAAACCAGATTTGCATTTCCAAGGGTTACTAGAAAGATTAGAGCAGTTGGTAAACAAACCACAAGTTTCTTTACCTCCACAGGCTCAACTAGTTATTGAGGGAAGAAGCTCACCACCAATGGGAGCTTATGTTCCTAATTCCACGGATGCTGGAAGGCCTCTTTCAATTCAATAGTACTCTCAAGAGTTCTTGCGGGAAATACAAGAAGAGAAATGGGCCAAGGAGAAGGGTAACTCCCCTCCTATTCCTGAGGTTGATGATCTTCATGATCAATTTCCCCAAGACATTCCATCTATTTACGGAGATGAAGCAGAACAACAAGAAGACGAAAGATTAGATTTTGAATCTAATACCCTAGAGGAACTGCCTCAATTTCCAGGCCCATGGGAATCTGAATCTCTCCAGATCAGAGCTCCCACAATTCTGGTCAGACATGAAGACTCAGTGGTCCCAAGAAACACTGATGTCGTGAAGAACACTAAGGTTCAATGTCATCTCACTGTAGAAGAGCTGCTCAAAGCAAAACCTGAGTTATGGAATCATGTGAAGGATCAGGTCCCCGAACTTGATTCCAATATGCCAAAAACAGGCTCTAAGCAAAAAGTTCCAGAGATACCTCTCGATAAAATAGGAGACATGTGTGAGGGTGAAGAAGGTAATACTTATCTTCCAATCACCTACGAGATGACCTAAGTGCAAGAGAAGAAATGGAGCTTGTAGCGCTATTAAGGGAATATAGGGATGTGTTTGCGTGGCACTATAGAGACTTCAAAGGGGTAGATCCAAGAATTTGCTCTCATACTATCCCCATGACTGCTGATGCCAAGCCCACCAAACAGAAGCCCTACACATATAATGATACCTATGCAGCCAAAATAAAAGAAGAAATTGATAGGTTGATTGAAGCTGGATTCATCTATGAGATTGAGCATACTGAATGGGTGTCCCCCATTGTAGTGGTGCCCAAGAAGAACGGAAAGTTGCGAGTGTGTATTAACCTTAAAAAAGTTAATGCCGCTACGATCAGAGATAGTTATCCACTTCCAATCACAGAACACCTATTGGAGCGTGTTGCAGGCAAGGAAGTTTATAGCTTCCTTGATGGATTTTCAGGTTACAATCAAGTAGCCATTGCCCCAGAAGATCAACACAAAACAGCTTTTGCCACAGAGTGGGGAATCTTTGCATTTTGTGTTATGCCATTCGGGCTCACAAATGCACTTGCAACATTCCAACGGCTCATGTGTCATGTCTTCAAAGTGTTCTTGCGAAAGAGCTTAGAAGTATATGTGGATGATTTATGTGCTCATTCCCAAGAAAGAAGATTTCACATCCCTAAACTCAGACAAATCTTTAACAAGTGTAGAGAATATCGAGTGTGTCTGAACCCAGAAAAGTGTGTGTTCATGGTGCGGCAAGGTAAAATCTTAGGTCATATTGTTTCTAAGAATGGAATTTCAACAGATGAAGATAAGGTACGAGCCATAGCGGAGCTACGAAGGCCAAGGAATGTTAAAGAGGTACAAGCCTTTATGGGCCATTGTGGATATTACCGCAGGTTTATCCACATGTACGCAATCATAGCTAGACCCCTTTATGCCTTGTTGGCTAATTTTGAGTGGAACGACGAATGCGAGAATTCTTTCAATGAGCTGAAGAAACGTTTGTGCACAGCACCAATATTGACCACTCGAGATTGGAGTAAGCCATTCCATGTCCATGTGGATGCCTCCAATCATGCCATCGGATGTGTGCTAGCACAACCCACAAGTGAAGGGAATTTAGATTTGCCCATAGCATATGCTAGTAGACAACTAAACCCAGCCGAAAGAAATTATACCACAACCGAGCGAGAGGGCTTAGGCATGGTATATGCTGTGAAGAAGTTTAGACACTATTTATTGGCCAACAAGTTCAAGTTTTTCACTGATCATCAAGCTTTGTTATATTTGGTCAATAAACCTTGCAATACTGGACGCTTAGTAAGATGGTTCCTCTTACTAATGGAGTATGACTTTGAAGTTGTTGTCAGGAAAGGTAGAACCCACCTTCGGGCAGATCACCTTTCTCGCATCACTTCAGAAGAGTCACCGCAAGGAGTGTCTGACGAACTACCCGATGCTTATCTGTTCAATTTAGAAGTTGTTCCTAAATGGGCAAATAAGTTGGTACCAGTCCTAACCTTCGGCGCTGCAAATAAGAATGTGAAAACATCGCAAGAAGAAATTGTAAAATCACAAAAATATCACATATTGGCAGGAAGCATGTACAAACAAGATACTGAGGGTGTATTAGCTTGTTGTGTGGAGGATGATGAACATAGTAGTTGGTTGCAGCAAGCTCATGAAGGATTGCTAGGAAATCACTATTCTAAACAACGAACATTGCAGAATCTCAAGCGTCTAGGAGTGTATTGGCCTAGCATGGACAAAGAAATACATGAGTGGATTAAGAATTGTCCAATGTGCAGAGAGAGACCCCCAGTGGAGCATGCGACCCTTTATCAAGTGTCATTAATTCCAGATTGGAGTGGTCCATTGGTAGAGTTTATGAGGTCGGGAAGATTACCCAAAGAGGCTAGTCTAGCAACAAGACGAAACATGGAGCAAGAGGCTCAAGGCTATGCCTTAGTAGGAGAGAACCTATACCGAAGAGGCAAACATGGTTACTTAAGACTGTGCGTTCATGAATCAGACTATTTAAAGGTCTTAGAAACTACACACAGTGGTGTTGCAGGTGGACATTTTGGTCCTGACCGAGTGATCAAGACCATTCTATTCTCAGGACTTTGGTGGCCCACTCTTCATATGGATGCACATACCTATGTGAAGAAATGTGACACATGCCAATGTGCACAATATCCAGTTAGAAAAGACGAGATGCCTTTGAGGCCAATGATGGGAGGGCGTGCATTTTCGAAGTGGGGCATAGACTTCATAGGTCCTATTAACCCCCCAGCTAGAAACTCCCATGCAGAGTACATCATTGTAGCCACAGATTACCTTACAAAGTGGGTAGAAGTCAAAGCCACAACAAAGAATGATGCTCAGACTATGGCTAAGTTCTTATTCGAGAATGTGTTCACGAGATATGGGCTACCAATAGAGTTAGTGAGCGATAGAGGCACACACTTCTTGAATGAGGTCATTGAAAATCTTCTCCAAGAATTCTTGGTAATACATAAGAAGTCTGCTCCCTATCACCCACAAGCTAATGGACAAGCCGAGAGCACCAATAAGATCCTCTGTAACGTATTGACAAAACTGGTAAATAATAAACGCTCTGATTGGGACAAACAACTTCATCATGCTGTTTGGGCTTATCGAGTTGCCCACAAAACGGTACTCAACGCCACCCCATTTCAGATGGTCTTCGGACAGAACGCTGTGCTACCATTAGATTTCTTAATCCCTGCCTTAAAAGTAGCACAAGAGTATGAGTGGAATGGACATGAATTGTCATCTAGGATCTTTGATCTAGAACGCTTAGGTGAGACAAGGCTACGAGCGGCTGCAGGCATCTACGCTGCAAAGAAAAGGCAAAAGGCATACTTCAATGCACACATTAAGGATAAGGGACCGAAAGAGGGAGGTCTAGTGTTGGTTTACACACTAAAACAACATGCCTGTAAGTTGGAAAAACGAGGATATGGACCCATGATCATTAACAAAATTTCCACTAGCGGCGCGGTTCAATTGGCTACTTTAGAAGGTGATATCTTGCCAAACTATATTAGTGGTTGTAGGTTCAAGTTATATCAAGAACCTCTTACAGAGGACATGCTAATGAGACTCAACACTGCTAAGAAACGAAAAGAAGAAGAGTTAAGAGTGAGAGAAGAAGCACAGGCAGAGGCCAGAGAGCGTATTAGGCGAAATAAGTTAAGGCGATTAGGCATAGATGTCAACTCAAAAGCCCCAAAATATCACATGGATATGTGCCAAAAGTAAGGCATAGCGACTTCTCAAGTCATTGACCGAAGACCCTTTGTGACCATAGAGATAGGACAAGGGAAGGGTGCAAGGACGGTGAAAGCATTGATTGACTCAGGTGCAGCAAGTAGTGCAGTTAAACTTTCCTACTGCCAAGACTTGCAATTGAACATCAATCCCATAGAAGCTTATCTCATAGGATTGAGAGGTGTGGAAACCCCTTGTTTGGGCGAGGTGGAACTTCCCATCTACCTGCAAGATGTTCCAATGAAAGTCAAAGTGCTAGTGTGTCAAGATGAGAACCTTACAGAACCACTTGTCTTAGGACAAGATTGGATTTATGACAATGCAGTCAACTTAAACCTAAGAAGTCAAATTCTTCAAGTTTGGGTACATGAACAATGCATTACATTAGAATTAGAGAACTGCATGCTCTCGGATCATGGTACCACACACATTCTTAGCTCTTCTAAGACTAATCATATGGAAGAAGATGTTGTATGTGTCAAAAGCTCTATGATGCAGAAGGAGTCAATTGTGGAAGAACAGGTTCGAAGGCGGGTGGATCTTTCTTCTTCTCCAAAGAATCAAGTAGCCACACTAGTAAGTCCACCACAGAGGCAAACACAACCGTTCACGACAACTGCTACATCAAATAGAAAGACACCATTTGACAAGAAAGTAGTTCCGAGTATGAAACAGATCTGGGTACGCAAAGGAGAGCAACCACCAGTCTTGCCCCCACAAAGCCCATCCAGGCAAGCCATTCAGGCCCGAAGACAAAGGGAGCAGCTCTGACAAGCTCAATCACAAGGTATCCAACAAGTTTGGGTGCCTAAGAAATTAGCTGCAGCTCAACAAGGGCGATTACAGATGTGGGTACCTAAGAAGCTCTTACATCCACAACAACCTATGTTCTCCCACATGCGAAAGGTCTCAACAACGAAGCCAAAAAGAGGAAAGGGTAAGAACCACGTACAGAGACCGAAAGAAGATCAAATCAGCTCTTCAACAATAGTAGGAAGACGTGCAAAAAGTCTATGGGTTTGGAAGACAAAAGTACAAGTAGCACATTGGATACCATAGTTCAGAAAGCATCCAAAGAGGAAGACGCCTGAAGTGATCTCTACAGTGCCAAATGCTGTTCTAAAATGGATCCCTATAAGGAGGAAGGATCAGTCGTCATCTCAAGATCCAATGGATACCTCCACGATAGATGGCATCAACATCTGCAAATAACATCGAAAAGCCTCGACAAGCGAACACCATGTGCTCCTCGCACAATCCAGTCTTTTGCACCATTCAGGTTATGCATTTCCAAAGTATGCATTAATATAGGGCCACATTACAGGGCCGTGCATAGACACGTTGGAGAGTCCCATGCACAAGAGCACATTGACATATGTCAACTATTTTTTCTGATACTAACATCTATCTTCTTGTTTGATGACATTGTTCCACAAAAAAAAAAAAGTGGAAGCACTTGTTCCCAGGTTTGGCTCATGAAACATGAATGAGTAATGCTTGGTTAAAGGTGGAACTGTTGATTACTGGGAAATTTATCAGTTGGGATAGAAGTGTGTCTTGGCTAGCAGATGATATAATTGCTGCCTTATCTCATAGATGTCAAGAACTTGGCATGAGCATGGCATCCACAACTATGGTTTCCTCTTACTATGGTAGGAGTGAAGAGCTTGAAGGTCTGCAACTTGAGTGACGCATAACTATTGCATGTACGAGAGCATCCAGGGAGATATCAGCACGGGGTAGTTCTGGTACCATGCAAATCTTTGTATGTATACTGGATGAGAAGACTCTTTATAACTCCATTTTGTTCAAGACGAGGAGTCCTTGAGCTTGAGGAGCGTTAGAACTATCATCCTACCAATTTTCATAGTTTTTAGACTCCGTTTGAGCCCTCAAATAAGCCCTGGAACCTAATTTTTAACTAGGCCGGACACTAGGTCTAGACAGGGCCAAAACTAGTCAAAAAACTATAAAAAGATCTAGAGTGCTCATTTTTGAGGTTAGCTGGTTAGAGAATAGAGCTTTTTGCAATCAAAGATTTCCATTGTTCCCCTCTTTGATCTTTCCTTGTGCGCGTGTGTGTGTATGTGTGTGCATGTTTGTGTGCTTTCACTCACGCACTTGTGCCTTCACTTGCTCGTGGTCTTCATACCGGTCCTCACGTCTCCGCAGATTGACAAGTAAAGGAGGTGGTGCTTACGCTTGAGCTACACACATATATAAAATTATATGCATATACATATATATATATATATATATATATATATATATATATATATATATATATATATATATATATATATATATATATATATATATATATATATATTATTAATATATCTTTTTTTGATGAACTTATAGGTTATTATCTAAAACATTTTTACCAAGTCAGAATATTCTTCCTACCTCACATGATGAAATGAAGAAGATAATCAACAATCTTGGTATATATTATCAATGTATACATGCATGTCCTAATGATTGTATTTTATATAGAGGTGAATATGCAGACTCTTTGACATGTGCCAAATGTCAATCTCCTCGATTTAAGGACAAAGAAGGTAAAATCCCAAAAAAGATATTCATATATTTTCCATTGGCTCCACGGATTAGACATATGTTTCAAAGCCCCGAATTATCAAAGCTTTTGACATGGGGACATGATCATAAAAGTAATGATGGAATAATCAGAATTCCTCATGATAGTGTTGTTTTTCAGCATATTGATTCTACATGGCCTGAATTTGCACAAAATCCACAGAATCTAAAGTTAGGAGTTGCATTAGATGGGGTTAATCCATTCTCCATGAAATCCAGTAAATGGTCAACATGGCCAGTGGTAGTCATAAACTACAATCTTCCACCATATCTTAGCATTAAAAAGGAACATTTAATGTTGTCACTTTTATGTATTGTTAGAAAGTGAGATATATATACTGTAATTTATATATATGCATGTGTGTGTATGTATGTGTATCTATATATGCATATGCATGTGTGTGTATGTATGTGTATCTATATGTGCATATGCATGTGTTGTGTGTGTGTATGCATGTGTATATGTATATATGCATGTAAATATGATTATGTGAGTCTATGTGTGTGTACATATTAT
>CM035416.1:113115531-113460531 GCA_020310875.1 Ceratopteris richardii | reverse complement strand
CTCTCTCTCTCTCTCTCTCTCTCTCTCTCTCTCTCTCTCTCTCTCTCTCTCTCTCTCTCTCTCTCTCTCTCTCTCTCGCTCTCTCTCTCTCTCATCCAAATCCCGACACAAATATGCCGAGAGAAATTAAAATTTTTTTTAACATTCCAGAGTGTTGCTTATGCGACACTCTGGAACATAGGATGTCACTTATGCGATGCTTTAGCATCGCATGCAGTTTGCCAACATTGTTAAAAGCATCACTGTTTAGCAGCGCTATTTGCGATGCATAGTTCTATCGTCGCATAAGCGACACTAACATCGCTTATGCGATGACACGTCTTAAAAAAAAATAGGCCCGTCGCTTATGGGATGCTAGCATCGCATAAGCGACAATTCCCAATTCTTTTTCAATTGGGGGGCGCCACTATGCCCCCCTATTTGTAGTAGTGAATGGTTGTTGTAGAGGCCTCTACACCAAAAATTGTGTATGTGTGTAGTAGACTCAAATGTTTGCCAATACTTTGATAGTGGGCCAACCAAACATATTACCTTGTAGCGCAGTTTCTTCACTTCACTTGAGCCTGCCCCTACACAGAATACTGTCAAATGCGCCAAAAAGTCCTCTTATCTTATTATGGGAATTGGTAAGATCATTCTGACTATTGCTAATGGTAGTTCTTTTACAATGTCAGATGCTTTACTTGTGCCATGGATAAAGAAAAATATGTTATCAATTTTAGCATTAGCCAAGATTGGGTTGGTTGTGAAATTTGTTGATGATAAATGTACCATGATCTGTCAAATGGTGACATCATCATTGCTTTAAGCATTTTATGTCCTGGGCTATATAAGCTCATAAATTATGCAAAATCTATGAATGATTCAGCATGTGCTGTTCAAGTTTCTTTGGCTATGTCAGATGCAAAGCTTTGGCATGCACACTTTGGTCATCTGAATTTTGCTAGTTTGGTAAGCCTATAGAAATTTGAAATGGTGATCTCTTTTCCCAAACTTGACGCACCTCGTAAACATGTATGTGAAGGCTATATTTTGGGCAAAATGCAGCGTTCCTCTTTCCCATAAGATGGTTGAGTTCGAGCTACTAAAAGATTACAGCTTGTTCATAGTGATGTCTATGGTCCTATGCAGACACCTTCTTTTGGGAGCTATATTTACTTCATGACTTTCATCATTGATTTTTCTAGGCATGCATGGTTATATCCATTAGAAGAATAGCCCAAAGTGTTTATGTGCTTCAAACAGTTTTGGGTTTTGGCTAAAATTCTATCAGCATGTAAAATGGGCACCCTCCATTCTGTTCAAGGGGAGAATATATGCCTTTTGATTTTAATGCATTTTTGGCTCAACATGGGATAGAACGTTAGTGCAGAGTGCCATATACACCTCAATGGAATGGAGTTGATAAAAGGAAGGAGAGCTCACTCATGGAGATGGTGCTTGAGGCTATTATGTGTGCAGCATATGTACTAAATAGGTGTCCCACTAAAGCATTGCAATCTATCACTCCATATGAGGCTTGACATGGTCGTAAGCCAATTGTTGCTCACTTGCATCTTTTTGGTTGTTTCGCATATGCACGACTAGCACTAGATTGTCCACCTATAAAAAGAGGTAGCAATGTATCGTACATGTCTTTAGAGGTAACAAATGTCTCCTTAGTACATGAAACTAATGGTTGAATAGCATCTTCCATAAAAGAAACATCACGGCTAACAAAAATGCATTTAGTTTGTGGATAATACAGACAATAGCATTTACTTTTAGAACTATACCCAACAAAAATACATTTCACTAGTTTATCATCCAATTTTCTGCATTGTTGTTCAAGCACTAATGCATATGCCAAACAACCAAAAACACGCAGATGAGCAACAGATGGCTTACGACCATGCTAAGCCTCATATGGAGTGATAGACTACAACACTTTATTGGGATACCTGTTAAGTACATATGCTGCACAGATAACAGCCTCAAGCCACAAAGTATGTGGTAAAGCCTGACTCTTGACCATACACCTCGCCATTTCCATGAGTGACCTATTCTTCCATTCAACAACTCCATTTTTTTAGGTGTATACATCACTGTACACTGATGTTTTATCCCACATTCAGCCAAAAATGCATTAAAGTCAAAAGGCATATACTCCCCCCAATCAGAATAAAGGGTGCCCATTTTACATCCTGACAAATTTTTCACCAAAACCAAAAACTCTTTGAAGCACATAAACACTTTGGACTCTGCTTCCGATGGATACGCCCATGCATGCCTGAAAAAATCATCAATGAAATTCATGAATTAAAGATAGTTTCCAAAAGAGGGTGTCTGCATAGGACCACAAACATCACTATGAACAAACCGCAATTTTTGAGTAGCTTGAACTGAACCATCTTTTGGAAAGGAGGAATGCTACATTTTTTTCCAAATACAGCCTTCACAGACATGTTTACTGGGTGCCTCATGCTTTGCATCTGACATAGCCTGAGAATCATGTATTGCATATGCTAAAGCATTCACATATTTTTCATAGTCTATGAGCTTATATAGCCCACGACATTAAATGCCGTGAAGAAGCAATAATCACGTCGCCATTTGATAGATTATGAACTGTACATCTATCATCAACAAATTTCACAACCAAGCCAATCTTGGTTAATGCTGAAATTGATAATATATTTTTCTTGATCCCTGGCACAAATAAAGCATCTAACAAAGTGAAACAACTATCTTCAGCAGTAGTCAAAATGATCTTACCAACTATCGTGATAGGATAAGAGGAGTTGTTGGTGCATGTGATAGTATTCCCTGTAGGGGCAGGCTCAAGTGAAGTGAAGAAATTGTGTTGCAAGGTAATATGTTTCGCTGCCCCACTGTCATAATACCGAACATCTGAGTCTATTGTAGACAAAGTTTTCTCATGAGAAGATGGGTCAAAACTACAAATAGTAGTAAACACCCATTCTTCATTCTACACAAGATTATCAGACTCTATTTTCGGTGTAGAGGCCTCTACAACGACCATTCGAGCCTCTTTTTTCTTTGCCTCTTTTTCTTCTCATCTTTGTCTTCCTTATTCAAATGTGTAATATTTGTAGATTTTATATATATATATATATAAAGGAAGTTCGGCATTAGCCTACTCTCCCAGACTTGAATTAAATAAAGAGAGAAAAGTACAAGAGAAGGGGACTAGTGCCCATGGGACCCCCCAAATCCCACAAAGCAGGGGAAGCTTTTACAGAGCTTAGATGGCATTACAAAGAAGGTTAATCACCCTCTCATCACCCTCATGAGGGGCCCACTTGGGTTTAAGCTTGTTATTGATCAAAAGGAGAACTTAATGGTGCCTGAAGGGGGGGATTTCTTACAGTTAACAATCCTTTTGCCAAGGAGGACCAATGATTTCTCGATTGACCACTCCTTGGGGGAGTCTCCGAAGTTGAGAGCACATCTTTCTTGCCAAATTTTCCAAAGGACCTCCCCTCTGATGGCATTCCAGAGAGTCGCAGAGCATCCGATCGCTTCACCTAGCAGCTGCTGCCAACTGAGATGTCTCTGAAGTCTAATTTTCTTTCCAACTGTCTTCCAGAGTCTCTTGGAGTTTGGGCAGGTAAAGAAGATGTGTGGAACATCTTCGATGGACCGGTGGCAGCGTTTGCACCAGGGAGGGATCCCACAAAGTTTGCTGGCTTTAAGGTTGGTCCAGATTCCATGATGAAGAATTTTCCATAAGAGGATAGACTTTTTGATTTCTATGAGGGGGTGCCAGATAGCCATGAATTTCATGTCCCATCGAAGCCGCGTCCATGACAGGCACCACTTCTTGTTGAGGTTAACCTGATAATCAATCGTTTCTTTGATGTTTGGGATTTTTGATAGGCTATTCCCATTGTGCCATTTGAGACCAAGCGAGCTCGTTGTGTTGTATCCCATGAGAAGGCGAGTTTTGTGACGATCCCAGGCGAGACATCTGCTTTGCAAAGTGTTCCATTCCTCGTACGAAATGTTGACGCTAGGGTCAATATCCTCGAAGTTGATCCAGCGGTTGGTGTCTTGTTTCCAGAGATGTTTCCATTTTTTGAAGCCTTTGTTCCATAACTTCTTGGCATTTTGAATGTTCCAAGATTCCACACTCCGGATGCCATGGATCGGAAACCAGATAGAGTCGTTTTGTCTGATACCAGCAGCCCACTTCCAGTCTTCACTAATTCTTGTGTAGCTTTTGACTTTATTCCAACTCTTCCATAGGGAGCACACGAGATTAGAGCCTTTCGGGAAGACGGGGATCGGGGAAAACAACAAGGTCAAGATGTCGAGATTCTTCCAATTTGGGAAACCCAAGAGTGCCAACTCATTCTTGTTTCTGAAGATCAGCTTGGCCCATGAGGCCTCCCCATTGCTCCAAGCCTTAATCATCCATTTGGCTGCCATTTTGTTAGCCATGCACCCAATGTCCAGGATACCAAGACCCCCACTATCTCTATGGCTGGTGCAGATGGACCATTTGATTTTAGGCACCCCCCTTCTATTGTGATCGCCCGTCCAAAGGAAGTTTCTACAAATATTATCGAGTTTGGACAGATCTTGCTCTTTCGGTCTCCAGCAAGAAAGGAAAAAAATGGTAGAAGAAAGGAGGAACGTGTTGATAACCATAGCACGACCAGCAAGATTGATTTGCATACCTCTCCAATAGTTAAGCTTGTTTTCGAGTTTGGCCAGCACCCAGTTCCACCGCTGTTCCATAGAGACGCCAAACCACAAGGGGATCCCAAGAAGCCGAAAAATTTGGCCCTGCGGAATGATTTGACATCCATGATCAATGAGAAGGCTGGGCTGAGACCCCACAATAGCTCTAAAGGTGGTCTTAGAGTGGTTGATTATGGATCCAGAGGCTTCACAAAAAGTAGCAAGACACCTCCAGAACATCTCCAGGCTGGTACTATCATTGTGAACAAACGCGTTCATATCATCGGCAAAAAGTCTCATGGTGATCTGACTCTGGTCGTGAGGCAAGCGGAGGCCTTTGATATTGCCAGCTTCCACTTGGTGTGCCACAAGCCTGCTAAGCCCCTCCGTGGCGATGGCAAAGAGAAGGGGAGCCAAAGGGCACCCTTGTCTGATAGATCTTCTAAGTTTGATCACCTTCGAGAGTTTGCCGTTAATGTTAATTTGGGTTGATGCGTTTCCGAGAAGTGTCGTGGTCATCTTGGTGAATTTTTGACTACATCCAAGATCTTGGAGTGACTGCAGAATATAGTCCCATTCCAGCCTATCGTAGGCTTTATCAAAGTCGATCTTGAGGAAGACCACATCTTGTTTAGACTCATTTGCAAATTCAAGACCTTCCCAAATATCTATAATGGTTTCCAAAATAGACATGCCTTTGATGAAACCTTTTTGGTCCTCGCTTAGCCATGCTCTCAAGTGGCAAGAGATTCTGTTGGCAATGACTTTGGCGATGATCTTGTATCCTATTTGGAGCATCGTAATAGGATGCCAGTTCTCTATTCTGTTCTTTTCCCCTTTTTTGTGTATTAACTTGATAATACCATTGTTGAGACAGGAAGGAAGTGCACCAAAATTGAGCGCCTCTTGCCAAACCAGACGAAGAGGGGTGGCAACCACCAACTTGAAGGATTTAAAGAACTCATTAGTGAGTCCGTCGGGTCCCAGGCTTTTACCGAGAGGGAGGGCATCAATGACCTCAATGATTTCCGCTTCAGAGATAGGGGCATGTAGCAGGGAGCGAAGGTTGAGTGATATCCTGCAAGGGCAAACCCTAGATATGGCTGCCATACAGTCCCTTCTATGGTGGGAGAGGGGGTTTGAGGTCCCCAGGAGTCTCGTGAAGTGCCCTTCAATGATCCCAAAATTATCTTCTTCCGAATTGCATACATTGCCATTTAAGTCTAGCAGTAAGGGGATCGATTCTCTGTTATGTTTCCTTTTAAGGATACGGCACATCTCTTTGGTGGGTTTGTCTGCTTTGCCAGCCCACCACTTCTTGAAGAAAAGTTGCAAATTTTTCCTTTGTATTTCTTCCTCGTATCTCAACAACGCTCTGATTTTTCGAAGACCTTTCTGGGCTTGAGATTTTCCTTTGTTCACTTCCTCCTCGAGCCTCCAGAGTCTGTGGTAAAGAGCTTCCCTGCGAGCTCGCCGCACAGTCTTGAGCATCTTCCTGGATCTAATCATGATCTGTCGAGACTTATCGACCGCACTTCTCCAGCACTTGGCTGGGGACTGGCCGGAGGCGAATGCCTCCTTCCACACGTTAGCAATTTCTTGATGGACGGAGGGGAGGGAGAAGGTGGGTGCACTAGGATGGAACCATGGAGCCTTACGGATCTTGTTGGAAGGTTGGAAAGTGATAACGATCGGGTAGTGATCAGAGATGGTGAGGTCAGTGCGTTGCGCAAGGGATGGGTGGCCCCACTGATGAGTAAAACTCTGAGAGATGTAGCATCTATCGAGTCTAGCTTTCCTCAGGTCCTTGCCCGCTTGGAGATTTGACCAAGAAAAGCCATTCGAGTCTTTGAATTCGACCAAATCCAAGTGAAGTTTGGTTTTGTCCCATCCATCTGTCCATAGGGTTCTCCACCATGTTGAAGTCACCACAAATAAGCACGTTGTGGGGGAGCGAGTCCAAGGAGGCCCATGTGTTCAGTCTCTCTAATTCCCCGTTAGGGGCATACAAAGAGACAAGAGTAAAGGAAAGAGGAGCACCAAAAGAAACAGCAATCCATCGATGCCTTTCATCTTCAATGGAGTTCTCAAGCTTTTCAAACCAGAGTTGATTAATACCAATTGCTGTTCCACCAGACCCCCGCTGGTGCGTCGTTGAAATCCAAACATGGGTCGAGGAGACCTGCCTAAGCCGTTTTTGGAGGTCTTCTCCGTCAATTTTAATCTCTTGAATACATATCAATTCTGGGTTTAGGCTAATGTCGCGAAGCCATTGACCAATGATGGTCGCTCTTGAGGGGTCGGTTAGCCCTCTAGCGTTTAGTGAGATGATGATCATTGTCGAAGTGAGCCCTCTTTGCGGGAGGGAGCTTTGTCCTTTCTTTTCTTGGATTCATCTTTCTTTTTCGCTGGGATCGGATCCCAAATTAGCAATAGGTTCTTGTGGGGGCTTTTCCAGGGTAGCTCCATAGGTTGTTTTCCTTTGCGGGATGCCTCTTGCTGGGAAGACTTGGGCACCGTTTTCGACACCGTTTCCGGAATAGTCGATCCGATGATGGAACTTTCACTATCCATGTTATCTTTGTTACTAGTGGTAAAGCCATCTTCTTTGCTTGTAGTGTATCCCTCTTGGGAGGTTTCTTTATTATCAGGGATCTCTAGGGCTTTGTCGTTGGTGTCCATCTCAAGGAGGTTCCCTCCTGGGTAGTCAAACTCATTGATCTCCTTTTCCAGATTGCAGTATAAATTGCTAGAGGGGGTAGCTGACATGATGTTTCGCTCAGAAGTCGCCCTAGGGCTTCTTTTCCTTCTTCTTCTGACTTTGATGAACCCATCTGCATCAGCTTCTGGGTTAGGAGGGCCCTTGCCTTCCTCTTCCTTCGTCGAGTGGGCCAAAGCGCCTTTGTTATCTTGAGCGTTTTTGGAGGCTTCTTGATTTCGCTTGCTTTTTTGTTTCAAAGGGCAATCTTTAATCCTGTGGCCTTGTTGGCCACAACAAAATCACGCGTTGGGAAGGTTTTTGTAATTGATGTCTTGCTCCCAGACATCCCCTTCGCCCAAGTCCACTTTGATCTTCGATGGAAGCGGCATGCTGAGGTCGGCCTCGACACAGATTTGAGGGTGCCACCGGGCGTTGAACGAGTGTCTTGCACCTTCATAAATGAGACCACCAATGTCCTCGCGTGAGGTCAACGGCTTGCCGATAGGAGAAACAATGTCCCACACAAAGTTGTACAAGAAGTATGGAAGGTTAGGGAGCTCAACCCAGAGAGGGTACCGAAGTGATTTCGATTTATCGGGAGTAAAATCAGGGGACCATCTGAATAGGCACAGGGTCGCCCGGTCGAGTTGCCAGGTGCCAATGCTTAGGGCTCGAAACGCCATATCTTCATTTTCAAAGACTAGCAACATGTTGCTTGCTGGTAAGAATTGACACTTACAAACAATTAGTCCACGGGGGAACCACTCGTTTCGAAGCCACTGTCGCACAGTTTCGAGTGGGGGCCTAGGGCCAAACATTTGGCCAATGAGGCAAACTTTCTTGAGCTCCTCCTGAGTTGACAGAATTGCGGATCTACTGAGGGAGACCATGGGGGGTTCAACACTCTCAGAGGCCCCAGGGGCCACACAAGACCCCCCCTCCAACAGAGAGGCCAGGTAACCGGTCTCCCCCGGAGGAGGGGCCAAGTTACTTCTCACAAGTGAAGGGGTTGCCAAATCCATGACCAAAATAAAAGGATTTCGCAAGATCTACAGGAGGATCAATGAAAACTTTGCATGTTCTTTTACCTTCAGCCCCATGAATCTTCTCATGCCTCTTCTTTTTCTCTTTTTTCTCTTTTTTTCTCTTCTTTTTTTTCTTTTCTCTTTTTCTCTTCTTTTTTCTTTTCTTTTCTCCTTACCTTAATAAATGCCTTCACTAAATGAAAGCCCCAAGGAGGCGACAGAGGATTCGAGAGGCCATGGAAGAGAAAACTTTAAAATCCTTCACTTTGAAGAGCTTAACAGTGAATATTGATTTTCCTTTTAAAGAGAAAGAGAAAGTCATAGAACTTTAGGCATGGAGCACGTGAGGGCCCAGCGAAGGAAAGAAAAATAAGGCCACATTTCCGTCAGAGTCGCTTACAGCTTCCATAAGATTGATAACACACGAGGGTCTCACATTAAAGCAAATCTCTATATTTTCTTTATTCTTCTTTTTTGATAAGTTTGGTCTCTTAATCCCTCGCCCGCCTTTTCTGCTCTTCAAATTCAAAACGGTAGGATTGAACGCAAGAAACAAGATAGACTTCTGGAGCCCCCACGAGTAAGGATTACGTGAATAAAAGCGCCTGAGCTAGTACACTGAGGAAACTACCACGTAGCAGAAAGAGCACGATAGACCGGAATGCTCGCGACACCTCTTCTTTTGCGATAGACCAAAATCCACGAGGATTGAATGTACTGACGTGATAGTCTGGCCCATTTGTAGATTTTTGCTTACTAGTAGATGAGCTCCATTTACCTTTGCCCTTCTGATTGGTTAGGAAAGCTTGATCTACAACACACATAATGGACCGATTCTGCCTAGACTGATCTTCTTGCAATAGAACAGAGACTAACTCCTCAAATGACAAGTCATTTGGATTGCTTTCATCATCAAACAAAGAGTAGAAGCAAAACTCTAATATGAATCAGGAAGACCATTCATAATGGTCTGCATAGGTGAGCAATCTAGTATAACTTCATCAGTAAAAATCAATTGTTCCTTCAAGTCTTTGATCTTGTTAGAAAATTGTCCATGGAATCACCTTCATTCATGTGCTCACTCTCTAGCTATTTTCAGAGGTAAGCAACACGAGCCTCATTCCTAGCCTGGTACAATGTGGTAAGTCCAAGCGTCCTTAGCTATTTTGCAAGAGTGTCTGTAAGGAATAATGGCACGTTTGACAGACAAGGCTATCAATGCATGTGCCTGAGCATCTTTTCCATCCCAACAAATTTTCTCTACAGTAGGTGCAAGAGGAACCACATCACGAATAGGAATCTGTAGAATATCACCATCTTTGATGCCATCTGCATCAGCTTCAGTACCTATATTTCCAAGTGTAATAGGACACTTTTCAACACCCTGCACAATATTCCATAGTCCTTTTGCGACCAATACATGCTGCAACATATAAGCGCACAATGGATAATTCGTACCATCTAACTTATCACCAAAATCCAACATACAAAATACATCACTGCTTTCAGCCATGACCACTAACTAAAATACCTTGATGCAAAAAAATGATTGAAAAAGTTGAACAGAACTACCCTGATAAGTTTTGCTAAACCTATAGCAGACATCGAGATGCTTATACTAGCAAACCAAAACCTATATATATGTTTGGCACAAAAAGATGAAATAGCCTACATAAGCATTGTGATAATGCATTCGGAGGTAGAAATGAGCTCAGATTCCAATTTCAGCACCACAAAATGAAGCTATTTTCATCTCCTAATCACCTTGAGTATGCTCACCAAATTTCGTGTGATTCTGAGACTGTGATCAGAGGGGGTGTCGACGATGCCCTAGATGAAGCGACGACATGCTTTGATACCAATTGTTGGAGTTTGAGGTCTACAAAAGCACGTAAACAGCATAAGGAAGAAGACAAATCTTGGAGCACAATACACAATATTGAATGTATTACCACTAGAATGTACAAAGATTAGTAGCCCATTAGGGCAATAGGCGTATATACAAGCCGAGGGAAAAAACCTCCTAAAGAGGGAAAAAAGTGTCCAGGTGGTCCTAGAGTGTTCACATACATCACTACCTAAATATATCAACACCTTATTCATGAGTGCTAGCTACTCGTTCACTGCATCACTCCGAGGAGGAATTTGTTGATATATTTAGGTAGTGATGCATGTAAACATACTAGGGCCACTAGGGTAATTTTTTCCCTCTTTAGGAGGTTTTTCCCCGGGGATTGTGTATACATCTATAGCCCTAATGGGTTATTTATCTTTGTACATTCTCCTGGTAATACATTTATTATTGTGTTTTGTGCTCCAAGCTTCTTTTTCTTCTTTCTGTTATTCATGTGCTTCTGCATACCTCAAACTCCAACAATGTAAACCCTTATTATTTATGTGAGCTTAGGCTTGTTGAATTCTTGCTTTAGCTTCATTAAACTACAAGGTTAACCTTCCCTAGGCTTCTCAAAGCAAAAAAAAACCCAACCACAAGAAACACGGGATTCAGCCCTGCAAGCTTTTTGCAGAGTCGATCCCCACGTTTTTGTGGCTCGGGGTTTTTAAAGTTTTGAATACTTAGGAGAGGATTGAATGGTCATTAAATGACCATACTCCAATGGAATGAATTCAAAAGTGCTATTATAAACCCTAATTACTCTACATGTAGACCTTGAGTACTTTGCTTGTGCATGGAATTTCAACTTTTTGTGCCAAAGATATATACAAGTCTTGGCTCACTAATATAATCCTCTTGAAGTCCGCTATAGGTTTAGCAGAACTCGACAATGTAGTTTTGTTTAAATTTTTGAGATACAGTCATTTGTCAGTGGCCATGGCTGAGAGCGGTGAAGTATTCCGTATGTTGGTTGTTGAGCATAATTTGGACGATAACAATTACCAATTACCCACTACATCTACAAAGGTGATGTAGAAGGAATTAAAGATGATGATATTCTTCATGTTCCTGTTTGTGTTGCAATTCTTGCTGCACCTACTACAAGGAAAATTTGTTGGGATGGCAAATATGCTCAGTTAGATGCATTGATAGCCTTGTCTATCAAACATGCCATTATTCCTCACATTTGCTCTTGTAGAACAGCTAAGGATGCTTGAAATACACTTACCACTTTATACTAGGCGAGAAATGAGGCTTGTGTTGCTTCATGCCAAAGATTTGCATCTGACATAGCTTGAGAATCATGTATTGAACATGCTGAATCATTCACACATTTTTCATAGTTTATGAGCTTATACAGCCCATGACATAAAATGCTAGAAGCAATAACAACGCCACCATTTGACAGATCATGAACTATACATATATCGTCAATACTTTTCATAACCAAGCCAATCTTGGATAAAGCTAAAACTGATAACATATTCTTCTTGATCCTTGGCACAAATAAAGCATCCAATAATGTAAAAGAACTACCATTAACAGTAGTAAGAATGATCTTACCAACTCTCATGATAGGATAAGAGGAGTTGTCGGCGCATGTGACAATATTCTCTGTAGGGACAGGCTCAAGTGAAGTGAAGAAACTGCGTTGCGAGGTAATATGTTTAGTTGCCCCACTATCAAAGTACCAAACATCTGAATCTACTACAGACATACATTGTTCATGAGAAGATGGGTCATAACTGCAGACAGTGGTAAATGCACATTCTTTATTTTGCACAAGATTAGCAGACTCTATTTTGGGTGTAGAGGCCTCTGCAACAACCATTCCAGCCTCTTTTGTCCTTGCCTCTTTAGCAACTAGTTTTGGACAACTCTTTATGACATGATCATTTCCTTTATAGTATTTGCAAAACAATTTCTACTTTTCTATTTTCTTCTCATCTCTATCATCCTTCTTTGATTGTGCAAAATTAGCATATTTTTGCTTACTAGTAGAAGATCTCCATTTACCTTTGCCCTTTTGACTAGCTAGGAAAGCTTGATCTGCAACATGCATAATGGACATGTTCTACCTAAATTGATCTTCCTGCAATAGAACAGAGACTAACTCCTCAAATGTTAAGGTATTTGGATTGCCTTTCATCATCAAATGAAGAGTAGAAGCAAAACTCTGATACGAATCAGGAAGACCATTCAGAATAGTCTACACAAGTGAATTGTCAGGCAAGACTTCATCAGTAGAAATCAGTTATTCCTTCAAATCTTTCATCTTTGTCAGAAAAATGTCCATGGAATCTCCTTTATTCATGTTCCCACTCTCCAATTGTTTTCCAAGACGCTTTGGTCATCAAAATTTTGCTAGTTTGCTATACGTGCAAAAATCTTAAACTTGAGGCACCTGGTAAACATGTGTGTGAAGGCTGTATTTTGAGCAAAATATAGCATTCCTCCTTCCCAAAAGATGGTTTAGTTCGAGCTACTCGGAAATTGTAGCTTGTTCATAGTGATGTCTATGGTCCTATGCATACATCTTCTTTTGGGAACTATCTTTACTTCGTGACTTTCTTCGATGATTTTTCCAGGCATGCATGGATATATCCATTGAAAACAAAGTCGGAAGTGTTTATCCGCTTCAAACAGCTTTTGTTTTTTGGCTAAAAATTTGTCAGCATATAAAATGGGCACCCTCTATTCTGATTGGGGGGGGATATATGTCTTCTTATTTTAATGCATTTCTGCTTGAACATGGGATAAAACACTAGTGTAGAGTTCCATATACACCTCAACAGAATGGAGTTGCTGAGCGAAAGAACAAGTCACTCATGGAGATGGCAAGGTGTATGGTCAAGAGTCAAGATTTACCACATAGTTTCTGACTTGAGGCTATTATGTGCATGGCATATGCACTTAACAGGTGTCCCACTAAAGCACTGTAGTCTATCACTCCATATGAGGCTTGGCATGGTTGCAAGCCATATGTTGCTCACCTGCATGTTTTTGGTTGTCTAGGATATGCATTAGTGCCTGAACAAAAACATAGGAAACTGGATGATAAAGCAATGAAATGTATTTTTGCTGGGTAGAGTTCTGAAAGCAAAGGCTATCCTCTATATCATCCATAGAATAAATGGATTTTGGTTAGCCGTGATGTTGTTTTTGTGGAAGATGCTATTCAGCCATTAGTTTCATGTACTAAGGAGACATTAGTTAGCTCCAAAGACATGTATGACACTTTGCTATCTCTTTTTATAGGTTGGATATTCTAGTGCTGGTCCTAAGCATGCAACTTCTCAACCTTTGTAGGTTTCATGTGATGATGCAGATCATTTCATATCTGATGCAGATTTACATGACACACTTGTTGATGAGAGAGCTGACATTGAGGAGGCAAAAACTATGCCAAAATGGATGGTGTAGACTTTGCGTGATAGCAAATTAGATGCATCTCTGCCATATCATACTTATTCAAGCTCAAGTAGTGCTTCTTTTGCATCAAATTGCTATGCTATAACTGCCTCTAATATCTGTGATGAGACTGAGCCTGTTTGGTTTGATAAAGCACAAAATTCTAAAAATTGCATGGTGGTTATGCAATCAGAATATTATGCTATTATGAAAAATGGTATCTGGTCTTTATGTGTCTTGCCTCCTAGCAAGAAGGCCATTGGCACTAAGTGGGTATACAAGCTGAAGTGTAAGCCTGATTGAATAGTTGATAGGTATAAGGCTAGGCTTGTTGCAAAGGGTTATGGTCATGAAAGAGGCATTGATTTTGATTGAGACCTTTGCTCCTACATGTCGAATGACTACTCTTCATAACATTTGTGCACTTGCAGCTCATCATGGTTGGAATGTGCATCAGTTGGACATTAAAATTGCATTTCTGAATGGTGACTTGCATGAAGAAGTATGTTTTTCAACCCCATGGCTTTGTGCAAAAAGGGCATGAAAATAGTGTGCATATTGAAGAAGGTGTTATATGGTTTAAAGGAAGCACCACGTGCTTCGTATGAAAAGATACATGCCTATCTGATTGCACATGGTTTTGAGAACAGTCCAACTGAGAGCACCTTATATGTTAAACATGTAATTGATATGCTTCTAATGATTGTTGTGTAGGTTGATGACATGCTACTCACTCGTCCTCATGAGAAGCATATTGATGATTTTAAGGCCGATTTGAATGCCTCATATGAGATGTCTGATTTGGGGAATTTGCATCATTATTTGGGCATTTAGTTTATGCAAGTTGATGGTGGAATAACTTTGTGCCAAACAAAATATATTGACACATTATTGAAGCAGTTTGGCCTTGAACACTGTAAAGCTATTGCCACTCCTATGGAAACAGGTTTACGATTGCGTTTTCATGATGTTGGAGATGCATTTGATGTTGTTCTCTATCAACAAGCTATTGGATGCTTGATTCACTTTGCATTACTCAACCAGATATTCAGTTTGTTGTCTCACAAATGAGTAGGTTTATGCATTGACCAGGTGTCAAGCATTAGTAGGCATTTTAAGCACATCTTTCACTAGTTGAGTGGTACCCGGCTACTTGGATTGTTTTATCCCAAGGGGAGATCACTACCACCAGATTTACATGCTTTTTCTGACTCTAACTCGATTGGTTGCTATGACACTCGTGTGTCCACTGGTGGCTTTTTCTTCATGCTTGCTAGCTCATGTATATCTTGGTTGAGCAAGAAGTAGCCTATTGTGGCCACTTCTAGTTGTGAGGCTAAGTATAGGGCAGTTTCATAGTGACTGTTGAGCATGTGTGGCTCAGATGCCCTATGGTTGATTTGGGTGTTGGTCAGTCTTCTGCCACCACCATCTTCATTGATAGTCAGAGTGCATTGGCAATTGTGAGGAACCCTGTGTCCCATGCTCGCACTAAGCACATTGAGGTGCACTATCATTATGTTAGGGAGAGGTTCTCTGTTGGAGATCAGTTTGGCATATGTGCCCACACAGGAGAACATTGTAGACCATTTCACAAAGGCTTTACCTAGGGAGAAGTTTGAAGTTTTCCACAAAGCTTTGGGCTTACTTCATTGTAGTCTTTGATTGAGTTGTTCATGTGGTGCAACTATGGGGCCCTCTTATAGGGGTAGAGGATTGCTCACTCTTGCATGTCCAAATCTGCTTCACTCTAGCTATCACCTTGTTCTAGTCTATCCTCTAGATATGAGAGTTGACTGTCTGATTTCTCTATTTCATAGTTTCCTGTGCATTCTTCATTTTGATTACCTTTGGAAAAGAAGGGAGTTCCACTTTGTCTTCGACTCTTTTATTGAGATGACCGTCCCTTTTCTTCATAGAGCTTTGGACAAGAACATCATCGTTATCTTCATGTGTTCTCTTTGAAGGAACCAGAGTTTGTGCTTTTCCTAATTCCTTGAGTGTTTGATTCACTAGTTCTAGTATGATTCTTTTCTAGTTCACCCAAAGCTAAAGAATTCCATTTCTTAGGTTTAAGTTGACCAAATGGCCATATATCCAATCTTGACCCAAAACAAGAGGTTTTGTGAGGTCTTCATCTTGACACACTAGCACTTTAATTGTCATCTAGATCTCTTGAATGAAGATGGGAAGCTCCACCTCGCGCATGAAAGGGGTTTCTACACCTCCCAATCCTATAAGACATCTCACCCTTACGTATCGGATATTGAGTGCACTGACAAATGTCACACCACTTCCCATAGGTATGAGCATCCATGTTGAGGGTTGGCCATCAAAGTCCTACAAACAGTATAACTTTGATCACCCTATTTGGTCCAAAATGTCCTCCTGCTACACTTTGGTGAGCCATTTCCACAATCTTAAGATATTCATTCTCATGGAAACACAGTCTTAGGTCTTCCATGTTTGCATAAGTTATCTCCAATAAGAGTGTATTCTAATGCTTCCTGCTCCAAGATCTTGTGTTTGGCCAATCTCATCTCTTGAGGGAAAGTCTTTGTCCTCAAAAATTTTACCAAAGGTTAGCTCCAATCTGGTACTAATGATACTTGATACAGAGTGGCATGTTCCACTAGCAGTTTAACACCACCAGTTTGGCATTCTTTGCACATCCTATGGGCATTTGCTTCCATCATTAGCCAATATGCACCGAACCTTCATAAAGTCTAGAGGGTTTGATGCTTAGAATGATGCTGCTTCATTGCACCTGCATGCGCTAATTGCAACCACTACTCATGCTCATCTTCTTCTACATAACAAGCTAATACGCCTTGATTTGTGGGCTTATACACACTTCCCACCATTATGTGTTATTTTTGGGATCTTACCACTTCTTTAAATTTGGCTTTTAGTACAGGATGCTTTGGTCCAAAGGTTAGAATAGGCACAATAGTTTTGGCTCAATTAGGCACAACTTCCAAGTCGAATAAATAAGCATCAAGAAGTTCATATGACACTCCTTGAGGGGGATCTCTTGAGGTTAATCTAGAAAGGTGATCCACTCTCAGGTGGGTTTTGCTTTTCCTCACAACTACCTCGAAGTAATATTCCATTAGTAAGAGAAACCATCTTACTAATCTACCATTATTACAAGGTTTATTCATTAGATAGAGTGGCGCTTGATGGTCCATAAAAAATTTAAACTTGTTTGCAAGAAAATAGTGTCTAAAATTTTTAACCACGAAGGCCATGTCTAATCCTTCTCTCTATGTGGTGGTATAATGTCACTCTAGCGCATTTAACTACCTATTTACATACGCTATCAGAAGATCAATATTGCCTTCTCCTATAGGTTGTGCTAGCACACATCCAATAGCATAACTGGAAGCGTCCATGTGAACATGGAATGGCTTATTCTAATTTGGTGTAGTCAAGATGAGTATTTAACAAAATCATCATATAAGCTCATTGAAAGAGTTTTCACACTCATAAGTCCACTCAAAATTAGTGAAAAGATTATACAGAGGCTTTGCAATTATGGTATACACATGGATAAAATGTCGGTAATAACCACAATGTCCCATGAAAGCTTGTATTTTGTTAACGTTCTTGGGTTTGGGTAACTCAGATATGGCTTTGACTTTATCCTCCTCCATAAAGATTCCATGCTTTTACACTATGTGTCTTCAGAGCTTGCCTTGCTTGACCACAAAAACGCATTTTTTTGGATTCAAGTAGACTTAATATTCTCTACATTTGTCAAAGGTTTGTTTCAGCTCAGGGATGTGTGTTTGCCTAATGTTGGAATGAGCACATAAATCATCAACATAGACTTCTTATGCAAGAATTCTTTGAACACATGACACATCAGCCTTTGAAAGGTAGCAGTTGCATTGGTGAGCCCCAAATGCAAAAATTCCCCACTCGATGGAAAAGGTCATCTCACTTTGGTCTTTTGGGGCAATAACTACTTGATTGTAGCCCTAAAATCCATTAAGAAATCTGTAAACTTCCTTGCCTACTACATGTTCCAATAGGCGTTTGATGATAAGAAGCGGATAGCTATCTCCAATAGTGGCTATTTGTGAGAGTTGTTGGAATTAGTTGGGAAGAAATGATTAGCAAAACACTTACCTCGACTACCCTAAGAAAGGTTGAGGAAAGCTTGGGTCATCATTTGCAAGGATAGAAAGGGAATGATTAGATTGTCTCATTGTTATAGAGGGATACCTAATAGTGTTGAACTTTAAAAATTGATCAAAACTTGAAGATAAAACCTCTTTGGATAATCAAGAGTTGCTCAAGATTAAGAAATCAATCCCTCAAACCTTTGGCAATATGGGCATTATTTGTAGATAAACCTCTCTTTAGAGGTTTAGACAACCCTTTGAATGCACAAATCATTCTAAATCCATTTCAAATTTCCCTTGGGTGGGAGTCAAGTTGAGCCACCTTTGGAGAGACATGGAGAGTTTTTGGACCATCATAGAGAAGCTTCTACCATTAGAGTGGAGGAAAGAACTTGTTGAAAATCATTTTCATTCAAAAATTTAAAGAGACCACTTTATACCTATAGGTGCCTAGGTAGAGCAATCACCAAGGTGTTAAGTATTGGTTTGTAAATCCAAGAAAGCTAGATCATTGTCACATGAGTTCCAAGACAGACTACTAGGGTAAAAAATCCTTCAAATATGTGGAAAATCAACTCAAACCCCAATACTGGTTTCCTTGACACCACTCTTGGTTAGAGCAATCGATGGAGGAAGAAAGGGCATAACTGTCATATATCTGGAATTTTGTGTGGTCTCCAAGGACGATTGCAACTATTAGGAGAGGAACTGAGAGAAGAATTCACTAGAGGCACTCAAATACACAAACAATTTCTCTAGCTTGTGCAATCATCCTAGTGAGCTTTGCAAGAATCTTGATCTTCAAGAAGTAAGAGACTCGTACAAAGGGACTCAAGAACATATCACACCATAAAGGTTACTTTGAAAAGTCAAATAGTGGCTAAAAAACCCACTCCCATGCTTTTGAAATCTTTGAAGTTTATCAAGGCTCTTAATTTCGACTCTCTTTGGGTAAATATTGACTCAATTGGGTTTCTATAGAACTTGGAGGAGATTAAAGTAAAACCTAGACCAAGAAGCCTATGATTATCTCACCCTCGAGCACCAAAAAAAACATTTGCCTAGAGCCATCATTCAGATGTGCATAGGTCCCTTTGGCCTAACTAAGGATCAACCAACTATCTTGGGAAGGCCAAGAACACTCATCCCCGTGGTTACCTCCCAAAGGAATATGAAATAAACCCAACTTACCCAATTATGACTACCCTAACTAGCTAGAGTAGTCCATGTGTGCGTTTAAGGACATTTTGATCTATTGAAGAAAATCTTATCAACTCCATAACATAAGGGGCTTCACTCAAAGGAGTGTGTAATAGAATCTGGTCAATATAGTGTGCTTATTTCCTAATAGCTAATATCCAAGCTGTTAGGGTGGTTAAAATCCATCCATTGGGATCATGAATTTTAATGCCTTAAAGAGGGACTGTTTCTTTTGACTATCCCCAAAAATCTTGAACATGCCTAGCAAAACTATGGTCCTTCCTCTCTCATCTTTTTAGTGAAGGACCTAAAGCATTGGAAGATCGGGATGACACCAGTTTAGTGTTGAGGTGATTGCTCCTTGTATACTTCATATAAATTAGGGATTTTATGCATTATAGCAACCCAACCCTATGTATGACACCCGTTTAAGAGGAAGTGTTCCAAATGTTATTGTGCTCATTGCTCTCAATGTTTGAAGTCACAACTTCTATCCATATTTAGAAGGTTTTTGTGAGCTAGTCATGGTGCAAATTATCTGTTTTGGATCTACTTGTTCTTGCTGATGTTTGAAAGCCAAAGAGCTACACCTGTTCCTATGTTGGTTTGCTGGGCCAACTTCACCACTTGAATACTCTACTCTCCAAGCCTCTCCAAGCTTCTCCAAACTTTCTTTCATGCTCATCAAGAAGAATCATAATTTTATAAATACATACAAGAGTATGAGCTAGATTTTGTTAAACCAGACTCCTTGTATATGTCCATTTGAGACAATCTTTTTCTCAGTTGACTTTTCTCTATTTCACTCATATCATCTCTTTGAGGTATTCATGCATATTTAGTGCATGATATATCAATACCATTAGAGCCACATTGCCATTGAGAAACTTCTTGTTACCCCATTGCTTCTTTTCTTCAAACACTCCTTCTTGCACATATGGTATTAGATTGATTTCATTCCCCACTTGTTTCACAGCATGCGAGAGTAGTTCGGCGACAATTTTTTGTGGTGCTATGTGTCTGTGCATGTTCAAGAAGCAAAAGTGCTAATGCATCTATATCTATTTGATTGATGTATAAAAATGTTCGTTTGTTCACTTCATGACTCTCATCATTCAGGTCTATAAGTCTAACCTTTATCCAGCCAAAAGCTTCTTTGATCAATTCATGTGTGAACTTGATCGTTTTCCAATCACCTTGTAAATTCATCACGTTGGATTTAGGTACTCTTGCCATATCTAATGCAGGATATAGGGTGTTCATGACTTGAGTATACCTTTCAAAATTTCATCAAGTATTTTTCAATACTAGCTTTTGTCCACATTTCTATTGTTCTAGGTAGCTCATGCATCAATTTGAAATCTTGAGATGTCACAGGGAGCTAGTGACCCCTATCCACGATTCTAATTGTGATAAAAAACAAATGATCACTTATTTGTTGCTCTTTGAAAAACCAATGTCCTCTCACTTTGAGTGCAGTCGCTTCAAAATCTTTAGAAGTCGTCTTCACTTGAAATAGAATTGATGATTAATCTCAAGACTGAAGAAATGCATTTCTTTGTTAAGTGTGCAGCCAATCATTGTTCGTTGCAATCTTGCTCCCCTCTCACAGGTTTGAGTAGAGCATGATACCTGATGATATATAAATTCTTTTATTTTTCTTTTTCTAAAAGAAAACATAAACGTTATTCATAACCAAAGCAATTGTTGGTATATGTTAGTGAAATTTCCTAGAATACTATGGTACAAGCTAATTCCTATTCCTTGGAAGGAAATGTGCACCACTAAACCAGTTGAAGAAGTTGTGTGCCGAACGCTAGGCCTTGTAGTGTGGCCCTACAGTGCATACTCTATGTGCATCCAACTCAGCATAAGTGCAAAACTAATCTTTTTTGTTGGTTTGGCATGTTCCTTGTCAGTCTTTTGGTCTCCATATTAATGTTGTACTCTAATTCCTCCTTGTCGTGTTCTATTGTGATGTCGACTTTGAGTCCTTTGCTTTAACCCACCATATGTACTTGTCTTTTTTTTGGAGCTTCTTTGCTGGTACTATTTGAATTTTGCATATAGGGGAGGCTTTGAATGTTGGAAGATTTCTCCTCCAAATGCACAACAAGAAGCTTGGACCTTGCCCAAGACCTATCTGTCCTTACACCAGTACTCACTAAAACTAGTATAACTCACAATTGCCAAATCCAATCAATAAACCCTTGTAGCCACAAAAACTAGACAGTAAGGACTTTCCAGTGAGCTATAATCAGTGGATTTGGACACCTGTAGACCTATCAACATAGTCACACATGATAGCCTATCTTTTTCTAGCAGGTTTTGGGACAAAACAAAAAATAAAGAAATTGCTATATCTCATAGTACATAACAAATTTTCTAGAAAATTTTTTTGATATAGAATTCTTTCTTTATAAGATTTCTAGCAACTACAAGAACTCTCAAAAGTGGCCTTCTTACAAAGAAAAAATGAAGTCCTAATAGGTTTCTACAAAAATGAAGCACCCTTTGGAAAGGGTAGGAGAGATACACAAGAGAATATGAGCATCAATGAGAGACTATGGCTCAGTGGCACATATATAAGCGCACCCCAACATCCTAGCATCCACACACACTTAGAATGAGCTTGGATGGTCTTTATATAGCCATGAGAGCCTTGTATGACTCTTCATATGTCCTCCATGTCTCTTACATGCCCTCCTTGTCCCTTCAGTTGCCTTGTGACTTTGTCTCTTCATTGGAGTGCCTTTTGGCGGTCGATTGCCTCCTTTTGGATAAGGTTTCACCTTCAAACTTGTTATTTGACTAATCCTATGACCTCTTTCATTCTCAACAAGTGCTTTGTACTTTTTGAATACTTCAAACACATCTGATTTTTGCTTGATTATATACAACCAAATTTTCCTTGAAAAACCATCAATAAAGGTAACAAAGTACCTATTACCTGCATGTGAAGGTTCTCTTGAAGGTCCCCATACATTTGTATGCAACAAATCCAAAACCCTTGGAGAAACATACTTGCTTGTCTTGAAAGGCAACCTAGTTTGTGTCCCAAATTGACAAGCTTCGCATACCTCATGAAGGTGTGATGTTGACAAGTTTTGAAGCCCTTTTACCAATGCACTTTTCTCCATGTTCTTTAGCTTTTCAATGTTGACATGTCCTATCCTTTTATGCCACAAATCCAAATCTACAAATCTTTTTTTCTTGAAGTGATGAACATTACCTTGTTGGAGTTTTACTTGATATTGAGAGTGAACATCCTTCCGTGCTTATCTCCTTTTTCCACAAGCTGAAATCCATTCTTTGGATCCTCTATGAAGCAACCTTTGCTATTGAATTTCACTTGGTATCCTTTATCTACCATTTGACCAACAAAAATGAGATTCTTTGTAATATTAGGGACATATAATACCTCAGATAGTGTCTTGGTCTTCTTGCCATCCTAAAATTTGAGATCACCAATGTGTTTGATCTCATGCTTGATGTTGTCACATGTCTCTACACATCCTTTCTTATTTGGAGCCTATAAATTGCAAAACATGTCCTCCCTACAAGACATATGATTGCTACAACCACTATCTATGTACCAAGTATCATCCTTCTCATTTTTGCTATCTCCATATGCATGACTCATGGCAAGAACTTGATCACTAGACTCATTTGAAGCATACTTACCTTGAGCATTGTTCATCCTTTGGTAGCATTCATTTGTCCAATGTCCTAGCTTCCCACAAATAAAGCATCCATTGCCTCTCGATCCTCTTCCTCTTCCTCTATTGTTCGTGCCTCTACCTCTTCCATTTGAAGATGAGCCTTCATTTGAGTCTTCTTGGTTGTCACTTTGCTTGCTTTGTCTTTGCCTTCCTCTTCCTCTACCTCTTGATTCTTTGCCTCTTCCTCTACCTCTTGATTCTTTGCCTCTTCCTCTACTTGCATATAGCATCTGACCTTAGGCACGTTTGCCCTTGCTTCCACCTTGCAATATTTCTTCATTTACCATTAAAGTGTTAAATTGATCAAAATCAGGCATGTTTTCCCTAGCATACAATGAGGATATGAAGTTCATCCACTTCATATCCTCATTGAGTACAAATACAACCATGTCATCATCATTAATTGAATGTTCTATGGCTTCCAATGAGTCTCTAATACCTTTGGATTTAATTATGTAGTCATGTATGGATTGGTTACCTGCTTTCTTCAAGTTGTTGAGCTCATTTTTTACTTTTACCTTCTTTGCCTTTGTGTTTGTGGTGAACATCTTCTCCAAATATTCCCACATCTCCTTAGGCGTCTCCATGCTTTGAATGTGACCTATCATTGTGTTGCTTGCATGCTGAGATATCATAAACATAACCCTTCTATTTCTTACCTCCCATTCTCTGATTGCTCTCCTTTCTTGGTCGGTAGGGTTAGTTGGATCCACAACAATTGGCTTGAAATCTCCTCTAATGATTATGCCTCCTAGGTCCTTGCTCATGATGAATTTTGTCATCCTAAACTTCCAAGGTTGTAAGTTGTCTTTATCAAACTTCTCAATCTGGTTGGATAACTCTCCCATCTTCTTAAATCACCTAAAATTGAAATATGGTGTGGGATTACCTCCTTTGTTGAAAGTGAAGTCCCTTTGTGTGATGAAGCACTTTGTTGATGAAGCTCCCCCTTGGTACCAAGTTTGCAACCTCCTCCAAGCTTTGAAAAAGCTTCAATGGTTGATTCCTTATCTTGGCCTCCTTCTTTGTACCTTCCTTGATGTCCAAAAGGAGCTATGATACCACCATTGGAAGATTTCTCCTCTAAATACACAAGAAGAAGCTTGGACCCTGCCCAATACCTATATATCCTTAGACTAGTACTCACTAAAACTATCATAACTCACAACTCCCGAATTCAATCAACAAACCCTTTTAGGTACATAAACAAGATAGTAAGGCTTTCCAACGAGCTATGAATAACTAATTTGGACACCTATAGTCCTATCAACTCAGTGACATAAGACAACCCAGTTTTCCTCGCAGGTTTTGGGATAGAATGGCAAATAAAGAAATTTCTATACCTCACAATGCAAGACAATGTTTCCAAAAGTTCTTTTTGATATAGAATCCTTTATAAGCTTTCCAACAACTACAAGAACTCTCACAATAAACATTCCTACAAAGAGAAAATGAAGTCTTAACAAGTTACTATATAGATGAAGCACCTTTTGGAAAGGGTAGGAGAGATATACAAGAGAATATGAGCATTTGTGAGAGATTATGGCTCAATGGCACATATATAAGCAGCACCCCAACTTCCTAGCATCCATGCACACCTAGAATGAGCCTGGTAGGTCTTTATATAGCCATGAGAGCCTTCTATGACTCTTCATATGTTCTCCATGTCTCTTCACATGCCCTCCTTGTCTCTTCAGTTGCCTTGTGACTTTGTCTCTTCATTGGAGTGCCTTTTGGTGGTACATTGCCTCCTTTTGGATAAGGTTTCACCTTCAAACTTGTTATTTGACTTTCCTAAGGTTCAAAAGCCTTCAAATGGAGTTATTTTATGAAAAACAAAACTTGATCTTGCCTTAGAAATACATATCATTTAACATTGAAGTCTTTGACAAAACTGCAAGTTGTTATGTCTATAGTCCTTATTTCCTCCTTCACACTTTTAATTGTCTTTCTTGTGATCCATACTTGCTTTTGTGATCTTTTGAACATTCATTAATTGTTTGGGTATCCATACTTGTAGTATCCTTGATCCATTATGCTGTAAGCTTTGATCTTTTTTGGTTCCTCACCTCTTAGGGTTTTGGTGGCTCTCCAAGTTCCCTTTTCATTTGTATTGTTGTAGTTGATCCGTGCAAATCCATACTTGTCTTACACCTCGATGATGCCATTTTTGTGTTGCCCTCGAAGATGGATAAGTGGTTATTTTCTCACAATTTTCTTTAGGATGAATAACCTCACTAAGTCGCTCATGATTAATTTCTTGAGAAGAAGGGATAGGTTGATCAGGAAAATTACAACAAGGTGTAGGTGTATGCAAAATAGTAGAATCATTCAACAAGGATTTTTAGGGCTACTCGGAAGGCCCATATTGCATGATGCAATTGTTTGTCCCAATCCGAACTTCCATTATTGACTATTTTATTTAGCATAGTACATAACACTTTATTTGAGCTCTTGGCTTGTCCATTAGCCTATGGATGATGGGGTGTTGACTTTTTATGAATCACTAGAAATTCATTCATGAGTGACTCAATGACTTCATTAATAAAATGTGTACCTCTATCACTTACTATCTCAATAGGGAGTCCAAATCAAGTGAATATGTTTTCGAACAAGAATTTTATTGTAGTATGAGCATCATTTTTCATAGTGGGTTTTGCTTCTACCCACTTTGTCAGATAGTCTATAGCCACTATGATGTATTCAATGTGTGATCCTTTTCTTGGGGGGTTTATTGGTCCAATACAGTCGATGCCCCATTTTGAGAAAGCTCTTGCACTAATCATGGGTCTTAAGGGCGTATCATCCCATCGTATTGGATACTTTCTTTGTTGACATAAATCACAACTCTGCACATAATTCTTAGCGTTCATGTGTAAAGTAGGCCACCATAAGCTTGCAAAGAGAATCATTTTTACGTTTTCTCACTTGAAAAATGACCTCCTGTTGCTCTTGCATGTGCCTTTTCAATTATAGGAAGGTATTCTCCTTCATGCACACATAAGCGCAATTGATTATTCTTCCCTCTTTTAAATAATTGTTTTCCAATATTTGCATAGTCCTTGATTTTTTCTTCCAGAGCTCGTTGTCTAGCTAGGCTTGCTCCTTCAAGATACATATGTGATTTCAAATAATCAACTAATGGTTTACTCCATTTGGGGGCAATGCTAGAATAGCATAATGACAAATGTTAGATGTATTCTCCTGACATACTTGGTAATTAGTTACATATTCATGTACATCTTTTTGCATGTCTGACCAATATACACTTAAACTTTTCAATTCTTGGGTTGTTCCACTAATGCCCTTATGTGTTCTCCACTTGTTCTCATCAGCTTGTTCGAGTAAACCCTTTCACTCATTGTCTTCCACACATCTTAGAAGTAATCCATTGGAGTCTTTGAAGTATAGATTGTCTGCCACAATATGGAGGTTTCTTGATTGCCATAACTCCTTCTTGTTGTTCTTATTGATCCTATGATGTAGTCCATGTGTGAGTATAGGAATCAATCTTTCAGCCCATTTGGGACATACTTCTAAATTGAACAAGTAGGGTGTTGCCTTTCTTTACTACCACTTCAAAGTCAAACTCCATTAGTAGTAGAAACCATCTCACTAACCTTCCTATATTACAAGGTTTATTGACCAAGTACAATAGCGCTTGGTGATCAATAAAGAATTTAACTTTGTTGGCTAGGAGGTAATGTCTGAACTTCTTCACCACTTAGACCATCCATAAGCCTTCTCATTCAGTAGAAGTGTAATTGTGTTTGACTTGGTTTACTTGTATGCTTGTGTAGGCTATTGAGTGATCTAATTTTCCTTTATCTATTGGTTGTGCCAAGATACATCCAATGGTGTAATTGGATGCATCCACATGAATATGGAATGGCTTATTCTAGTTTGGTACTTTCAAAATGGGTGTTGAACTCAATCTCCTTTTCAATTCATTAAAGGATTTTTTGCACTCTTCCATCCAAAAAAATTGAGTTAACATCCCATATAATGGTTTTGCAATTATGGCATACATGTGGATGAATCTTTGGTAATATCCACAATGTACAAGAAAATCTTGCACTTCCTTGGCATTCTTTGGTTTTGGTAATTCCAAGATAACTTTTATTTTGTCTTCATCGATTGCGGTACCATTTTTGGATACAATGTGTCCCAAAATTTTACCTTGTCTAACCATGAAGACACACTTCTTCAAAATTAGACAGACTTGGTACTGTCTACATTTATCAAATATTTTCCTTAATTTGGGTATGTAAACTATGTGTTGAAAAGAGTAAGTATATAGATCATCCACGTAGACTTCCATGCTTTTCCTCAGAAATTCTTTAAACACATGACACATCAGTCTTTGGAAAGTTGTTGGGGTGTTGGTCAAATCAAATGGCATAACCCTAAAGGCATACACTCCCCATTCACCAGCAAAAGTAGTTTTATGCTAGTCCTTCATAGTGATGGCTACTTGGTTATATCCTGAGAATCCATCTAGAAGGCTATATACTTCCTTGCTTGCTACTCTTTCCAAGAGATGTTCTGTAATGATTAATAGATAGCTATCATGAATTATGGCTGCATTAACCTCTTTCAAGTTAATAAAAACCCTAATTTTCCATTTTTCTTTGGCACTACTACCAAGGGTGAAACCCATTCAATGTGTTTGATCTCGTATATAAATCCAACCATCAATAACTTATCAATCGCCTCTTTGATCTTGGTTGAATATATATCATTGTAAGTGTATGGTCTTTGTTTTGAGGGTTTAGCCTCTAGATTCATTGGAATCCCATAGGAACAAATAGATGGGTCCACTCCCTTTAGCTCTTTATATGTCCAAGCAAACATGTCTCTATATTCTTGAATCAGCTCTATGAGTTCTTGCTCTTCTTCCATTTACGCATCCTTACCTATGTATGTGCATATCTCTTCTTCTCCTTCCATCATCACTATTACCTTTTTAGTTTGTTCCTTATTTTCATAAGCTATTCCTTCATAAGCTTCTCTTTTTGTCATTTAAATGGCTATTTTTCTTTCTTCAACTTCATACCTTTTGAAATGTTCAGGTACTTCAAATGATTCATGATGTGGCTCTTCTTGAACTTTGGTTCTCTCCACTTTAGGTTTTTCTTGATACTTTTCTATGGAAAGTATATTAGAGTTTCTTTTAATGTCCTCTTTTTTTATCTCCTTTAGGTAGTTTTCTTCTGAATCAAATTCAGGTTCCATCTCTATACTTTCATAGTCCTCTCTCAATTCTTTTTCTACCAATTCTTCCACTTCTACTTCTTGGAGGACTACCATGTAGAGACTCACATCATATCCTTCCTCATCTACACATTCATTCATATTCAATAGGTCTTCATTCATGGAAACATCTAATGTGGCTTATATTTCCATCCATCCATGTGACTTGAATGCTTCATCTAGAAATATTTGTGGCATGTAGGCAAGTTCTTCTATTGGTCTATAGCTTTCATGTCCTACTTGTCACGGGGAAGGAGATAAGGAAGAGAGCTCACACACACACTCTCACTCTCAAGGAGACGCACACACACAGATTGAGGCAAGGAAGAATGATCTTCTTCTTCTTCTTCTATTACATAAAAGGAATGTACAAGAATGACCTAAAAAACAAGAATACAACCAATGCAATATATAAAGACCAGTACATAAGGAAAAACCTAATGTCCGCAAATGAGTGAGCTGGCAAGAAACAAATGTGCCATCACTCTCGGTAGATAAATCTAATAAAGCTCAATGAAGTATCCCTGACATATACCGGCGTGACCACTATACATGTCAGAGAAACAAAAAACTAGTACGTGTCATCCTAGATCATCACATGTTGAGCTTGATATCTCAACACTCCCCCTCAAGCTCAACATGTGATGATCTAGGATGACACATACTAGTTTTTCGTTTCTCTGACATGTGGTCACGCCGGTATATGTCAGGGATACTTCATTGAGCTTTATTAGATTTATCTACCGAGAGTGATGGCACATTTGTTTCTTGCCAGCTCACTCATTCGCGGACATTAGGTTTTTCCTTATGTACTGGTCTTTATATATTGCACTGGTTGTATTCTTGTTTTTTAGGTCATTCTTGTACATTCCTTTTATGTAATAGAAGAAGAAGAAGAAGATCATTCTTCCTTGCCTCAATCTGTGTGTGTGCGTCTCCTTGAGAGTGAGAGTGTGTGTGTGAGCTCTCTTCCTTATCTCCTTCCTCGTGACATGGTATCACAGCCAGCGTGGCTGTAGAGAGCTCGTGGAGAAGGCGACGGTGAAGACTACGCGGCAAGGCGTGGAGAAAACGCGATTTCACAAACGGCCTCCGTTTGCTACGAAAATTGTCGTGAAGATAGAAGACCTCAAAATATTTTTGAGAGTTACCCCTTTAGGCCCTTTAGGGTCACTTTTTTTGTCAGATCGAAGTTTCGGAGCCATCTCGACCTCCGTTTCGAGCCCGCAAGGTGGGGCCCACAGAAAAACCAGGTCAGTTTCAAAAACTGTAACTTGCGTCGTGTTCAACGACACTCATATATTCCAGATTCTGAATTTCAAGCGATCTTGTGTACTGCTGATACACGAAAACTGTGTTTTTTTGAGATCGAACTGTCACGTCATAGTGCGACAGTGTTCAAGCAGAAGTGTTGCTTGTAGTGTGTTGCGGTGTTGTAAATTGTTGCAGAAATGGCAAACGCAGATGGAATGAGTCAGCTTATGAGCGATAAGCTGGACAAGAACAACTTCCATGCTTGGAGATTCAGAATGACGAATTTCCTGATGGGAAAAGGCTACTGGAAGTACATCGAAGGAGAGAATGAAAATGCTCTGCAGTTACCAGAAAGGAATCGGACTGCAGAACAGTTAAGAGCATATGAGGAATGGAATCAAGGAGCACGAAAGGTAATGTATTGGCTATCTGTTAGCATACAAGATAGCATGATTGGACACATACAGGATGCCAAGACTCCAAAAGAGGCTTGGAACAGTTTGGTCACTTTGTACGAGACCAATACAAAGGCATGGAAATTGCAACTCAAGAACGAGCTGCATACATTGGAGAAAAAGAGCATGTCGGTAAGTGACTACACTCTAAAAATCAAAAGCATATGTGAGTCACTTGCATCTATTGGCGTGAATGTAGATGATGATGATAAGGTGGAAGTGTGCCTTCGTGGTTTAGGAGCTGCATATAAGCAGTTCAGAACTTCTATACAGACCAGGGAAAATATTCCGAATTTCGCTGATTTGTTCTCTATGCTGATCATTGAAGAAAAGAATCTTGGTGAGGATTCAAACTCCCAAGGAAAGCCCAGTTCTGAGCAGGTATTCTACTCTGGCAGAGGAAGAGGCAGAGGTAGAGGTTTTGGAAGTGGAAGAGGAAACAGTAACCAAGACCAAGGTCAACAACAGAATCATGCAGGAGGAAGAGGACAGTTTTGAGGCAGGGGGAGCCGAAGAGGTCGCAGAAATTTCCAAAGAAATGATTCAGGTAATGATAGTAAAGGATGCTGGAATTGTGGTAAACCGGGACACTTTGAACATGATTGCAGGTTAAAGAATCAAAATAACAGAAGGCAGCAAAACAACTATGCATCCACAAGTGCAGATGATTCTGAGAAGCTGTTTATGGTTCAACATCACATGATGAATACGATGTCTGCTGGTGTTTCAAAATCGAATGATAATGTCTGGTATGTTGATTCAGGTGCTTCAAATCACATGACCAGTCATGCAGAATGGTTTAGTAGTTTGCAGAAAATGCCAGTTCCTGGATATGTTGAAACAGGTGATGACACATCGCATCCTATTGAGCATACAAGAAACATAGCATTGTCTATGGAGGACAGAAAGGTAAAACATCTCGCTGATGTGCTACATGTTCCAAATATAACGAAGAATCTGGTTTCTGTTGGACAAATGGTTGATCAGGGATTACAAGTCAGGTTCAATGCTGATGGATTATATGTAGAAGAGTACAAGCAGGATGGACGATTGGTTGCCAAAGGAAACAAAGTGGGTAGGATGTTCACCTTAAATGTGAAGATTCCTGAAATGAATGCAGCCATGTTTGCGAAAGGTGTAGGAGTTATTGCAGATATAGAGATATGGCACAAACGGATTGGACATGCAAACTTGCAAAGGCTGAAACTGATGCAGTCAAAGGAGATTGTCCATGGACTACCAAATTTCAAAGTTGCAGAAATGCAAAAGGTATGTGCAGCATGTCAATTTGGTAAACAATCAAGAGCATCATTTCCACATGACAAGCATGTTAGTGAGAATGTACTAGAAGTAGTACATACAGATGTTTGGGGTCCAGCAAAGACCACATCTATGGGCGGTTGTAGGTTTTACATTACTTTCATTGATGACCATACACGCAAAGTATGGGTATATTTCGTGAAAGAGAAGAGTGAGGTGTTTACTCACTTCCAGAATTTTAAAGTTATGGTGGAAAAGTAGACAGGGAAGTACATTCAAACATTAAGATCTGATGGAGGAGGTGAATACATGTCAAATGAGTTCAGCAGTTTTCTAAAAAATCATGGAATTCGGCATCAGTTTTCATGCAGGTACACACCACAACAGAATAGTGTTGCTAAACGCAAAAATAGACATATTGCAGAAATAGCAAGAGCCTTGATGGCTGAGAAGAATATGCCTCATTGTTATTGGGCAAAAGCTGTGCATACTGTGTATACATCATGAACAGAACTCCGACTGCTGTTGTACATCAAGTTACACCTGAAGAGAAGTTTACAGGTAAAAAGGCAAACTTATCACATCTGAAAGTTTTTGGCTGTATTGCATATGTACATGTTCCAGATGAGTTGAGGACGAAGCTTGATCCGAAAGCAAAAAGATTTGTCTTCATTGGATATTCCCTTGAGCAAAAGGGGTACAAATGTTATAACCCACTCACACCACAGGTAAAGGTGAGCAGAGATGTGGTATTTGATGAAATGTCAAGCTTCTATGCAGATGCCAAAGAAGGACTGAATCTTGAACCAAATGACAAAGAAAATGCTGAAAAACTAGTACGTGTCATCCTAGATCATCACATGTTGAGCTTGATATCTCAACATGTTGAGATATCAAGCTCAACACTACTGACCATACTTATTGTCTATTCTCCTCTCGAGGGGTCTTGTTATGGTTCTGCTTGGAACTGGGGGCCCAGGGGTGGTGTACATGAGATTAGCATATTCCAGTCAATATGAGCTCTCATAAATTGCATAGCATAGCTAGAAGATGCTTCCTTTGTATGATGTACACTCCATCAAGCATATGTGTGACTTGGATTCCTACGAAATAATTTAATATCTCGATATCTTGAACTCCTTCCCAAGCTATGCGTTGATCTCTTCAATACCTACATCATCTTTAATTGTGATTATAAGGTCATACACATAGATGCATATGTAGATTTGCTTGATATCATGCTTTTTGATATATAATGATAAATCCACATCACTAATTTTATATCCACACTTGCATGAATAATCAAAAAACCTGTATGTTCAAGCTCTACGAGCTTGCTTTAGGCTATATTAGTCCATTTTTAGTATACAAACGTAATTCTGGTGTTTCTTATCTTCATACCCAAGGGCTTGTGTCATCTCCACAACCTCCTTAAAATCACTATTAAAAAAAGCATTCTTTACATCTATTGAACTATGAGCCACCGTCTTGATGTAACCATAGCCATCAAGGTGCTCATAGTTGTCATTTTGGCCAGGAGATTGAAGGTCTCCTCATGGTCAATCCTAATAGCAACAAATTGGGATTTTTATCTTGTTATGCTCCCATTTTTATTCTTTTTAAATTTATAAAACCATTTATTTACATGCTATTCATAGTTTCTTGCTTGGTTACCGATTCCCATGTGTAATTGTATTCTAATGCTTCCACCATCCCATATCCTTGATCACTTTACACATATATGCACAGTTTCTAGCAACACGATTATCATAGGTAAGCTTTTCAATTGGATACTTGTTGAAGAAGCACTCACGAATTTGGCATCCAGACAAAAAGGGAAGGAGAAAAGACAAAGAGAAGCAGAATTAAAGAAGCACGACCGAACTGTACAACGTGCACAATCAGAAAACCGAATCAAGAATTGTAAATATGAGAACAGGACGGGTAACAGAGTAGTGAACAGGGGAGTGCACATAACGCACATAAAGAAGGATCGTGGAGCATACCGAAAGTGAAAGGCGCGGAAGAGCGTGGAAGAATGAAGACTATATATATATCAATCAAGAATCGAGCAAGAGAGAGATGAAATAGAGCAGATGCGCAGAGACGCAGAGATACAGATATACGCCAAAGATCGCGCAAGAGAGAGATAGAAGACGCCAGAGATCGCGTATGTAGTATAGAAGACGCTGTCAGGAAGAAGGAGGTCGTGGCGGGAAGCCGGTGCGTGGGGTTGGATCAGGCCCCTCTCTGGTGCGCCGTTCCCGCTGTCCTGCGAGCGGCGTCTGCGCGCTGGGCACCTCGCCTGTGCTCTCCGGAGCGTGCGCGATCCTCGTGGGGTCCCTCGCCCCTCGGAAGTATCGAGACGTGGGACTGTGGGCGTCGAAAAGAGACGATGGGGTACCGCAGTGATACACGTGATGTAGATCAAGCTCGAAGATACAATCGGAAATGAAACTGAAGCCTCCAATAAAATGAATGATACAAACAGGCCGCTACAGTGCAAGCCGACAGTACAATAAAACCGCTACAGTGCGGTGTGATGATACAATAAAAACGCCGCCGCTACAGTGCGGATCGGCTGATATAAAATAGATCCCTCGCTACAGTGCGAGAAATCGCCTACGGGATTCCGCTTCGATCTTCGCGGTCCAAGCTTTTCTTCAGGTCTTCGGTCCGCTCTTTACTTCAGGTACCCTCAGCAGTAGCCTCCCTTCTCTTTACTTCAGATAATCAGAAACCGCATAAACCTGTAGGAAAGTTCCACAAGAAAGACCACGAGGTGGGGGTACTCTTTTCTTTAATCTTCAATCACATGATATACTTCATAAACTCCCTGCGGGATTTCATCCCGACATTCGCCCCCGCTAAACCTGCACATCGTCCCGATGGGCCAACCTGCAAGATCCAACAGAAGAGTATCAGGGTTCTTTTAAAATTTCTTTACACTTTTTATCTTTTTCTTCTCAAAACTCGAATCATGATCTCATGCAGTCATGCAATTTTTATAAAGATTAGTATGAATTTTAGAAAATTAGGTAGATTCAAGCTTCACAAACATCATATTATGTTTCTGCGTCTGCAATCTGACAAGTAATCACATGAATAAACTGTCGGCTTTCTAGATCTTTTGTTCGTTCAACTGGTTCAGATCCAACTGCTCATTCTAAGTACTAGCATATACATATGTTTCTACTAACTCAGTTTGTAGAATATACCTCGATTCCTACTATTTATCTCCTACTTGTCTAGCTCTCCATTAGATCTTTCTTTCTTTTTCTTTTTCTTTTTTATTTTTCTTTTTCTTTTTCTTTTCCTCTTCATCTCAGCTCAGCATTTTTTTTTTTATCTTTTATTTTTCACAAATCGGCCTATGTCGAAATCGGGTGCGACTCATGGACTTGTCCGCCCGGCCAAGTTTATCCCACCTGTCTGCCGACCCGACATAGCGCACGATATACACAACATCAGCCCTGCATGAAATCGGCGTCAGCTCGTGGCTCTGACCACCCGATCAAAGTGACTCCACCCGCCTACCGACCCATACAGGCGCATGATAACAGATAGGTCAGGCCTACAACGAAACTAGCTACGGCTCGTGGCCTTGATCACCCGACCAAGGTGGTTCCACCCGCCTACTAGCCCATCGTAGCGCACCAACGACATACACGCACATATACAGCTGGCATGAGTATGAATGTTTCTTTATAAATCATGATCCATATGGAGGTAAGATCTCGCAAGAAATAAATACTAGGATCCAAAGTTTTCCACTCACTAAGTGTTCAAATCAATCAGTATATACATGCACTTGGTCTAAGCATGCCATCACATTCCCAAGCTTTCACTCCCAAAAGTCTCTAGTCCACTAACTGATCTCATTCATATAATTCCTAGTCGCTCATGCTTCGTGCAAACCCATAATAGATATTTGGTATCTTCATTTGACATGATTTTCATAAACTCATACATATCTTTATCACACACATCAATGCAATGCATATGCTCTATCAGAAAGAAAACACATCTCAAATCAGAAACGTTTCACCTGGTCATTTTTCTTCATTTTGATCCAGCTTTTCTTTAATTCCATGGTCTATCATTCTTCATCAGCATCAGTCTCAGTGTCATCAGCATCCTCGAGCGTCATCAGTATCCTCCAATGTCATCAATATCCTCCAGCGTCATCAGTATCCTCCAGTGTCATCAGTATCCTCCAGCATCATCAGTATCCTCCAGTGTCATCAGTATCCTCCAGCATCATCAGTATCCTCCAGCATCATCAGTATCCTCCAGTGTCATCAATATCCTCCAGTGTCATCAGTATCCTCCAATGTCATCAATATCCTCCAGTGTCATCAGTATCCTCCAATGTCATCTGTATCCTCCAGCATCATCAGTATCCTCCAGCATCATCAGTATCCTCCAGCATCATCAGTATCCTCCAGAATCATCATCAACAATCATCATAATCAATCATTATAAATCATCAATCATCATCATTTTCAACATCAATCATTATCTTTTATCATCATCGGTCATCATCATCAATCATGCATTTTCATCAATTATTATCATGCATTTTCATCAATCATCATCATGCATTATCATCAATCTTTATCACTCAATAGCTCCTGATCATTCTCATGCATTTTTATTATGATTCTACTTCAATCATCATTCAAGGTTTGCAAATATGTCTTGAAACGTTAGGTTTCTACTTCTTCTATTCTTCTTCAAACTCTTAGAAGTCTTTGAAGTTGTCTTTACACTTTCCTCGATTTGCGCAATAATATGATCAAGTAATTGTTTTTTTGCTTTGTTAACTCGTTTATCACATTTTATATCTTCTTCAATCTCTTCTTCACTCTTTTCATGTTCAATTTGTTTGTCAAAGTCTAATTGGGATTGTAATTTCACAACTTTCTCTTGATCAAATAGATTCTCATTAGTTAAAATTTTTGGATCAAACGAAACATATACATCATGTTCTTTCTTTGATTTTTCTCTTTCAGACTCTCTTTTATGATCAATTTCCATTTGTTCTCTTAGTATCTGTTCAATATTTTGCTTCTCGACCTTTATTTGTCTACCTTTGGTTTCTTCAATTGGTTTCTTTTGACTCTCAATAGATAGCATGCTCTTTTGTTCATCAGATTTACTATTTTCAAGTCTTTTTGGTTTCCACACTCTTTGAATTGATTTCGATCTAGTTTTAGTATCTTCAAAATATTCTTTTATCCCACCTTTTCCTACATTCAAATGCAAAGGGAATTGATCTTGAAACTTACAAATTTTTCCTTCATGCTCACTTACAAGTCTATGTCTGCATGCACTCTCATATGCTATGCAGTCCCAGAACATATGTCCAAACTGATCGCACCAAAAGCAACGTATAGGTCTCTTCTCAACCCAACTTGATTTCCTAGGTGTCACTCTAGGCATGGTTCTTCTAAGACCTAATGACTCTTTGTGTGCAGATATGCCTTGGACTTTTACCTCATGCTCATTATTACATTTCAATACTTGTAGGTCATTAACTTGGTTTGTCAACAGGTCAACCTTATTTCTCAATTCAGAAACCTCAAAATCCATTTCATTCTTTAGTTCTTTAATACTTATGCCCATTATTTGAATAGTATCAGATATTGCATTTATAGTTTGCATTAGGGTCATAACAATACCAAACTTTGATTTTATAGATTCATTCGTGTTACATTCTATTTCCTTAATTCGCTCTTCATATCTCCTAAATTGTTCCTCAATCATTTTGTTCATTTTCGTTTTATGATCTAACCTGAGAAGTGGATTCTTAATCTATGCCTCAACGGAAAAGTGCACACTTGTATGATCAAAACTGATGCAAAAGTGGATGATCAAATCCAGGCAGTCAAAAGCAATCTTTCTCTTTAAAGTGCGTGGAATCAATGCAGAAAATTCAAATAACTTAAAATGCTGGTACCTGGAGTCTCTATCTGATGCCGAGGTTCCCATCTGTCTTCTCAAGGAGTGGGTGACACGTCGAGGATCACCGGGCAACCACCTCGCTTCACGTCGGGTTCAGGTGTCGGGAAGAAGGAGGTCGTGGCGGGAAGCCGGTGCGTGGGGTTGGATCAGGCCCCTCTCTGGTGCGCCGTTCCCGTTGTCCTACGAGCGGCGTCTGCGCGTTGGGCGCCTCGCCTGTGCTCTCCGGAGCGTGCGCGATCCTCGTGGGGTCCCTCGCCCCTCGGAAGTATCGAGACGTGGGACTGTGGGCGTCGAAAAGAGACGATGGGGTACCGCAGTGATACACGTGATGTAGATTAAGCTCGAAGATACAATCGGAAATGAAACTGAAGCCAATAAAATGAATGATACAAACAGGCCGCTACAGTGCAGGCCGACGATACAATAAAACTGCTACAGTGCGGTGCGATGATACAATAAAAACGCCGCCGCTACAGTGCAGATCGGCCGATATAAAATAGATCCCTCGCTACAGTGCGAGAAATCGCCTATGGGATTCCGCTTCGATCTTCGCGGTCCAAGCTTTTCTTCAGGTCTTCGGTCCGCTCTTTACTTCAGGTACCCTCAGCAGTAGCCTCCCTTCTCTTTACTTCAGATAATCAGAAACCACATAAACCTGTAGGAAAGTTCCACAAGAAAGACCACGGGGTGGGGGTACTCTTTTCTTCAATCTTCAATCACATGATATACTTCATAAACTCCCTGCGGGATTTCATCCCGAGAACGCCATAGATCGTGTATGTAAAGATGAATAACAGAAACCTGAAATGTCAAGTATTCATCTGAGAGAGATGGTAATAAGAAACTACTCTGTGTAGGAGAGTTTCTATAGCTTGAGCAAGAAGAGGCCAAGCTTGTTTGTACACATCTTCTCTAATAGAAAACACATGTTCATGTGGAAGCTCTACGTGCATTCTTCGTATGAGTAGAAGTTTGATTATTCTATGTTATGGTTAAAGTTAGTTAACAGTTACAGTTTCACTGTATACGTACTTTTGGTCACTTACGGTTTACTCAATAAACGCGTTTTCGGGAAAAACCACGAAGTATATCTCGCAGAATAATATAGAGTTTTGTATGAGACATAGCTTATCTTGTAGCTAGAAGTCTCTACTTTATATGGATCAAAGTTTCCGGTGAAATGGATATGTACACACAGTACAAAGTCGGACCGAAAATAGCACTCTGAACTGATGAAGTTTTTTTCTCTAAACTTCAGGAAGAGTTCTGTCAGTAAGGGAAGTTCACTCATCACTTCCTTGTTTCACGTATAAACATTTGAAACAATTACGAACACAATTGAAGATCATTCCGGTAAGATTCTGGTAAATTTCGGTGACAGTCCAGTGACAGTCCGGTGAAGTTCCGGTGGAATTTCAAGAGAATTCAAAGCACAGTCTAATAGAGTTTGATTGGCAGAAGCCTTGTTAAGCTACTGTTGATTATAGAGGTGTTCTAACATCACTGTAGTTTAACACTAATTCGGTGGTGTAGCGAATTTCCGCAGGCTTGATAAGGTTCGATTCTTTGCTACGGCAGACGGGTGGTACCGGAAGCTTACAACTATCAAAGGTATAAAAGCGGTACTACCGAAGACATCGACCACCCCAACAAGTGGTATCAGAGCGGGTTAATCACCACAAAAAGTGATATCAGAGCCGTAAAATCTAACAAGAGGTCTCAGAGCAAAGAAAGAAAACAAGAAGATCATGGCAGAACATGTCTCTATTGACAAGCTGGACAGAGATAATTATCCCGCATGGGTAATGTGCATGGAAGCCTTACTTATGAGTAAGGACTTAATGATGTATGTGACCGGAGAAGAAAAGAAGCCGACCTTTGAAGTCAACAGACAACCAAAGGAAGAAGAATTGGAAGCCTTGAAGCTGTGGCAGAAGAAAGATGCAACGGCAAGAGCATACATTTATAGTACTAATACAGATTATCTACTACCCCATATTAGAGGCCTGGAAACAGTGGAGGACATATGGAGTGCGTTGGAGGACCATTTCCAAAATACTACGAAAGCGAGGAAGGCTAGCTTATGGTCCGAATTCACAACGTTCAAAAAGAAGCCGAGTCAAAGCATTAGTGACTATGTTACTAAGATGAAGGATCTAGCAGATAGTCTTGGATCCATAAATGAAGATATTGAAGATCACATATTGATAGCACAACTGCTAACAGGTTTGAGAGGAGATGAAAGGTGGAAACCTTTCGTACTCTCAACTGAACTTTCTTTAAATCACTTTGTACCAGATTTAAATCAGTTGCTTGGCTTGATGCTCACATATGAGCAAGACCTAAAAGGAGATGCAGATAAAGGACAAAGCTCTGCAATGTACATGAAGAACAAGAAGAAAGCAGATAAAGGTAAGTCAAAAGATGAAGAAGATTCAAGCTCTCAGGCTTATTATGCAAGAGGTAGAGGCACCGGCAGAGGAAGAGCAAGAGGTTCTGGAAAAGGAAGAGGTAGCCAGAATATCAACAAGAAGGCTTGCTAGATTTGTGGACTCAGTAATCATCTGGCCCATGATTGCTAGCACAATCAACAAGGATCAAATCAGAACAGTAACAGCAGAGGCAGAAGCGGAAGATATCAGAGTAACTTTCAAAGAGGTAGACAAAATCAAAGAGAAGGCTATGGTAGAGGTGGAGCAAGAAGTTGGGGACAGAATCAATCCTACAACACCACCTACAACAACTATGCAAATGACACACAGAATGAAAGTCACACATCATTAATGATGAACTCTATCAGCACATCAGAAAACGAAGACCTAAAGGTATTTTACATTGACTCCAGATGTTCTAATCATTTGTCAGGAAATATAGAATTGATGTTAGAACTGGAAAAAGGTAGTTTGTGTCACACTGTTCAAACAGGTGACAATACAAGACATAGTGTTCATTCAATTGGAAAAGTGAAGTGTAAGAGTGGAGCAGATCTGCTAACCAATGTTTTGTATGTTCCGACAATACCGAAAAATTTGATCAGCGTAGGACAGATAGTTGAGAAAGGTTTTCAGGTCAGATTTACAAATAAAGGAGTATTTGTAGAAGATCCCGAGAACGGATACAATCAGATCGTCTCTGGTAAGAAAGAAGGCAGACTCTTTACTTTAAGAGTACAAGGGAACATTGGCCAAGCATTGCTCACACATAATGAAAAAGTAATTACAGAACTTGATCTCTGGCATAAGAGATTAGGTCATTTCAATGAAAAAGGAATTAAAGATATGATTGCAAATCAGTCTGTATTGGGTTTACCGAACGTACAGAACCAACATATGATTCATAAGTGCGAAGCTTGTCAGATGGGAAAAGCCCACAGGTTACCTTTCTAGAAGAAAGGATTCAAACATGATGGAGTACTTGAACTCATACATACAGATGTATGGGGTCCAACAAAGGAAGGATCTATCAGCGGATCAAGGTACTATGTTTTATTCATTGATGATGCTACAAGATGGATAACGCTATATGTTTTGAAAGAGAAATCAGAAGTGTTTGGAGCTTTCAGGAATTTTCATGCATACACTGAAAGACTCACAGATCAAAAACTTAAAAGACTAAGGTCTGATGGAGGGGGAGAATACTTCTCCCGAGAGTTCAATGATTATCTTTGGAATGCAGGTATTAAGAGAGAAATAACCTGCAGGTACACACCACAACAAAATGGTGTAGCAGAAAGAAGGAACCGAACTCTAGTTGAGTTTGCACAAGCTATGCTAAACGAAAAGGATTGTCCAAACTATCTTTGGGCAGAGGCTGTAAATACAGCTACATACTTGGTAAACAGGTTACCATGTACAGCTTTAGACGGAATGACCCCGTATGAAGCCTGGTGGGGAAAGAAGCCAACACTTGATCATTGCAAAGTGTTTGGATCAGTTGCGTACGCTTATGTACCATCACAACTAAGACATAAGCTTGAACCAAAAGCAGAGAAATATGTGTTCGTCGGATATGATGAAAAGCAGATGGGTTACAGGTTATGGAGTCCTCTAACCAAACAATTTATTGTGTCCAGAGATGTGACATTTGATGAACAGAAAAGCTGGTATGCAGATCAAGGTCATACAATGGAAGAATTTGAAGAAGAGATAAAAAGAAAAGAGAAAGGGAAATCAATTGTGCAGGTAAACAGAGATGAAGATCATATGAAGGCAAGTACGTCGAGGACCAGATCAGGTATGAGAAATGAAGATGAAGAAGTGTATACTAACACTTACAAAGAATGTGAACCAAGAAGGTCAAGCAGGACCAGAAGACAACCAGAAAGGTATTCTTATGATACTTCGTACATAACTCAGAAAGATTATGCATATATGGTCAAAGATGATGAAGAACCTCAGAACTATGATGAAGCTAAAGGCAAGAAGCAATGGGAAGAAGCAATGAAAGAAGAGTTCAGCGCACTAGAGGAGAACAAGACTTGGGAACTTGTTCCAAAACCAAATGGTAAGAAAGTAATCGGAAATAAATGGGTTTTCAAAGTCAAGAAACTTGCAGATGGAAGGATAGCCAGATACAAAGCTAGACTGGTTATCAAGGGCTATGCTCAGACGCACGGCATAGATTACGATGAGACGTTTAGTCCGGTGGCAAAGATGTCAACCATAAGGACAGTGATTGCTATAGCAGCATCAAAAGGATGGAAGCTAAGTCAGCTAGATATAAAGAACGCATTTTTGAATGGATATATATCAGATGAAGTCTACATGGAACAACCGAAAGGTTTTGTAAGTTCCAGATACCCAAATTTTGTTTGCAGATTAAGAAAAGCACTTTATGGACTGAAGCAAGCTCCAAGAGCTTGGAATTACAGGCTTGTGAAATATTTAAATGAACTTGGATACCAAAGTTCAAAGGCAGATGCAAGTCTACTCATTAGAAAAATAGACGAAGGAATGATCTACATTTGCATTTATGTAGACGACATAATAATTACAGGTACCTCACATGCAGGAATCACAGAGGTGAAGAAACTGCTTGAAAAGGAGTTTAAGATCAGTGACCTAGGAAAGTTGTCATACTTTCTTGGAATGGAAGTCACTTATATAGATCACGGCATATATGTATCACAAGAAAGGTATCTTTTGAATATATTGAAGAAATTTGATATGCAGAATTGCAGAGAAGTTTCAACACCGCTTGAAGCCAATCACAAACTCAGTAAATATGATGGCGCAGATTACAAAGATATGACAAAGTATCAGTCGTTAGTAGGTAGTTTGATTTATGCTACACTGACGAGACCTGACTTGAGTTATGCAGTGGGAGTTTTATCACAGTTTATGCATTGTCCGAAAGACCCACATTGGATTCCAGGTCAAAGAGTTCTCAGATATATAAAGAGAACTATTAAGGAAGGATTGTACTATTACGTCAGATATAAATTTGAGAGCCTACAGTGACTCAGACTAGGCAGATAACCAGGATGACAGAAGATCAACACATGGGTATATGATATACCTAGGAGATAAGCTAGTAAACTGGTGCTCGAAGAAACAGCACACAGTGGCTTTATCATCAACAGAAGCTGAATACAAAGGACTGGTAGAAGCAGCTAAAGAAGTAATATGGATGCAGACCTTGCTAAAAAGCTTGGGCATTGATCAAGGTATACCAATTATACATGGAGACAATATGAGCTCTCTATATCTTGCAGCGAATCCGGTGTTTCATGCAAGAACAAAACACATAGAGATTCAGTATCGTTTCCTAAGGGAAAAGGTAATGGAAAAGGAGTTAGAAATTGTATACACTCCGACAAAAGATCAGATTGCAGATATGCTGACGAAGAGTTTGGATGGAACAAAGATAAACAGATTAAAAGAAAAGGCAGGAATAAAAGAAAGAAAGATATATGAAGACCGGAAGATGCAAATTAGTGATTGAGGGGGAGCTGTTGAAGAAGCACTCACGAATTTGGCATCCAGACAAAAAGGGAAGGAGAAAAGACAAAGAGAAGCAGAATTAAAGAAGCATGACCGAACTGTACAACGTGCAGAATCAGAAGACCGAATCAAGAATTGTAAATATGAGAACAGGATGGGTAACAGAGTAGTGAAGAGGGGAGTGCGCATAACGCACATAAAGAAGGATCATGGAGCATACCGAAAGTGAAAGGCGTGGAAGAGCGTGGAAGAATGAAGACTATATATATATATCAATCAAGAATCGAGCAAGAGAGAGATGAAATAGAGCAGATGCGCAGAGACGCAGAGATACAGATATACAGATAGAGAGAGAGATAGAAGACGCCAGAGATCGCGTATGTAGTATAGAAGACGCCATAGATCGCGTATGTAAAGATGAATAACAGAAACCTGAAATGTCAGGTATTCATCGGAGAGAGATGGTAATAAGAAACTACTCAGTGTAGGAGAGTTTCTATAGCTTGAGCAAGAAGAGTCCAAGCTTGTTTGTACACATCTTCTCTAATAGAAAACACATGTTCATGTGGAAGCTCTGCGTGCATTCTTCGTATGAGTAGAAGTTTGATTATTCTATGTTATGGTTAAAGTTAGTTAACAGTTACAGTTTCACTGTATACGTACTTTTGGTCACTTACGGTTTACTCAATAAACGTGTTTTTGGGAAACCACGAAGTATATCTCGCAGAATAATATAGAGTTTTGTATGAGACATAGCTTATCTTGTAGCTAGAAGTCTCTACTTTATACGGATCAAAGTTTCCGGTGAAATGGATATGTACACACAGTACAAAGTCGGACCGAAAATAGCACTCTGAACTGATGAAGTTTTTTTCTCTAAACTTCAGGAAGAGTTCTGTCAGTAAGGGAAGTTCACTCATCACTTCCTTGTTTCACGTATAAACATTTGAAACAATTACGAACACAATTGCAGATCATTCTGGTAAGATTCCGGTAAATTTCGGTGACAGTCCGGTGAAGTTCCAGTGGAATTTCAAGAGAATTCAAAGCACAGTCTAATAGAGTTTGAGTGGCAGAAGCCTTGTTAAGCTACTGTTGATTATAGAGGTGTTCTAACATCACTGTAGTTTAACACTAATTCGGTGGCGCAACGAATTTCCGCAGGCTTGATAAGGTTCGAGTCTTTGCTGCGGCAGACGGGTGGTACCGGAAGCTTACAACTATCAGAGGTATAAAAGTGGTACTACCGAAGACGTCGACCACCCCAACAATACTTACCCTTGTGAGTTTTGCTCTTCACCCCCTTGAGATATAACCTTTGAAAATTTATCTCTACCTTTCATGTACCTTTGATGTACTGCCTCTCTCCATTATGGGATTTTCATCTTCTTTTGTCTCATTAATTTCATAATCCAACTCCATGAGTTTTGTTTTAGTTCTAGTTGATGTTTCCCTTCCTTTCCATGTTTTCGTGACACCTGAACCTTCTTCACTTGTTGAAATAGTCAAGCCACTAAGATCTATGATTTATTGATTGGTTTCTTGAAGGCTTCTCTCGGGTGCCTCTACATCCTCATCCTAGAAGCAGTCTTTATGACAAATCATGGTTTTACTTAATTCAAAATAACACCCACAGAGAGTTTAAACATCCTTGGTTCTCCACAAAGCATCCTTTTCATTGAACTTTACCTACAAACACCTCTCAACCATTCGACCCAAAGATACAATATTTTTTGTAATAGTGGGAAGATGATGCACATCCTTCAAACATTTAGCCCTCTATGAACCATCTAACATCACATCACCAATGAGAGTGACGGCATGAGCAATATTTCCACTTGTATCCGCATGCCCTTTGCTTGATGGAACCTACATTTTTTAAAATAACTGATTGTTGCAGTTCGTGTGGTTGTTGCAACCACTTTTGGTATACCATATGTTGATTTCTTGAGTCTTGTAGTCAGACTCCTACATCATGGCTAACATACTTTCATTGTCATTTGGGGAAAAATATGATGTATAATTACCATGAACTTTGTATGTTGAGTTTTGTTATCTCTTTGATGGCACTTTTTGGCATAATGGCCATATTTTCCACACATATAGCATCCATCAGAGTTATTATTGTAGTTGTTCTTGTTATTGTCATCCCTTGAGTGATTGTATCTTCCTCTCGACCTCATTTCCCTTTGCCTTGGATTCAGGAATGTTCATTTTCTCAATGACCATTAAGACCACAAGTTGTTCAAGGTTAGGGAGATTGTCTCTTATATATACTAAAGTGGTAAAATATTTCCACACCTCATCATCCCTCAAGCCCTTGAGGGTGTAAGTAACTACGTCATACATCATCAATATGACAACCTATAGAGCCTAGTATATCATTCAACTCTAACTTCAAAATGAAGTCACTACGTTGATTTCCTCTTGTTCATCTCATTCTTCAGCTGGATATTTTTGAACTTAGCGTGGAAGTTGAATATAGCCTTTCTAGGGTTTTCGCACACTTTCATAGAAGCGAGTTAGTCTTGAATGTGTCATATCATTGCATTGCTAATGTGAGGAGATGAGATGAAGATGAACCTCTCAATCCACTCCCTTATGGCTCTCAAATGATCATTTGTGGGGTTTTCTCCCAATCTAGTTTTGGCATCATTGCCACAAATAATTCTCCATAGACCCTTGCTCATGAGGAAGCTAGACATCCAAAATTTCCAAGGTTGATATGCATTGAATATAGCTAAAATGTATATCATAATACCTCATGAAATATTTTACAACCAAAATTTCAAGAATGCATGAGTCTATCGGGGACATATGGAAAGAAATTATGCGCATCATCTAGAAACATATGTATACATAAACAAGCTCAAGATAATCAAACCAAATATTCAAAGTTAACTTATATCATAAAAAATAAATCTGTTCCAAATTCAATCTCATCATGTTTAAGGTTTTTGTTAATAGTCAAATTGAACTAAAAAAGAAGTTCTAAAACATTACTTCAAGTACAGGGTGTATTACGTTTTATGTGGACCTAGGCCCATGTAACCAAGAAGGGTGCAAAGGGCTGGATATGTGTTTATGTTGATATTACGTTCAAGTTTGCATATGCATCTAAGTAAGTAAGTATGTATGTATGTATGTATGCATGCATGCATGTATGTATGTATGGTTGTATGGTCGAAGGTATGTATGTATGTCCTCACCAAATATATTCATAACTCTATATATATATATACCAGTTTACACTGTAGAATTATCATATGCATGAAAGTATGCTTATAATTTCCATGGCTTTATGAAAGAGGTGATTGATATAGAAAAAATTATTCCACATGCACACTATAAGCAGATACTACACTTTTCCACATTCCATCAACTTGACTCCAGGACATCGAGTATATACCAAAGAGCTAATTGCATAGAGCTTTCCGAATTAAGTCCTGCTATACTCAAAATAGATTACTTGTGCTCATGAAACACATACACACACACACACACACACACACACATATATATATATATATATATATATATATATATATATATATATATATATATATATATATATATATATATATATATATATATATATACATACATACATACGCATACACATATACATACATACATAGATACACATATACATATATATGTCTCCATGTGTGTGTCTACATATGTACACCTACATGTGTCCAACCAAAAAGGAGGCTAAAATATTATGTGGTGTCAAGAGAAAGGCGATAAGAGAGAGAGCTCTCACATAAAAGGAGAGGAGCACACGCAGATTGAGACAAGGAAGAATAATCTTCTTTTGCTTCTTCAATTACATAAAGGGAATATGAAAGAATGACCTAATACAACAATACAACCATCACCATAATATAAATAGAAGTACATAAAGAAAAACCTAATTGTTCAAGAATGAGTGAGTTGGCAAGAAACAAATGTGCCATCACTCTAGGTAAAGCTTACTGAAAGTATCCTTGACATATATCGGTGTAACCACTATACATGTCAGAGAAATGAAAAGTGGTATGTGTCATCCTCCAACATCACATGTTGAGCTTGATATCTCAGCACTCCCCCTCAGGCCCAACATCATGCCCTGTAATCCAAGCATCTTTCGAAACTTCTTCAGCTTCTCTACTCCTAGTGCTTTAGTGAAAATATCAGCAACTTGCTCATCTCTCCTCACATAAACAAAATCAATATCGCCTAATAATACCTTCTCCTTGATGAAGTGATAATGTACTTTCATATGCTTTATTCTAGCATAAAAAATAGGATTCTGATCTAATTGTATGCTGCTAAAATTATCACAATAAATCATGATAGGTGTTCCCACTTCTACACCTAAATCTACAAGTAGCATCTATAGAGATGGTGCCTCACATGTTGTCATTATAACACCTCTATACTTACCCTATGTACTCAATAAACCAACAATGGATCGCTTCTTACTGCTCCATGTAACAACAACACTCCCAAGTGAAAATAGAAAACCACTAGTAGATCTTCTATTTGTAGCATTACCAACCTAATCTGCATTGGTATATCCATGAACCTGCAATTTTGCACCAACTTCATAGTACAATGCATAATCGAAAGTAGCGCTCACATAACATAGGGTGCATCTCAAAGCATCTAAATATGATTTCTTGGGAACCTGCATAAACTAACTTTGTATTCCCATAATGTAGCATAGATCATGCCTTGTAATTGTGAGATGTATCAAACTTCCTAGAATTTTCTTGTGCATAGTAGCATTTTCCAATGTCTCAATGTCTCACCTAAAGTAGCATCCAATTTCAAATTTCATCTAATGGCATAGAAATTGGTTTAAGATCAGCCATACCATACTTTTTCAGCATACTCAACACATATTGTCTATGGGATACCCACATACCTATTTTTGTATGTATGAACTCAATGCCCAAAAACTAGTGCAACACTCCAAGATCTTTCATGGAAAATTCTTGCACAAGGAATTGCTTTAGCTCTTTAATGCTTTCTTCATTATCACCACCTACAATCAAGTCATCACCACCTACAATTATCACCACCTTTTGTTGTAGCCAATGCAACAAGTGCTCTAATAGTTGCCATTTTAGCTACATGGCTAAAAGTATCTTCATAATCAATGCAATATGTCCCTGCATATCATCTTGCTACCACTCGTGCTTTATACCTACTTATGTCACCATCAATATTATATTTTACCTTGTAAACCCACTTGCAACCTATGGGTTTCATTCCTTGCAGTAATGGAATGAGTTTCCATGTTTCATTCCCGTAAAGTGCAGCCATCTCCTCGTCCATATGTTTCTTCCAATTTGCATTTCCAATTGCATCTTCAAAACAAGAAGGTTCAACACCTTGTATTACCTTGGTCACGTAGGCACAATGATAAGCCATGTAGCTATCATATGTTAATCATTGCATTCAATTCCATGTAGTCCCAGATCTTCTCATTTGCATATGCCTTTCATACTCCTAGAGTTTTCACAGTGGGCAATTTGAGCTCCTCATCAAAGCTCCTTTACGAACTACTTGATTATCCTTAAATTCTTGAGAACCTATAGATGTTTTATTACTAGAAAAATCCATTCTTTAATTGGAATTATTGTTGGATGACATATCAGGTGTACTAATAACTTGAGATTTTGCACTTGAGTTTTTAGCATTTGTTTTGACAATCATTTGAGTCAATATTAAGTCCTTATTTTGCATCAGCATAGAAGCTTGAAATTTCATCAAACGCCACATCTTCGCTTACCTTCACCTGTTGTGTGAGTGGGTTGTAACATTTATATCCCTTTTGCTCAAGGGAGCACCCAATGAAGATACATTTTTCTACTTTTGGATCAAGCTTCATCCTCAACTCATCTAGAACATGTACATATGCAATGCAACCAAATACTTTCATGAATGATAAGTTTGGCTTTTTACATGTAAACTTCTCTTCATGTGTTACTTGATGTACAATAGCGGTTGGAGTTATGTTCATGATGTATATAGTAGTGGGCATAACTTATGCCCAATAACAATAAGGCATATTTTTCTCAACAATCAAGGCTCTTTCTATTTCTGTAATATGTCTATTTTTGCATACCTACATGAAAATTTCCTTCAAATTCCATGAGTTTATAGAAAAATATTTAATTAATTTGATATGTATTCGCCTCCTCCATAAAATCTTAATGTCTTAATATACTTCCTTTTCTGTTTTTCCACCATAATTTTGAAATCTCAAAAGTGATTAAACACCTCAATCTTCTCCTTCATGAAGTATAGCCATAATTTTTGTGTATGGTCATCAATAAATGTGACACAAAAAATGCGACCTCCCATATATGTGGTTTTTGTAGGACCCCAAACATATCTATGCACTATCTCTCGCACATTCTCACTAACACTGTTTACCAGATTGACATGTTTCACATACCTTCTGCATCTCCACAACCTTGAAATTTGGTAGTCCATTGACTAGCTCCTTTGACGACATCAACTTCAGTCTCGTCAAATTTGCATGTCCAATTCTCTTGTGCCAGATCTCTATGCCAACAATAACATCTGCACCTTTTGCAAACTTGGCTACATTCATTTCATGAATTTTCACATTCAAGATAAACATCCTATGCAGTTCGTTTCCTTTGGCTATAAACCTTCCATTTTGTTTGTATTCTTCTAAATACAAAGCATAAAATATGAACTTAATTTATAATCCATGGTTAATGTTGGGGGATTCTTGGACAATAAGAGATTTGAGTGTTTGTAGGAGAAAAGGGAAAGACAAGAAGAAAGATACACACTATAAGCCTCTGTCGATTGATTATAATAAGACAAATACAACGGTGATGCACAATAAAATCCAATGCTTCTGTGCAAAATCCCACAGAGTGCGCAATTAAAAAATACCCAATACCAGAGCCTCCTCTGCACCAAAGCTCCACCTTCTCCAAGCCTGCACTTGTGCACACCTTGCACCAAGCTTCCAATAAGGGGGAGGGATTGGACACCTTCTATCGGCACGGGCACACTGCAATGTGACCTTGGGATCCTTGGGGGAATTGCTTAACACTTCTCTACACACTTCTTAGTCACTCTTCATGCACACCTTGCACTTCACTGTGTGTCTCTTGTACTTCTCTCTCTTGCCTCTCTTAGACTATGCTCACCTTGCTTACACTTAGAATAGTCCAAGAATAGTCCTTGCCTTGATTTGAGTGTCGATTCACATACACTCCTAACTGCAAGAGTATCTTGGTGCTCACTTTGATGTCCCAAGATTGTCTCCAAAAGTGAGCAGCCAACGACTCCCTGTTTTGTCCTGTAGTGACTTTAGACTAAAACAAAAATTTTAATTGGGGGGGAGGGGGCATACTTTCACTTCTGCGTACGCTGCCGCTTAACATACCTTCACATTTTCCTTTTAAGTCTTCACTTGTGACCTAAGAGAGGATTCACCTGAACCTTCCACAACACTTTAAAACACTTTTGAACCTTAGGGAAATTAGAGAAATACCTCTGCAACCTGCAACCCACTTTCTCCAATTCACCCTTTGTGGACAATTACTTGTGCACTACCTGTGCACATTGACACCTACACTTCGAACACTTTGACTTTGCCCGTGTTGACTTTGACCTTGACCATGTTGACTTTGATCGATTTGACTTTGATTATGGTTGACTTTGAGTGTAGTTGACTTTGACCAATATCACTTTTATAGGCTCAACAATTGCCCACCACCTAATGTGCTCTTCGTCTCGGAGAGCTACAACCAAATTCTGAGCATAGAGGACACCATGATATTGGAGCTACAAAATCTTCAAAAGGACACCTTAGCAGTCACCAAGTCCACCAGAAATAGGAGAGAACAAGCACCAGAGAAGAACCCAAAAGTGGAATGTTTTGCAAGGAAAAGCAAAGAAGGGCAATGGAAGGGTAGAAAGGAGGGGGAATGGAGGGCTGAGGGGGCGGAGATGGATGGGGCAGGGAGGGGTAAGGATGTGACTGGGTAGAAGGGTAAGGGGAGGGTGAGGGAGTAGGATTATGGGGTCTGGAGAGGGTAAAAATGACCAAACAGTATATCTACAGAGGGTGCATATGGGAAAATGTGCAACGTAAGGGGAAATGAGGTGAGAATAGACAATGTGGACCATGTGGTTAATTAAAAACATTTGAAAAATGTGCTCAAAACGTGTGGGTTTTGACCAAAATTCAAAGAAAATGTGCGATTTTGGAAAAATTAAGTCAAAGAATGAATCTAGAGGTGCCAAAATACATTAAAATGACTCCAAATTTTAAAAAAATGGCCATCCGAGGCGCAATCCAAAGCCAAAAGGGTTGAGCCATGAAAAATAAAAAAATAAAAATAAAATGAAATAAAATAAAATAAAAAGAAAATAATAAAATAAAAAATAATATAAATGTATATATATTTAATAAAAAATGAAACTTGGTCCCTTTTTTTGTGATCCGAACGCATAGATAAAATAAAAGAAAAATAAAAAGGAAATTAAAAAAATATATAAAGAAAATAAACAAAATAAATAATAAAATAAAGAATATAAAAAATATAAAAAATATAAAAAATAAATAAAATAAATTAAAAATTAAAAAAAAGGTGAGAGGGGGGGGGGGGGGGGAGGGGGGGGGGAGGGGGGGGGGGAGGGGGGGGGGGATGTCAGAGCATGTCAGGGGGGTGGGAGGGGGGGGGCGGGGGGGGAGGGGGGGCATGGGGGGGGGGGGGAAGGGGGGGATGTCAGAGCATGTCGGGGGGGGGAGGGAGAGAGAGAGAGAGAGAGAGAGAGAGAGAGAGAGAGAGAGAGAGAGATTTTTTGTTTTTTTTATCTTTTTTTTTTCGAAAAAAATTTCCTAAAGGGGCTTTTTTTTGGGGGGGGGTATCCAAAATTAAAGAAAAATGGAGAAAAATTGCCAAAAAAATTCAAAAAAAAATCCAAAAAAATTTTGGAACATTTCTCAAAAAATATCCTACAAGTGTATGCCGATTTCCTCCCTCAAAAACCACATAGAGCTTCCTCTATTCCTCCAATTTGGTAAGAAAATGACTTTACAAATGATGAAAAATGCTTGAAAATTTCTAAAAATGCTTGAAAAATTCCCAGAAAAACTCCCAACATTGTACTATGTCAAGGACTATGAAAGGTTTGCTAAATTTGCTAAGAACTTAAAAAACAAGCATGAAAAAGCATAAAAACGACTAAACTTGAGCAAAAAATGAAATGAGAGGGCTATGTACAACCTGGACAAATTTTGCGGTTTCTAGGTGATCCATAATTCTTCAAGTGTGTTGATGGTAGGCCTTGAGCCTTGATATGTTGATCAGTGGCAAGGCCTCTCCTTTGAGCGTCTCTAACTCCACAACACCCCAATTTAGCATTATTTTAACTCGATAAGGTCCTTCCCAGTATGGAAGCCATTTTCCTCTCACTTGTGTTTGAAGATGAGGTCTATGGAGAAGAACTAACATGCCTGGCTCTATGTTGTTTTTCCATAGATTTCGATCATGTGCCTCCTTCCTCTTCGTCTGAGTCTCAATCAATTGTTTTGTTGCTAGTAGACGTATCTCCTCCACTTTATGCAGTGCTCCAAGCCTCTGAGAGACACCACAATCTTTCTTTCCCTGCATGAATGCTACTTTAGGTGATCCATGTAAAAATTCAAAGGGCTCAATTGGCAATATGCCATAAACTAGTTGGAATGGAGAATATCCCGTGACCTCTTTGTAAGCTAACATGTATGCCCATAGGGTACCTTGATAAGCAATGCCCCAAGAAGTGGGCTATAACATACATTCCTTCCTTAACATGCAAATTAATACCTTATTAGTTGATTCAGCCTGTCCATTAGCTCTTGGATAGTAGGCACAAGAGGTCCGATGTAGAATTCTATACCTGTTGAAAATTTCCTATGGGACCTTATTCACAAAATGAGTACCCTGGTCTGTACAAATTTCAAGTGGACATCCAAACCTGCAAATGATGCTACTGTAAATGAAATCAACAATAGTTTGGGCAGTGCAGTCAGGGGAGGCAATAGCTTCAGCCCATTTTGTTGCATCGTCTATGGCTATCAATAAATACTTCTCTCTTTTTGGAATCGACGAAGGGTAGATAGGCCCTACAAAATCTAACCCCCACTTCTCAAATGGTTTCCAAGAAGTGGAAATAATCAAGGGGTTATGCCTCTGCTTGGTGGGCTTAGGTCCACACCTCTCAAAAACATCATATGCTTTTCCCCACTCATCAGCATCTTTGAATAAGGTAGGCCACTGTAATAAAGTAAGTCTATGATCTAAGGGTCTAGCCGGTTCAGATAGATCTGAAATTGGACACCGTCTGGTCATCCGTGTGTATGACCAAAGATCTCGAGTTTAGACTTACTAGGAGGTCTTGTGCTCTTGTGAACAAGTGACCCACTTAGCCTAGTGGTTAAGTCTCATGGATGTGAAGGAGGAGGTCTTGGGTTCAATCCCCATGGGGAACATGGGGAGAGTATTTTGCCCAAAGAGATCTAGAGCCTTCTAGAATCATCCACTTGAGTTAACTCGAGTTAACTGGAACACTTGGCGCACATGCAGTTACATGGATGACACTTGGATGGTTAGTATCCAACTGTCCAAGAAGGCAGTCCCCTGGAAAGAGCTATATATAGAGGCATTTGGTTGGGAGGAGAGTCATCTCTCTAGCATGTGGTGGTCGTAATCCTTGTTCTCTTGCATTGGTATCAGAGCATGTGGTGGTCGTAATCCTTGTTCTCCATAAATGTCTAAGTTTGGGAAGAAACCTAGACATTCTTAGCAACTAACGAGGATTTAGTTGTTTTTTGGATGTTCAGGTTCATGCACCCAAGAAAGGAAGTTTCTGTTGAAACTTGTAAGTTCAACAAATTTTGAAAGGTTTAATACTTTAATATTCATCAAACATTGATGAAAATAAGTAGAAGTATTGAACTTCTAGAATCCCTGGAACTCTAGTGTTCATAGTTGTTAGTTTCCAGAAATGCATCTCGAGGCATGATGCAAGGACTTCAATCGACGCGAAAACTTTTGAAGGAAACTTTCTTGATTCTATTAATGCTAACTCAAGGCTTAAAAAAAGAAACCAAGATAAATATTAATTGATCTTTACGAATCAAGTAATTTCCTAAAGTCATGACAAATAATGAAATGATTCAAACTATTTTCATTTTTGAAATAGATATAGCTTTGGAAATCATGATATTTCCTAAAGACAATTTAGGAAACAAGTTCTTTCCTAAAAGATTTGCTTCAAGTGGTAAGGCCCTGAAGAGACCCAAGCAAAGTAATCTTTGGAAATTAAGCTATTTCCTAAAGAAAAGCTAATGAAAGAGTCCAATTAACTATTTCATTAGTTAAATGAGAATGTCTTTTGGATAAGCAAAGCCTTAAGTCTTGGTCTTATCCAAAAGTCTAGAATTCCTTTTGAAGATCTTTCCAGTAAAGTAGAAGATTCCAATATGAATCATTAGACTGGAAAGCAAAAGATTCCAAGGTGAATCATTAGCTTAGTATTTGATTCCTTGGTAGGAATTAAAAAGTTCTTGAAAGAAAAATCTCCCCAGATGTGAGACTAGCATCTTTCAAGAGAAGTGTTATAGCAAGTACTTCCCAGCAAATCCCTAACTACCAGTTTTGGTATTTAAGTCCAAATAGTGATATAACCTTAAGGTATATCATAGATTCTTAGCGTTGGAATCTGAAAAGCATTAGAAAATGCTTGGACTTAAGTTGAGGGAAAGATCTCTAAAATCTTGCAGGTAAGCAAAGAAGCTTAAGATAGTTTAAGAGATCTTAAAAGATAAAGACTAAGTCTTTATTTTTGGTCGCAAGTATCAACCAGACTTGACCAAACTTGGCCATGATTGTCCAAGAATGTGCGATTAGAACTACTCTGTAGATTGCCCAAGTATTGGCAGTAAAAATTCTGTTAGGAATTATTCACTCAAGTTCCATTTATCGAATGGAAAAAATGTGAAAAAGAGTAAGTTGTTCCAAGTATGAACAAAGTGAAGGAATTCCAAAATTGTAGTCTGCAACCGTGAAGACGGTACTTAAGTCTGTGGAAGTGTTTGCCTATCCTTAAAGGGATTTCGGTACAAATCCAGAAAGCATGAGCGGATGCTCAGACTTATGCAGTAGAGAGATTCCTATAAAAGTCCTGGCCAGGATAGGTACCTAAAAGCATTAGTAGAAAGGAATCTAAAGACAAGAAGTCAAAAGCTCTTGTTTCTACAAAATTGGTCAAGAATAGCCAATTGAACTTGAATTTGAGAAATTCAAGAACTTCGAATTCTGATTGGTTTTCATTTGAAAACCCTAGCAAAAAGGATTGGAGATATTCTATTAAAGGTTTTCAAGTTCCCAAGGTTAAAGCACAAGATCGTGAAACGATCATGTCAAGGGATTAAAACCTAGAATATCAAGATAGAGATAGTACCTGAAATTGCGAAATTCTTGTCAAGAATTAAAGCTAGAAGGTTCTCTATCCAAAAGATGTTGTAGACTTTAGGATAAAATTCACTCACACGTCAATGTGTATAAAATAAGGTGGTATGGGACACCAGATTTTATATTCAGATTGATGTAGGAAAGATGGTATGGGACATCGGACCGTGAGATGATGATTATCTTTTAGTCTTCGTTTGGATTGTGAAGTTAGGTCTGATCTTCAAGGGAATTAAAACTTCAAAGGAGGAGTTTAAATTCAAGAAGGATCTCAAGATACTTCAAGATACTTCAAGATAAATTCAAGATCAAAGAAACTAAAGATATGAAGTAAGTAACTTCCAAGATCTTCTTAAAACACTTCAAGCTTAAGTGTTATTGATCAGAGATATTTGATAAATTTCTTAAAGAAGTTGGACTTTGATTTTGAGTTGATCTTTTCAACTAAAGATTTAATTGACTAAGTCAAGCATCAAGTTCCTTGTGAAACTTAGTAAGTTCACTCTCTTAACTCAAAGAAATGCACAAGAATTGCATTACTAGTAAGGAGTCAGAAAGACTGAATTGGATTTGAACTTAGTCTCAAGTGAAGCATTATTTGAAAACTAAACTCATCGATAGAACCTCAGTGGGTCGACACACTGATGTTGGTTACCACACTAGTATCTTGTGGTTAGATGATGTTTTTAATTTTCTTTGAATCTTTTTGAGAATCCAGCTTATTTGATTCCTTTTGCAAAAGACCAGGGTTAGCCGGTTAGAATTAGATAACTAACTTGAACATCCTAGATAGATGTTATGTACAAGAACCTTTTCAATCTTCAAAAGAAAATAAGTCTAAATGGACTTATTTATTTGAGTTTGCTTCAAGTTATAGCATAAATGATTTCCTAGAGTCTAGTATACTCTAGAATAAAGAAGTTAGAAATTGCTCATTAGATTGACAATTCCCAAGAACTTTAAGTTAAAGTCTTTGAGAAAAGTGTCCTAAGTTGGACAAATTTCATTATGGATTTGTATTGGGCGTTATAGTATGGTTGAATCAAAGAAAATGGTAACTTTCTCTTACAGTTTACATAGGATTTTTTCAACTCATTAGGACAAAGTAGTCCTCTAGTCGAGTGAAAAAATCAAGTAACTGTTGGATCAAAGTAAACCATTGTATAAACATCTAATTTAGATGTTTGAGACAACCAAACTTCAAGTTCTCCAAAACAAATTCAAGTGACTCAAGAATTCTCAAATTCTTGCGAGGGATAAGAATCCCACCTTCATTACTAAGTCCATGCACCAGTCATGCCTAGAAATGGACTAGTTATTTGAATCCACCTAGTTCACATGTTTGTGCCTAGATCGCACATCCAGAAACTATGAATTAGCCAGGGATATATTTAGATCCACCCTCATTATTCTTCACTAGTTTGTACTTTGTCCTATTCATCAAAGTGCAAAACCAAGTAGTGCTTTGAATCATTTGGGCAGGGATGCCACCACAGAGATGAGACATGTTCTTCCAGTTTTGGAACATGACCATGTTCTTCCAGTTTTAGAACATGAGGCTCGGGGGTTGCCTACAGTATGTATATAGCTCTATTTTTGAGGACGAAAATATTTTCCAAGGGGGGAAGAATGTAATAAAGTAAGTCTATGATCCAAGGGTCTGGCCGGTTCAGACAGATCTGAAATCGGACACCGTTTGGTCATCCGTGTGTATGACCAAAGATCTCGAGTTTAGACTTACTAGGAGGTCTTGTGCTCTTGTGAACAAGTGACCGACTTAGCCTAGTGGTTAAGTCTCATGGATGTGAAGGAGGAGGTCTTGGGTTCAATCCCCATGGGGAACATGGGGAGAGTATTTTGCCCAAAGAGATCTAGAGCCTTCTAGAAGCATCCACTTGAGTTAACTCGAGTTAACTGGGACACTTGGCACACATGCAGTTACATGGATGACACTTGGATGGTTAGTATCCAACTGCCCAAGAAGGCAGTCCCCTGGAAAGAGCTATATATAGAGGCATTTGGTTGGGAGGAGAGTCATCTCTCTAGCATGTGGTGGTCGTAATCCTTGTTCTCTTGCAGCCACCATAAACCAGCATCAAGGATCCTCTGACTCATAATATGCCCTGGAAGGTGCCCACCACCTGTTCCTTCATGTGCAGATTTCAGGATTTCCCTCACTTCTTCTTCTTCCATACACTTCCTAAACTTGTTGTCCTTTCCTTGTCTATATAATTTATCTTCAATGAAAGTATAAGGTTTGCTCTTGATTAGCAGTCTCTTTCTTTGCACAGCACTTGCCTTCTCTGGATACACTCCAGTTTTAATGAAATCCTTGATATCATAATACCAACCTTGAGCTTCTACAACAAATAGATTAGCATCTGGAAAATCATCATTGACTCCACTAGCTTGATCCATCATATTGATCCTGGATAGGTGATCCACCATAACATTTTCTTTACCTGGTCTATGGACTATAGAAAAATCAAACTCCTGGAACAAAAGTAGCCACCTCCATATCCTCCCAGTTGCTTGTGGCTTGTTCAATAAATACCTGAGTGGTTGATGATCATTGATGATGACAAACTTCACACCTAGCAAATAATGATGAAATTTTTATACTGCAAAAACCATTGCTAGAGCTTCCATTTTTGTTGTGCTATAATTCTTTTCAGCTTTAGTCAAAATTCTATATATATATATATATATATATATTCACTATGTTGAGCCAATACTGTGTTGGTGTATGACAATCATCAATTGAAGGATTATGAAGAAATGAAGTCAAGGAGTCAAGAAGAGAATAAATTCAGAAGGTTGAAGGAAGGACATATTCAGAAAATCCAAAGATATGTACACATATGTACATTAGCTGACTTATACTTTTGTCTAGTCATACACTTGTATATATTCATCTATAAATATGTTGGGAAATGTCGGGCAAATAGAGGAGGAGAAGAATAGAGAATAGGAAGAGAGAAATAAGTTGTAGAGAGTGTCATTAGATACATGGAAAGTGAGTGAATTGTCTATTCTCACTTAGATGTAATTTTTCTGAAGAAATCGAGAAAACTTGCGCCCGATGTTTTGCTGTCTGCTCTTTCTGTGTTTAATCTTTTGAGAAATCCTTCTGCACATATCTAAGTCCATAGCTAATCTATCTATGGCTAGAATTTGAGAGATTAATTGCAATCAGGCTGAGAGAATTTTGTTTAGGAACATTCATGTGTGAAAATGTTCTAAGAGTCGTCAGAACTGGCGCACATTTCATCTTCAAGGAAATGGTCATTGCTCAGTCCACAGTGTAAAGTTTTACACAAGTGAGGGCTCAAAATCTAAGTTGGAAGGTAAGCCATCTATGGCTAAAAGATCTTGATCAAACGGGATTTACTTTGGGAGAACCAGTGTTAAGAAGTTGCAGGTGTCAAAGTCGCCATTGCAGAGAAGCTGTTTCAGACATAGGTAAAGTGTTTCACACATTTCTCAGTGTGTACTCAATCATTTTGAGAAATTTAACTTGGTAAAGTTGCGCAATCTCAAGGCAAAGTGTTGTGCAAAGTTTTGTCAAAAACTTTACAGAATTGATTAGTCAATGAGTGATTAATCTACAGCAGACTTTTCTGAAGAAGTTGAATTTTTCAGAATAATCAATTTTCTGATAAATTGGTGAATGATCTCTAAGTTAGGTGGAGTCTAAGGTTAATCTTGATATAGAGGTGATCTAAATTCAAGGTTAACTTGTTCTTTTGGAGATTAACACTCTCCATCAGTGGTATCAGATCAGGTTGTGTCAAAATTGAAGTGAAGAAGACTCCGACTACTGCAGAAATACAAATCTTTACATCTTGAAGGTGAAAAAAGGATAAAGGTTGAAGAAAACTTGAAGGTAGACACATTGAAGCCATCAGAAGGATCAGAAGAAGCAAGACTCGAAGTAAAGGTACATTTATTCCTTGTAAAGTCTAAAGTTTTGAGACTACAGGTGAAGCAAGGATGGGAGATAGTCTCCAAATTGAAAAGTTGGATAGAGAGAACTATCCTGCATGGTCTATGAGGATGGAAGCTCATCTTATGAGCAAAGATTTGATAGCCTACATTACAGGTGAAGAAGAGAAGCCTAAATTCAGAGATCCTAGTGTTCCAACTAGGGAAGAATTGTCAGATCTAAAGAATTGGATGAAGAAGGATGCTCAAGCAAGGAGCATAATCTACATGGCAGTCAATGACTATTTGCTTCCTCACATTAGAGGACTTGAAAGTGCATGTGACATTTGGAATGCTTTGGAGGAACATTTCCAAAACACAACCAAATCAAGGAAGGCTTCACTATGGGCAGAATTTACTACTTTCAAGAAGAAGGCCTCACAATCAATCTCTGATTATGTGACAAAGATGAAGGACATTGCAGATTCTCTAGGTGCAGTGGATGAAGACATTGAAGAAGACAAATTGGTAAGACAAATACTCACAGGGCTAAGAGGAGTTGAGAAGTGGAAGCCTTTCATTTTATCTACAGAACTTTCATTAGATCACTTTACTCCTGATTTGAATCAATTGTTAGGTCATATGCTAACTTTTGAGAATGATATCAAAGGAGATGTTGATAAGAGTGCAGGTCATGCAATGTACTCTAAAGACAAGAAGAAAGCTAACAAAGGGAAGCAACAATCAGGTGAAGAAGAAGGTACATCAAACCAAGCAAATTTCATAAGAGGAAAAGGAAGTGGCAGAAGTAGAGGAAGAGGCAGAAACAACAAAGATAATGCAAGAGCTTGTTGGATATGTGGTAAGACTAATCATCTATCTCATGATTGTTGGCATAATAATCAAAACAATTGTAATTATCAGAACTTTAATCAAAGAGCAAGAGGTGGTAGATTTCAGAGAGGAAACTTCAGAGGTAGAGGTGGTAGGAATTCTTTTGGAAGAGGTGGAGGAAGAAACTTCCAAAACCAATCCTATAATAACACCTACTACAACTATACATCAGATCAGAAGGAGGACTCGACTCTCATTATGAATACATGTGAAACTTCACATGAGGACATGAGAGTGTTCTACATTGATTCAGGATGTAGTAATCATTTAAGTGGAAATATTGCTTTGATGACTGACCTAGATCATAATGCAATTAATCATACAGTTCAGACAGGTGATAATACAAAGCATAAGGTAAAGTCAATTGGTTCAGTCAAAGCTAAGGATGGGAGTACTCTTCTGAGTAAGGTTCTTTATGTTCCCACAATCCCAAAGAATTTGATCAGTGTAGGTCAAATTGTGGAAAAAGGATATGAGGTAAGGTTCACCAATGATGGAGTTTATGTTGAAGACCCTAGTCAAGGGTATAAACAGGTTGTTACAGGAAAGAAAGAAGGAAGGCTTTTCACATTGAAGGTACAAGGAAATGTTGGACATGCTATGTTCACATATGGAGAGCAGAAGGTGTCAGAATTGGATCTTTGGCACAAAAGACTTGGACACTTTAATGAAAGAGGTATTAAAGAAATGATTAACAATGATTCAGTGCTTGGATTGCCTAACATTGCAGGTCAACACATGACATACAGATGTGAGGCATGTCAATTAGGTAAGGCTCATAAGCAATCCTATTCCAAGCATGGGTTTATGTATTCAGAAAGACTTGAATTGGTGCATACAGATGTGTGGGGTCCTTCAAAGGACTTTAGTATAAATGGTTCAAGATATTATGTCATATATGTTGATGATGCTACCAGGTGGATCACAATTTATGTGATTAAAGAAAAGTCAGAAGTGTTTAATACATTTAAACACTATCATACATATGCAGAAAGGATTACAGGTCAAAAATTGAAGAGACTAAGGTCAGATGGAGGGGAGAGTATTTTTCAAATGAGTTCAATGATTATTTGTGGAATGCAGGTATAAAGAGAGAAGTTACTTGCAGGTATTCTCCTCAACAAAATGGGGTAGCAGAAAGAAGAAATAGGACTCTTGTTGAGTTTGCAAGGTCCATGATGAAAGAGAAGAATTGTCCAAATTATTTGTGGGCAGAGGCTATAAACACAGCTACTTATTTGGTCAATAGATTGCCTTGTAAAGCTTTGCAAGGTATGACACCATATGAAGCTTGGTGGGGTAAGAAACCTACCTTGGATCATTGCAGAATATTTGGATGCTTGGCATATGCATATGTGCCATCTCAATTGAGGCATAAGTTGGAGCCTAAGGCAGAAAAGTATGTATTCATTGGTTATGATGATAAGCAAATGGGATACAGGTTGTGGAGTCCATCCACAAAGCAATTCCTTGTATCCAAGGATGTTACATTTGATGAGCAAGGTACTTGGTATGCAGGTAAATATAATGTACATGCAGATGATGAAGAAATAGTGGAACAAAGAAAAGGTAAAGCAAAGATTCAATTACTTGATGAAAGTGAGAACAATGAAGTACAGGTTGAAGTAGAAGAGAGGCCAAGGTTTGATCCAGAATGTGATGAACCAGAGACTTCAAGAAGTGCAGAAGTTAGGAGGTCATCTAGGCACAAATGGCAACCTACAAGGTATAGCTATGACACTTCATTCTTGACTACAAAAGATTATGCTTATTTGGTAAAAGCAGATGAAGATCCATCTACATATGATGAATCCAAAGGCCAGAGAAATTGGGAAGAAGCCATGCAAGAGGAGTATGATGCATTGATAGAGAATCAGACTTGGGATCTGGTTCCTAAACCTAATAGCCAGAAAATTATTGAATGTAAGTGGGTTTACAAAACAAAGAGATTTGCAGATGGAAGTGTGTCTAGATACAAAGCTAGACTTGTTGTGAAAGGATATGCACAGACATATGGAGTGGACTATGATGAGACTTATAGTCCTGTGGCAAAGATGACAACAATCAGAACCCTCATTGCAATTGCTGCTTGCAAAGGTTGGAAGTTGTCTCAATTAGATGTTAAAAATGCTTTTTTGAATGGTTATATTTCAGATGAAGTTTACATGGAGCAACCAGATGGGTTCAAAGATCAAGTGAATCCAAATTATGTGTGTAAGCTCAAGAGAGCTTTGTATGGATTAAAGCAAGCCCCAAGGGCATGGAATTATAGGCTTGTAAAATTCTTGAATGATCTTGGATTTCAAGCATCAAAGGCAGATAGTAGCTTGCTAGTCAAAGCAAGTGAAGATGGGTTCATTTATGTTTGTATTTATGTTGATGACATAATACTTACAGGAACATATGATAAAGGAATACAAATGATCAAGAAGCAGATGGAGAAAGAGTTCAAAATCAGTGATTTGGGGAACCTATCATTCTTCTTGGGAATGGAGATTTCTTATACTCAACATGGAGTATATGTGACCCAAGAAAGGTATCTTAAAAATTTGCTAACCAAATTTAAAATGGAAGATTGCAGGGTTGCACCTACACCTTTGGAAGTGAATCATAAATTGTCTAGGTTTGGAGGAGAAGAGTTTAGAGATATGAAACTCTATCAAAGTTTGGTTGGTAGCTTGATTTATGCTACATTAACAAGGCCTGATTTGTCATATGCAGTTGGTGTGCTTTCACAATTTATGCATTGTCCTAGAAAGGAACATTGGATTGCAGGACAAAGAGTACTTAGGTACATCAAGGGTACACTCAGAGAAGGGTTGTACTATGGATTTACTTCTGATACAAGAGTGAAGATATATAGTGATGCAGATTGGGCAGGTAATGTGGATGATAGAAGATCAACACATGGATACTTGTGTTATGTAGGAGACAAATTGATTTCATGGTGTTCTAAGAAGCAACATACAGTTGCTTTGTCATCTACAGAGGCAGAATATAAAGGTATGGTGGAAGCTGCAAAGGAGGTAATATGGCTAAAGACACTTATGAAAGTTTTTGATGTTGTTCAAAGTACTCCTATTGTTTGTGGAGACAACATGAGTTCTTTATACTTGGCAGCTAATCCTGTGTTTCATGCTAGAACTAAGCATATTGAAATACAGTATCATTTTCTGAGAGAGAAGGTCATTGAGAAGGAGATTGAAGTCATACACACTCCCACAAAAGATCAAGTTGCAGATATGATGACAAAAAGTCTAGATGGACCAAAACTACAAAGATTCAAGGATATGGCAGGAATCAAGAAGATAGAGAAGAATCTCAATTAATGATTGAGGGGGAGCTGTTGGTGTATGACAATCATCAATTGAAGGATTATGAAGAAATGAAGTCAAGGAGTCAAGAAGAGAATAAATTCAGAAGGTTGAAGGAAGGACATATTCAGAAAATCCAAAGATATGTACACATATGTACATTAGCTGACTTATACTTTTGTCTAGTCATACACTTGTATATATTCATCTATAAATATGTTGGGAAATGTCGGGCAAATAGAGGAGGAGAAGAATAGAGAATAGGAAGAGAGAAATAAGTTGTAGAGAGTGTCATTAGATACATGGAAAGTGAGTGAATTGTCTATTCTCACTTAGATGTAATTTTTCTGAAGAAATCGAGAAAACTTGCGCCCGATGTTTTGCTGTCTGCTCTTTCTGTGTTTAATCTTTTGAGAAATCCTTCTGCACATATCTAAGTCCATAGCTAATCTATCTATGGCTAGAATTTGAGAGATTAATTGCAATCAGGCTGAGAGAATTTTGTTTAGGAACATTCATGTGTGAAAATGTTCTAAGAGTCGTCAGAACTGGCGCACATTTCATCTTCAAGGAAATGGTCATTGCTCAGTCCACAGTGTAAAGTTTTACACAAGTGAGGGCTCAAAATCTAAGTTGGAAGGTAAGCCATCTATGGCTAAAAGATCTTGATCAAACGGGATTTACTTTGGGAGAACCAGTGTTAAGAAGTTGCAGGTGTCAAAGTTGCCATTGCAGAGAAGCTGTTTCAGACATAGGTAAAGTGTTTCACACATTTCTCAGTGTGTACTCAATCATTTTGAGAAATTTAACTTGGTAAAGTTGCGCAATCTCAAGGCAAAGTGTTGTGCAAAGTTTTGTCAAAAACTTTACAGAATTGATTAGTCAATGAGTGATTAATCTGCAGCAGACTTTTCTGAAGAAGTTGAATTTTTCAGAATAATCAATTTTCTGATAAATTGGTGAATGATCTCTAAGTTAGGTGGAGTCTAAGGTTAATCTTGATATAGAGGTGATCTAAATTCAAGGTTAACTTGTTCTTTTGGAGATTAACACTCTCCATCATACTGCACCCACTGCATATGCACTGGCATCTACATGCACATGAAAAATTTTTTACCAATCTGGGGTGATAAGAATTGGTGCGACCAGCAATTTGGACCTTAATGTCTGATAAGCCTTCTCTTCTTCCTCTTCCCATTTAAAGGGCACTTCTTTACCTGTAATTCTAGCCAGTGGCCTGGCTATCTTTGCATACACTTTTATAAACCTTCTGTGGTATCCAGTATGCCCCAAGAAACTCTGAATCTCTTTAGGAGATTAAGGTTTAGGCAACTTTAATATAGAAATAATTTTATTAGGATCTGGGGCCATACCTTTAGCCGACACCACATGTCCCAAGAGAGTTCCTTCTGTCACAAGGAAATGACATTTGTTTGGGTTGAGCTTTAGCTTAGTCTCCCTACATCTATTAAAAACATTCTGCAGCTGTCACAAATGATGTTCCAAGCAATCTAAAGGGGTCTCATTGTGAGAACCTGAAAATCAAGAGAAGTCATCCATGAAAATTCTAAGTGTTTCCAGCAATAAGGGACCAAAAATGAGGTTGACAGTTTTGTTAAAGGTGGCTGGAGCATTTCGGAGTCCAAATGGCATTTTTACATACACATATGTTCCCCAAGGTGTGATAAAAGCAGTCTTTTCACGATCCTCTGGGTGTATGGATATTTGATTATAGCCACTAAAACCATCCATAAAGCTATATAATGCATGTCCAGCCACTTCTTCAATGACCTGCTCTGCAAATGGCATGGGGAATCCATCTGGAATGGTCACCTTATTGAGTGCTCTAAAGTCAAAACAAATTCTGATTTTGTTGGTGTTTTTCTTGGGTACTATAACCATAGGTGACAGCCATTCTGAGAGTTCCACAGGAATGATGATTCCTGCATCCTCCATCTTTTGTATCTCCACATAAACAGCTTCAGCATATTTTGGGTTAAGTCTATAACTCTTTCCTCTTATTTGTTTGGCTCCATCAACCAGAGGGATTCGGTGCTCTCCATAATTGGCAGACACTCCTTCTAAGTCTTTATAATCTCCTTCTAAGTCTTTATAATCCCAAGCAAAAACATCTGTATAGTGGGTCAAGAAGGATTTTACCTTTTCAAGGAGAATGCCCAATTGTATTTCTTTGATTGGGTTTCTTTCTACCAGTATCGTCATGCTCATCTCCAACCTTGCTTTCTTCCACTAGCTTTTCGTGCATTGTTGTATAAGCAGGGGTATTTTGGATTTCAACGCATTCCTCCTTGTCCTACATCCATCCTGCAGGTATTTCTTGAATTGGGAAAGAACATTCTTCACTAGAATGTTTTACCTTGCTTTTAGCTTTAGTGACTTCCTTCTCTATTGTTGTTGCATCCTCCTCCAATTTGTATTTGAGGGGTGTCTTCCTGCCCCTTCTGTGGTCTATCTCCCAATCCATCAATCTGAACTTTCTCCTAATTCTCATCATAACCTTCAGCTGTGAAAGAATTATTAAGAAAAATTCCAAAACAAGAGGAAGAGTCTCTTGCTTGGAGCCAATTTAGAATATCATCTTCTTCCTCGAAATCTATTTGGGGTTGATCCTCTGTTTTTGGTTCCATGCAAATGCCAACCGTTTGCATCATGCTGGTGTTCCCTTGATTATGTGGGCCCTCTTCTAAATGTATCTATGTCAGCTCTTGCCCTTTCTTTTGTACCCACATGGTGTCTTTACCCCAATCATGGATGACACTTGCATGCCTCAGCCATGGTCTTCCAATTAAGAGGGGAAATCCTCCTTCAACCTGGGGCAGTCTTAAAACCACAAAATCAAGAATGAAGAGATTACCTTGTACTTCAAGTGGAACTTTTGGGATCACTCCCAAGGGCCTTACTTTGCTTTGATCTGCCAAAGTAACAGTGAAATTTGCAGGCCTTGAAGGGTGGAGTCCAATCTTTTCCATTGTATGTTCAGGCATCAAGTTAATGCCAAAAACACCATCCACAATAACTCCTTGAAACTCATGACCCTTGATAGATACTGTCAACCAAGGACTCTTATAATCTGTAAGGGGTGCTTCCCCCACAATTTTACCTTTATGCATAAGAGCAGACTTGGCCACCAAACTTGTAGTGGAAGCCTCATCAATTATCTGCAAGAGTTCTGACCTGAATTTCCCATCCATCTTTATTAAATAAAAAATACTAACCTCCTCTTTCATGGACTTGAGTAGTTTTGAAGCCTCTTATTCCTTATGAGCATGGGCTCCAATTGAATTATCAAACTCCTCATGAGCCATGTTGAATGCATGCCCAATGGCATCACTGGTACATATGAGATCTCCCTTTTTCCTTGTATCTGCACATGGAGTGGCCTTGTCTTCAGATGTCTCTTTGTCTTTGTTCAATCCATTAATTCTTGATTCTTGAACTATATCTACTTGAGCCTTTCCCTTGTTTCTTGTCTGCACTGTAAAAGATTCAATTTCTTCTAATTGCACCACCCTGGTAGATGATGATGGCTCATTGACTTGATCTAACATTTCTTCTTTGTGCACACAAATCATTTGAATGTGGGGCCCAGATGAAGAGGCTTGATTCTTAGGACAACAATTTTTATAGTGGCCTCTGACCTCTAGGCAGTTTCTGCAAGGAGGGGCATTTTCTGGTAGAGTGCACCTACTTTGATAGTGCCCACATTCTCCATATCTGAAACAAATGATTGGCCTCCTAGGCCCATTTGCAAAGTTGTTCCTCTGTCTAGGGTTGTAATTGTTACCTTGATTGGGTGCAGCCACCATTACATTTGCTGGTGGTAGGTGTCCTCCTTGTGTCCAATATGTTGTTGCAGGCATTCCTCTTGATTGGCATTCCTGGGCCTCATGACCAGCTTTCTTGCATAATTGGCAAGTCACACTTAACAAAGGACATTCACTTACTATATGACCTTGCTTGTTGCACATGGTACACCAAAGTCCACTCTTGATGCGACCCCCTTTGAGTTCTTGCAACTCCTGTCACTACTGAGCCAATTCTTCTGCTTGGGCCTCCTCCTCCTTTTGGAGCTTTAATGCCTCAATCTCCCTCCTCAACTGAGTAACAGCATTCTCCTCCTCTTTGTGGGGCTTATTCCTTTTTAAGCCCTCCAGCTCCTTCCGTAGCTGGATTATTGGATCCTCCATTTCTGTAGAATATGGTAGTTGAGGAGAAATTGCTCCATACTGTTGCCTTATCTGCTCCATTCATGTAGCTATGTTGATGAATTCCTCTATGGAGGTTGTAGGTGTAACATAATCCTGGTAGGAGATGGTTGAACCACACCCTAAGAGAGAGGATTAGGAAGTAATCCTCAACCATGGCTTTTGGGGCAAGTGGTTAGCCCATCACATTCCTAACCAAGAGGTTGTGAGTTCAATTCCTTACATTGGTATCAGAGCCTAGGAAGTAGGCTTGGGCAAAGTGGAATGACCCAATGGCCTCTAAAAAAGGCGCTTGGGCATCCTCCATGTGAAAGGGTAGGAATTGTGGAAGGCGCGCGTCGATTTCAGTGATGGACCTTACAATGATTGGGGTGTATCTCCCAATCCGTAGGTCGGATTGAGGCGTGTAATATACCGTTGGAAAGCTCTCGGAATGAACTTTCCAATGAGCTAGGTTGGAAGTTTGAATTCCTTGGGAATCCTTGGGTGGCACTTGATTGAGTGTTCAAGAAACTGTGTGAGGGTGCATCCTGCCAGTCCCATAGCTGGTCAGGGTACATCCTGCCAGGGTACATCCAGGGTACATCCTGCCAGTCCCATAGCTGGTCAGGGTACATTCCCTAGGAGTTCAAGGGGGGAAGAATGTAACATAATCCTGGTAGGAGATGGTTGAACCACACCCTAAGAGAGAGGATTAGGAAGTAATCCTCAACCATGGCTTTTGGGGCAAGTGGTTAGCCCATCACATTCCTAACCAAGAGGTTGTGAGTTCAATTCCTTACAGTAGGCAACACTAATTTCTTGATTTTACATTGGGTAGTCACTAGAAGTGGCTTAGCTAACCATTTCTTAACAAAAAAATCGTGTGGTGGATCTAGTAATTTAGCCATCAGTGCCTTGGCCCTAGTCACAAACTCTGGGAACTTTTCACTTGGACCCAATCTCAAATTCTCTAATTCCTCTATGATGATCTCTGCAGTATTTCCATGCTGAAATTGATTTTTGAATGCATCTTTCATTAAGTCCCAAGTTGTAAAATGGTTCTTAGCAAACTGGTTGAACCATTTATCTGCTAATCCTTCTAATGTAGTAGGGAAGAGTATAAAAAAAGCATCCTCTCTTCCCATTAAGCCTCTAGTTTTGCATAGTGCTAAAAACCTTCTAATATGCTCGTCCGGATCTTCCTGAGCTAGGCCTTTGAAAGAAGGAAACTTTATATTTAATCTTGATAGTTGGGTTTCCAAGTCTACCTGACCAGCCATGCTCCTTACTGATGAAGTTGATGAAAGTGGACTAGATGATCTTCTAACAGCCTTCCTTCTTGTTTGCTTGCAGGTGACTCTCAATGTTTGGGACCGAGTTGCGGTCATGAGCTGTTCATAGTCCTCTTAGTATGAGACAATTGATAAGAATATGTACCTTTTAGCCCAATGAAGTAGTACTATCGGCACTTGAATAGTGCTTCTCCACACTGCAAGATGTATTCTCCTATGCTCAAATCTCCTTGGAGTCCCACCATGCGTGCCAAATTTTGTTGGGGGATTATTGGACAAGAAGGGATTTGAGTGTTTGTAGGAGAAAAGGGAAAGACAAGAAGAAAGATACACACTAGAAGCCTCTGTCGATTGATTATAATATAACAAATACAATGGTGATGCACAATACAATGCAATGCTTCTGTGCAAAATCCCACAGAGTGCGCAATTACAAAATACCAAATACCCAAGGTCTTGTTGCTCATGGCCTCCTCTGCACCAGACCTCCACCTTCTCCAAGCCTGCACTTGTGCACACGAGCTTCCAATAAGGGGGAGGGATTGCACACCTTCTGTCGGCATGCGCACACTGCAATGTGACCTCGGGATCCTTGGGGGAATGGCTTAAAACTTCTCTGCACACTTCTTAGTCACTCTTCATGCATAGCAATTCACTTCTCTGTGTCGCACACTGTGTGTCTCTTGCACTTCTGTCTCTTGCCTCTCTTAGACTATGCTCACCTTGCTTACACTTAAAATAGTCCAAGAATAGTCCTTGCCTTGATTTGATGTCGATTCACGTACGCTCCTAATTGCAAGAGTATCTTGGTGCTCACTTTGATGTCCCAAGATTTTCTCCAAAAGTAGGCAGCCAACGACTCCCTGTTTTGTCTTGTAGTGACTTTAGACTAAAAGAAAAATTTTAATTGGGGGGGAGGGGGCATACTTTCACTTCTACATACGCTGCCGCTTCACATACCTTCACAATTTCCTTTTGAGTCTTCGCTTGTGCACCTAAGAGAGGGTTCACCTGAACCTTCCACAACACTTTAAAACACTTTTGAACCTTAGGGAAATTAGAGAAATACCTCTGCAACCTGCAACCCACTTTCTCCAATTCACCCTTTGTGGACAATTACTTGTGCACTACCTATGCACCTTGACACCTACACTTCGAACACTTTGACTTTGCCCCTGTTGACTTTGACCTTGACCATGTTGACTTTGACCGATTTGACTTTGACCTTTTGACTTTGATTGTGGTTGACTTTGATTGTAGTTGACTTTGACCAATATGACTTTTATGGGCTCAATAGTTAACCATTCATCCAAAAAAAACTAGGTCCTTTGTTATATTAGGAGCATACAACACATCAACAAGATATTTTACCTTCCCATTCTCCATGAATATTGGTATGTTTCCTTTATGCTCAATAGGATGTGATTTATCACCACTTGTTTCAACAAATCCAAGAACATAACTTTTTCAAAATACTAAACCATTCTACATGGTTGATCATGTGATTTGAAGCACCTCAATCAACATACCATACATTACCATAAAATTTTGGAACACTAGAAGACATTATATTCATCATATGATATTGGACCATGAACAACTTCTCTGAATTATCTACACTTGTGGATGCATAGTTGTTTTCTGGCTTTCTACTATCTAGATTCTTCAGCCTTCAACCACATTCAAAGTGACTAGGTTTACCACAATTCTAGAATCCCTTTCTACCATTACCAAAATAATTTCTTTGAAAATTTTCGTGGCCTCTTTGTCTCCCTACCTAGAAAGTATCCTCTACCTCCAGCATTAGTGTGTTGTTGGATTGGTCCTAATTATTGTTTCCTCCTCCACTTTTGAAACCTCTACTTGGCCTCTTCCTCTGCTAGAGTAGAATACCTACTCATAACTAGGTTTTTCTTGGGATTTTGACTCTTCAGCAAGGTTCTTTTCTTCAATTATTAGCATGGACACAAGATCAGCAAAATTTGGAATATTCTCTATAGTCTGAATAGAAGTTTTAGATTGTTTATATGTAGCTCCTAAACTCTGAAGGCACACTTCAACCTTATCATCATCATCATCTACATTTACACCAATAGGTGCAAGTGACTCACAAATGCTTTTGATTCTTAAGGTGTAGCCACTTACCGGCATGTTCTTTTTCTCTAGTGTATGCATCTCATTCTTGAGTTGCAATTTTCATGTCTTTGTATTGGTCTCATATAATTTGAACAAAATATTCCAAGCCTCTTTCAAAGTTTTGACATCCTGTATGTGCCCAATCATGCTATCTTGTATGCTAATAGATAACCAATACATTACCTTTCATGCTCCTTGATTCATCTCCTGACATGCTCTTAATTGGTCTTCATTTTGATTACTCTCTAGTAATTGTGGAGGGATCTTATTACCTCCATCGATGTACTTCCAGTAACCAAAAATGTGTCACTCTCAATCCTCAAGTGTGAAAGTCTCCCTTATCTAACTTATCGCTCATAAGTTGACTCATTTCGTCAGCATTTTCCATTTCTACTACAATTTACAATACTGCAATAATAGTAGAAGCAGTACCTTTGCTTGAACTTTGTCACACTATGACTTACAATTCGATCTCAAAAAAACACAGGTTTTGTGTATCAACAATACAAGAAATTTCTTCAAGTTCTCGGTTCAAAACATTTCGGAGATGCTAAATAAAATGCAAGTTATGGTTTTTCAAATTGAGTTGTTTTTTTTGTGGGGCCCACCTTAGGGACGCAAAATGGAGGTCAAAATGGCTCCAAAACTAAAACCTGAGCAAAATGAGTGACTTGAAAGGACTAACTCAAACCAAATTTTGTAGCAATTTGAGATTATTTGTGAAGCACGCATTCTCCACATCTTCTCATGACTCTTCACTATTGGCTTTCTTCATGAGCTCTCTACAACCATACTCGCTCTGATACCATGTCAAGAGAAAGGAGATAAGAGAGAGAGAGCTCTCACACACAATGATATAAGCACACACAAATTAGGGCAAGGAAAAATAGCCTTCTTTTACTCCTATTACATAAAGAGAATATGCAAGAATGACCTAATACAACAATACAACCTTACAATATATAAAGAGTAGTACATAAAGAAACCTTAGTTTTCATGAATGAATGAGTTGGAAAGAAAAAAATATGTCATCACTCTTCATAGATAAATCTAGTAAAGCTCACGAGAAGTATCCCTGACATACATCAACAAGAATTGAAAAGTGATGTGTCATCCTCGAACATCACATGTTGAGCTTGATATCTCAACGTGGGTCTCATAGGAGGATAAGTTGAGACCATCGAGTACATTACTTTGAACAATTTGTAAAAGTAAAAATGGCTTAATTGAATAAGAATTAAAGAATCCAAACTACTTCTCATGATCCCATCTAAGTGATTATCACTTTGCTTTTCCCTTATGTGTGTTCAAATGCATTCCTTATCATTTACAAATTTAGACCTAAAATATAAATAGTGACTTGTCCAAGTTACTTGGCACCCCTCTTCTGTGTAGGGAACTTGTTAATGTTATTAAAAACCCTAAGGCCAATTACACCCTTGGCCTTGATGGCATCCTTGCATATATAATACAATGTTTAAAAATTAACTTATTTCTTCTTCATGCAAATATTGGACAAGGATGTTAGAAGAGGTTTCTTATGAAAGACTATAAAGACCCAATCATGAGGTCGTCATGGTTCCTATACAACCTTTCTTACTTTCACTCAAATTTATTTTCTATGTTTGAAATGTTCTAGTTTGACCAAAATCATACATGATTTGCAGTTAAATTATGAAAATAAGATATTATAGCGGATTATTGGACGTAAGACATTTTGAAATTCGAGTGAATGTATTGAGACTGATCTTAAAAGCCCAAACTACTTTTTAAAAGTGAGTGAGAATCAATGTTATATCTTCACGACTCACAATCTGTCTTACAGTACAAATTAGGTGTTTCAAATAAAAAACATCTATTTGTTTACATGTATTAAGAAAGTAGAAAATCAGGGATCGTACAAAATCTCACCAGCTGATTTTTCAAAGAAAGTGAAAGGAACTGAATTTTACATGCAAGCTTCGGAGTTCAGAAGTTCATATGTTCATATGCATCTTAATTATAAAAGCACACAGTACGATACATCTCTGTAAACAAAAAAATGATTTGGAAATTTATAGGATCATTTTCTGTGTATAGGGAAGTTGAATATAGGGAAGTTTTCACAATTACAATGGAGTGTATATGGCTGAGATGCCTATTGATGGATCTTTGCATGGAGATTGATGTTGCTTTGCATATTCTCACTGATATTCAAAGTGCATTGGTTGTTTCACGAAACCCAATGTTTCATGCATGGACCAATTATATTGAGGTGCACTATCACTATGTGAGAGAGCGCCTTCATGCAAGAGATATTGGTTTGGTAAATATGCCTACACAAGATAATGTGGCAGACATATTCACCAAAGCTCTTCCACGGGAAAAGTTTGAAGCTTTTCACAAAGCTTGATGTGAACTTTTTCCCTATACATGGGCACTTTTTAGTCTAGTGTTGGCTAGAGCCTTTTTCCCCACATTATCACATACATGATTCACCATATGTGATGGTACTTTGTACTTAGGGATATTATTCAGTTCTTACTTCAGTTTAGTTCATCATCAATAGAGAAAGCTATTCCAACCATCCATCTTCTTCGTGTGTCATGTTACATTTGTGCTCCTTGTATGTGCTTTTTGTGCATGTCTAGCACTTCTATGCACATCCAACATCTCCAAGGCTACACACAATCACGTTTACTTTCAATTGCACCCATGCACTATGCTAAGTAGTATGCTCGTATTATTTAAACAAAAAAACCCAAAAAATATCAATGGTAATGTTTGTAAAATTTTGTTTTGTACGAACATGCCAACACCAATGAGCATCACACCCACACTTCTTGAAGCCTAGTAGACTTTCCAATTGTCTATCAAGGATGACAGACTTCAAGAGGGGGGAGTGTTGGAGAGGGAAAATCACCAAAGCGATTTTTGAAAGCCAAGGAGAGAGAAGTTGGTCGAGGTTGTGGGACTTCAAGCAAGAAGCATGATGGATGGACTCAAGAAATGTAATAGGCTGGTGGGAGCCTTAAAAAATCTAAAATTATCCCTCAAATTAGCCAATTTTTATGTAAAATTCCACCTTCAAAAAAATATCCAAAAGCCATTTCTTGATATTTACTCCACATATGTACAAGTTGAAGATTCTCAATTTTGAGGATGATTCCCTAACCCTCTAGGATTTTACATGATTTTTTTGAACTCAAATCAGACCTCAAACGAGGGTTTATGACCTATTTTTAACTCGGGTAGATACTAGAGTGTGAAGAGATGACTTTTAAACTCACCTATAAAAGTGATCTAAACCCTCATTTGTACTTCTTCTTTTTCATGTTCATTCCCTCTTAATCGAGTGTTAGTTTCTTGGGAGCTCTTGTGCCTTGTTCTCAAGTTGAAGCTTATTTATATGTCTGTGCATATGTGCGCATTCACATGTGTGGGAATCCTTTGATGTGTGTGTGCTTCACTCATAGCATGGTGGAGGTCTTCATACCACCAAATCTCTTGGATTGACAATTTTGTGGGCAATGCAAAGTGAATCCAGGTGGCAACAGTACCTGATCATCTTGTTTGTCCATCCAGGCATGACATTTCCTACATGAAACCTTGAAACAATGTGAATCCATGTGACTTTAGAATGATTCATACATACATCCATTCCATTAGCCTTAGATGCATTAAAAACTTCTTTTGCAACTATATGTATCATATCATCTGCATCAAAAGGACTTTCAGCATCTTCAAAAAATCATATTCATGCAGAACATCCTATGCACCCAAAATTTCCACATCTAAAAACTAATCTTTAGCATCATATGTCAAGGTAAAAAATCATTATCATTACACAGAACTTCCTCATGGATGTCAATAGAATCTTCCTACCTAGGCATATTAGGATTTTCCTCCAAAAAATCATTAAGCATATCTTGACTTGTGGCATCAAAGAGTAACCCTTCTTCCTCACAAAGGTTTGCCAAAATCTCATCAAAGATATTAATTATATCTTCCAAAGATTCATGGTATTACATCTGCATCCTCCATAAAAATAATATCAAATTATTGTGCAACAACATCTTCAAAACTAGTAACCATTTCAAAATCATCAATGTATAGATCCACATGACTAGCTTTTTTTATTAAACATACATCGTTCTCCACATTTATAAGTATATCTAGCACGTCATCATTATCATAAACATCAAGAACCACATTAGATATATCATTGATCTCATTTGCAACTTCATCGTAAATAATCATATCACTTTATTCCGGCATATACTTTACATATATATCAAAGTCTTCCATCGATTCTTCAAGTGTTGCTCTTCTAACAATATTAGTTCTTGCATTTACATCTTTGCATGCATCACAGTTACCTTTATACTTATGTCATCTTGAATCAAAGAGTCCACATTTCACTAGATAACAAGTTGGTGGAGAACTCAACTTAGAGTAAGTTTCAAATGGGGTATTTGTTGATAGTACTAGGAGTAAGTGGTTTGGTTTTGATCTTGGGTACTTTGTATAGAGAACTGACTTCCTCATTGTGATCAAATTTTTTAATAGAGGAATCTAAAATACTTTCTTAAGTTGTAGTGAAAACATACGAGTGATATCAGAAAAATAAGAAACAATAGTTGGTTTTATCATTTCCATGATATGAGCATCATCTCTTGATGCATATTTGAAGTCTTCTTGTGGTATAGTCACTATTTCTTACTCCTTTCAAGCTATGTAGTTTGGCCTACATTCATGAAATACCTTGTCCATGCATACCTATCAACTACACTTTTAGTAGGAATTCAATCTTCATTAATGCATGTTTCAAAATCTAGATTATACAATTTGAAATACAAATCTTTAGATCAATTGTTATCTTGGCTGTAAAAAAAATAAATAAACCTTTTCAAGGGCTAAATTCTTTTGATCAAATTGAGTTAGTTTTGCAAATTGATTGCATGACCTCCAAGATCGGCATTTTTTGGTGTGTATATACCCACTTTAAAAACATAAACTTTCACATGTTTTCATTCACTTGTGATAGTTTGTATACCATTGCTTTTGTTCTAGGAACCCTATCCTTCACATTGGCTCTGTGAGGAATCTGGAATCCCTCCTTTCACATTGAGTTCACCACATGTTATGGGGTGTTTAGGAAGGAGGAGAAAACACAAAGAGGGCTCAATGTACGAGAGCTTAGATACACTTTGTTGAAAGACTAAGATCCAATCAAAGGCTCGATTTGGACCAATGAGAATGAATGCATTGGGCATATGATTCCTCTACGGAACTCTACCCCATGGAAAACAAGTGGATCATCTTCAATAGTTAGAGTTGTATTTCCTAAAGTGCAAGAAGATCCCGTTATCCTTGAACCCTACCGAATGCAAGTTTCATGTTAAAAGAGTAATACTTGGAAAATATTATAAGCAAGGAAGGCATCAAATTTGAACCAAAAAAGATTGAGGATATTTTGAAAATATCAATCAATTAATAAGATTCATTGGGCAAGTGGTGGTATAGTAGGTACTTGGCACATGTGTGTGCACTAGTGACACATTTGACTATGAAGAATGTTTATTTTGTATGGACAGAACAGTAAGGTAAGGCATTTGACCTTCTCAAGAAGATGTTTGGACTATAGACATTCAGACACCACTTATTGGCCAACAATGTAATTATCCATGTCAATCATAAATATGTGATTTATTTTGTAAAGAAACCTCACATGTCTGGTAGATTAGTGCAATGGGTCTTACTTATGCAAGAATTGACTCAAAGTGATTGATCAACTCGAAAGTGAGCATGCAATTACAGATTATTCAAGAAAATTGGAAACATGGGATGTCTTGATCAATAGTTTGATGACTTACCTGATGCACTTCCATTTGGGGCAAGAGGAAACTTCATGGGATTCATGGTATGAAGATATGTTGGAGTTTGTCACTACAAGTGTACACCCTAAATATGAGAAGGTAGACAAATGAACGCGGTTAGCATTTGCAACCAAAGAACTTACTATCATTGCTGATGTACTTTAGAAGAAAGGAATTGATCAAATCTTATTCAAATCTATATTAAGCTTTGAGCAAAATCCTATGTTGGCTAAACTTCATGAGAGGGCTCTAGGAGGCTATTTTTTAGAAGAAATTACTACGAGGAATGTGGTTCATGTACACTTATGGTGGCTTGCATTGTTCAAAGAATGGAAGCACATTGGACAAAGATCAAATGCCTTTGTAGTTCATGTTGATATGTCAAATGAATGGAAGGCCATTAGACAAAGATCAAATGCCTTTGTAGTTCATGTTAGTACTCGGCTTATTTATGAAATGGGCTTGGATTTTGTTGGACCCATACATCTAGCTACCAAGTATACCAATAATAGATACATTTCGGAGGCAATAGATTAGTATATCAAGTTGGTAGAGGTAATAACACTGAAGGACAATAATGTAGATTTAGTAGCCAAGTTCTTGTATAAAAAACCTTTTGTGTCATTTTGGATGCCTTATTGTGTTATTTTTAGACCAAGTGGTGCACTTTATAAATGGCATAATTGAACAATTTACTAAGCTACATTTGATTTTTCACAAAAATTAATACTCATCAAGCTCAAGGACTCCAATTGCATATACTTGAGTTGAAAATACCAAAAATGGGTAATTACAATTATGTGCATAAGATCATTGTTGATGAGAATAAAATTTGAAAATTTGATAAGGGCTTTTCCCTGCCAAATCTTTGTTGACTTCCTTTCCTACCCTTGTCCTTCTCTCTGAGACTCCCCTGCCTACTTAGACTGCTTTATCTGCTCCTGTCACTAACATTTGTTGTAGATACATTTTCATAGTCAAGAGTAGCAATAGTATTCACTTAATGTAGTCAGTAATGCCTCAAATAGTATGGCCTCATTTCAACAACAGTATGGTATGCCATTTCCCGATGATGAATCTCCTCCCATTTTGGCCATAGGGAAATCCAACATGGTGCTTTAAGGAAATCGATTGTAGTCACTATGTAGAAAATTGTGGGCCTAGATACCCTTAACAATGAGGCATTGATCAACCTCTCTGGAAGTATGCTAATACATTCATGTTTTTTATTTTATAGCATGCTATCCTTATATATAACATCCAGATGGTGCAATGATTGCAATGAGTGCAAATTTTGGACTTTGCAAGGTTGCCATGGGAGCATTTGAAGGATCAACATGGGACACATGCATTAATGCATAATATCTAGGTGAGGGTAGGCAAGTTATATGGCACATTCTATCTAGTGGAGGAATCGATTTTAGAAGTATTTCAAAAGTAGAGGAGCTTGGTTACCATATGATTTCACACATGACTGATACAGTACGATCAAGCTAGATCAAATGGGTTTTAGAAAGGATTTGTATCTTGATCAAATTAGAGTACATACCTAAGGAAAATTAGTCTATGATTTCGGAAATGGAAGTTGGATAGAAAGTGGATATGATTTCAATTCTTTTTGCCCCAATCAAAGTAGTGTTGTACAACAAACATCGTAAGGGTAAGGCAACAAAGGTGGGAGCTTATATAATACCCTATGATAACATGCTATACACATTGTAACAATATACTACCTATAGATGATCTTGATAAATAGGAAAATTCTTTAATGGAAACCAATTACACTAGGTAAATCATGATGCCAATACTTTATCAATCTCTTCTTTGATTTTTGTATTTTACACCTCTCATCAACAAGTGCATCATGTAAAATCATGTAAATCGACATAAAAAATGGAATGATCTCCATCATCATCACATGAAACCTGCAAAGGTTGAGAAGTTGCGTCATTAGGACCAGCACTAGACTATCCACCTGTAAAAAGAGGCAGCAAAGTATCATACATGTCTTTGGAGCTAACAGATGTCTCCTTCATACATGAAAGTAAAGGTTGAATAGCATCTTTCACAAAAACAACATCACGGCTAAGCAAAAAGCATTTAGTCTGTCAATGATACAGAGGATAGCCTTTGTTTTCATAACTCTCCCCAACAAAAATACATTTTATTGCTTTATCATCCAATTTTGTGTGATGTTGTTTAGGCATTAATGCATATGCGAGACAACCAAAAACATGCAAATGAGCAACTGATGGCTTGCAACTATGCCAAGCCTCATATGGAGTGATAGACTATAGCGCTTTAGTTGGACACATGTTAAGTACATGTGCTGCACACATGACAACCTCAACTTGCTAGAAACTATGTGGTAAAGTTTGACTCTTGACCATACAGCTTGCCACCTCCATGATTGACTTGTTCTTCTGTTTAGAAACTCCATTCTATTGATGTGTATACGGCATTGTTCACTGATGTTTTATCCCACGTTCAACCAGAAATGCATTAAAGTCAGAAGACATATATTCCTCTCCTCAATCAAAAAAAAAGGTGCCCATTTTACATGCTGACAGATTTTTAGCCAAAACCAAAAACTGTTTGAAGCACATAAACACTTCGGACTTTGCTTTCAATGGATATACCCATGCATGCCTGGAAAAATCATCAATGAAAGTCACGAAGTAAAGATAATTTCCAAAAGAGGGTGTCCGCATAGGACCATAGACATCACTGTGAACAAGCTGCAATTTTTGAGTAGCTCGAACTGAACCATCTTTTGGAAAGGAGGAACGCTACATTTTGCCCAAAATACAACCTTCATAGACATGTTTTTTGGGTGCCTCAAGTTTGGGCAAAGAGGACACCATTTCAATTTTTTGCAAGCATAGCAAACTAGCAAAATTCATATGACCAAAGCATGCATGCCAAAGCTTTGTGTCTATCATAGCCTGAGAATCATGTACTACACATGTTGAATCATTCATAGATCTTTCATAGACTATGAGCTTATACAGCCCTAGACATAAAATGCCAGAAGCAATAATCACATCGCCATTTGACAAATCATGAACTGTACACCTGTCATCAACAAATTTCACAACCAAGCCAATCTTGGCTAAAGCCGAAACTGATAACACATTCTTCTTGATCCTCAACACAAATAAAGCATCTGACAAAGTGAAACAACTACCATCAAAAGTAGTCAAAATGATCTTACCAACTCCCATGACCGGATAAGAGGAGTTGTTGGAGCATGTGATAGTATTCCTTGTAGGGGCAGGCTAGAGTGAAGTGAAGACTACACTATTGACAAAGTGAAACAACTACCATTAGCAGTAGTCAGAATGATCTTATTGACTCCCATGACATGATAAGAGGCGTTCTTGGTGCATGTGACAGTATTCCTTGTCGGGGCAGGCACGAGTGAAGTGAAGAAACTGCACATGTGACAGTATTCCCTATAGGGACAGGCTCGAGTGAAGTGAAGAAACTATAGAGGCAGGACCAAACATCTGAGTCTACTGCAGACATACACTACTCATGCGAAGATGGACCAAAACTACAAACAATAGTAAATGCCCATTCTTCATTCTACACAAGATTAGCAGACTTTATTTTTGGTGTAGAGGCCTCTACAACAACCATTCCGGCCTCTTTCTTCTTTGCCTCTTTAGCAGCTAGTTTTGGACAGCTCTTAGTGACATGATCATTTGCCTTACAATATTTGCAAAACAATTTCTACTTTTCTTATTTCTTATCATCTTTGTCTTCCTCTTCGAAAGTGTAGCATTTGCATATTTTTGCTTACTAGTAGTTGAGCTCCATTTACCTTTGCCCTTCTGACTAGCTAGGAACGCTTGATCTGCAACACACATAATAAACATGTTCTACCTAGACTGATCTTCCTGCAGCAAAACAAAAACTAACTCTTCAAATGTTAAGGCATTTGGATTGCCTTTCATCATCAAATGAAGAGTAGAAGCAAAACTTTGATATGAGTCGGGAAGACCATTCAAAACAGTCTGCACAAGTGAGCTATCAAGAAGGACTTCATCAATAGAAATCAATTGTTCTTTCAAATCCTTGATCTTTGTCAGAAAACTGTCTATAGAACCACCTTCATCCATGTGCCCACTCTTCAACTATTTTCGGAGGTAAGCAACACGAGCCTCATTCCTAGCCTGGTATAGTGTGATAAGTGTATCCCAAGCATCCTTAGCTCTTCTGCAAGAGAGAATCTGAGGAATAATGGCACATTTGATAGACAAGGCTATCAATGCATTGCCTGAGCATCTCTGTCATCCCAATGAATTTGCTCTACAATAGGTGCAACAAGAACCACAACACGAACAAGAATCTACAGAATATCACCATCTTTGACGCCATCAGCATCAGCTTCAGTACCTGTATTTATAGGTATAATAGGACATTTTTCATCACCTTGCATAATATTCCATAGTCCTTTTGCGGCCAATACATGACACATCATATAACCCCACAATGGATAATTGATACCATCCAACTTATCCTCAATAGCCAACATACAGAATACATCACTGCTTTTCGCCATGGCCACTGACTAAAATACCTTGATGTAGAAAAATGATTGTATATGAAAAGTTGAACATAACTACCCAAACAAGTTCTGCTTGTGGCAGACTTCAAGATGCTTATATTGGAAAACCAAAACCCGTGTATATCTTTGGCACAAAAAGACAAAATAGCTTGCACAAGCACTACAAAAGTGCATTTGGAGGCCGAAATGAGATTGCGATTTTGGCATGACAGATCGAAGCACGTTTGATCTCCTAATCAGCTTGAGTATACACACCAAGTTTCATGTGATTCTAAGAATGTGACCGTAGGAGTGTCGACGATGCCCTTGATGAAGCGACAACCTACTCTGATACCAATTGTTAGAGTTAGACGTCTACGGAAGCACGTGAACAACACAATTAAGAAGGAGAAGCTTGGAGCACAACACACAATACTGAATGTATTACCACTAGAATGTACAAAGATCAATAACCAGTTAGGGTTATAGGCATATATACAAGCCGGAAGAAAAAAACCTCCTAAAGAGGAAAAAAAGTGCCCCAGTAGTCTTAGTGTGTTCACACACATCACTACCTAAATATATCAACAATTTTTCCCCAAATATAGGTATTGACAATCATATTGTCCAATTCTTTTTTAGTGGTATGCACTAATATGGATCGTGGTTGTGGTTTTTCATTGTCTGTTGGTTTCAATCTAGTGAGGGTGAGGCCGAGATCATCATCCATTCCAATTCCTCATGCAAGGAGAGAGAGGGAAATAATTCTACCCTCCCTCATCTACGAATGTTGTCTATCCCGAGAGAGAGTTTTTCCTTTCTTCGATGTATACGTAGGCTCTCCCTGAATCTGAAGAATTGGGAAAGCACCAAAATGACTCATTTGATTATGGGGCAAAGTATGTTTCCACGAGGAAATTATCAAGTTGGATATTTTGAACTAGCATCTATTGCATGGTGATGGATGTGTTTTGAGCTTCCAATGCTTCAGGTCCTTCACTAAAAAGATAAGAGAGGACGGCCCATAGTTTTCCTAGGTGTGTTCAAGTTTTTGGGGGTATTCAAGAGAAACAATCCCTCTTTAAGGCATTTACAATGATGATCCCAATGGATGGATGTTCACCACCCTAACAGCTATTAGCTAGTAGGAAATAAACGCTCTATATTGACCCAATTTTATTACAAACTCCTTTGACTGAAGCCCTAAGGTGTTAATGAGCTGGATATTGGCTAGTAGGAAATAAGCGCACTATATTGGCCCGATTCTATTACACACTCCTTTGAGTGAAGCCCCTTATGTTATGGAGTTGATAAGCTTTTCTTCACTAGATCAAAATATCCTTACATGCACACATGTGACTACTCTAGTCAATTAGGGTAGTCATAATTGGGTAAGTTGGGATGCTTTTGTACTCCGTTGAGAGGTAACCATTGGGATGAGTGTTCTTGGCCTTCCCCAGATATTTGGTTGATCCTTACTTAGGCCAAAGGGATCTATGTACATCTAAATGATGGCTCTAACAAAATGGTGTTCTGGGTGCTCAAGGGTGAGATAATCATGCTTCTTGGTCTAGGTTTTACTTTAATGTCCTCTAGGGTCCATAGAAAGCCAATTCAAGTCAATGTTTACCCAAAGAGAGTCAAAAAGAGCCTTGACGCACTTCAAAGATTGCACAAGCATGGGAGTGGGTTTTTTAGCCACTATTTGACTTTTCAAAATAATCTTTATGGTGTGCTATGTTCTTGAATCCCTTTTTACTTCTTGAAGATCAAGATACTTGCAAAATTCACTAGGGTAATTGCATAAGTTAGAGCAATTTTTTGTGTATCTAGGTGCCTCTAGTGAATCTCTCTCAGTTCCTCTCCTAATAGTTGCAATTGTTCTTGGATATCACACAAAATTAACCCTACATGGCAATTATGCCCTTTCCTCCTCCATCAATTGCTCTAACCAAGGGTGGTGTCAGGGCAGGCAGTATTGGGCTTTGAGCCGATTTTCCACATATTTCAAGGATTTTTTACCCACCTAGTTTGTATTGGCACTCTTGTGACAATGATCTAGATTTCTTGGCTTTACAAACCAATACTTAGTACTTGGGTCATTGCTCTATCTAGGGCAATCACTTACAAGTATAAAGTGGTTTCTCTTTAAATTTTTGAATGAAAATGATTTTCAGGAGATTCTTTCCTTCATTGTCATGGCAGAAGTTGCTCTATAATGGTCCAAAACTCTCGATTTCTCTCCAGATGTGGCACAAGTTTACTCCTACCCTAGGGCAATCAGAAACGGATTTAGAATTGTTTGTGCAATTACAGGGTTGCCTAAAACTCTAAAGAGAGGTATATCGACAAATAATGCCCTTATTTAGGGTTGAGGGATCGATTTCTGAATCTTGACCAATGGTTGATTCTCCAAAGAGGTTTTATCTTCAAGTTGATCAATTATAAAGTTCCACACTATTAGGTATCCCTCTATAGCAATGGCACAATCTACTGACCGGCATTCCCTTTGTATCCTTGCCAATGATGGCCCAAGCTTTCCTCAATCTTTCTTAGGGTAGTCGTCGTAAGTGTTTTGCTGATCATTGCTTCCTAATTAACTCCAAAAACTCTCACAAATATACAAAAATGAGGAATTTAAGGCTTCTTTTGTACTCTTTGGGATATTCTATATTTTTCAATTTAAGTGAAGATTTTAACTCGCCACAATTTGTTGATCTTCCCTTTACTTAGCACATTCACAATTGCCCAACTTTCTAGGGCAGTTGGTACCCTTGATTTTTTAGTTTCTTTGACTTTGACTTTCAAATTTGATGTGACCATCTCTATAGTGTCCTTCACACACACTCCTACACTTCCTCCTTCAATACAATCATGCACTCAATTCACTCCAGCATTGTTGCTCCTCTCGTATTGCTCCGAAATGATGCCTCTGGGGCTTCAACCCATTTCCAATGCTCCCTTGCATGCAATGTCCAACCTTACCTTAGAACAATGCACAAGAGCTCCCAAGAAACTCACACTTTATTAGATGAGAGAATAAACAAGAAACAAGCGCATTACAAATGAGGATTTTATTCATTTTTATACATGAGTTTTAAAAGTGACCATCTTCACACTCTAGTGCCCACCCTAGTCAAAAATAGTTCCTGAACCCTTGTTCGAGGTCCGATTTGAGTGTAGAAAAATCTTGTAAAATCTTGGAGGCCTAGGGAATGACTCCTCAAGCTCGAATACTCCTTGGATTGTACAAATGTGTAGTCAATAGGAAGAAATGGCTTTTATAAGTACTTTTGAAAATGGATTTTTTATATAAAAATTGCTAACTTGAGGGACGGATTAGAAAATTTTGAGGTTTTTGTTTGCTTGTTGCATTGCTTGAGTGCATCCACCATGCGCCTTGCTTTATTTTTTAGCAATTTTGAACATCTTCTCTTACTTTGGCTCATAAAAGATTGCTTTAATGAGTGTCTTTCTCTACTACCACGTCTTCCTCTTTCTAAGGCCACATGAAGCTTAGGCCTTTTAGGGTTTGTAAATAGAGAATTATTGTTAAGTATCACATTCCCTTGGGAATGGGGGTATTTGAAAAGCAAGAAAAGGATAACATCGTTATCATCACCAAACCATTTTCTTCTACTTTATCTCTCTTATAGTTTGTTTATCCTTAGATGAAGGTTGAACTTTGAGGGTGATATGTTTTCCGTTTGAAGCCATTTCATGTTTATCATTAGATTAGCTTTTTATATTAATGTATCATCTAGTGATCAACTTAACTTGTCCATAATAAGTATGGGATCCAAAAATTAAGATTTTTTTTTCTTTTTTCGATATGTTTGTGCTACATTTCGTGGAGTAGTTAGAAATCTTTCACACCTCGTAGCACCAAAATCCATCTCTCCTATAATAGCTTATGTAACATAGTCTTTTTCAAAGAAAAATTCTAATGTCTTATTATTCATTTTCATATTAAAAAGTCTCGGAATGTTTACTTAATTATGTAATATAAATTCTAAATTTTCGAAGAAAAATATCAACTAAATAATTCATGTATAAGATTTAAAATGTTATGAAATAATGAGTAATTCAATGTGTAGCTTTGCTAAATCATAAAATAGCTCATTCTGATCATGTATGAGCTTTATCCAACGATTTACTTTCCTGAAAATCAAAGAATTATGACTTACAAACAAAACAAGTCATATTGTAGATTATGCAAAGTGCGGATATGCATAATTATGGAACTAGTTTGCACATACCTTATCCTAAATGCATTAGCAAATACCTAAAAAACTAATCTCCAAAAAACTCGAAACGCTTTGCAGTAGTTTGGGAGACGTTGATTGTCGGACTTGAGAAGTCGTTGGGACACTGTCGGTGACTCGGTCTTCATCAGGAGAGAGTGGAGAGTGGACACCTCCACAATGATGACGAGAGGCAACACGTTGCTTTTTTTTTTTAATGGAGGTTCGGTTTTTTTTTTTAAATGGAGGTTCGGCCGAGGTCTACTCTCTCGGGCTTTAACTTTGAAATTGCAACTCTACAAGGAAGGGCATAGTACCCATGGAATCCCTTTTATCCCACAAGAACAGGGGTTTACAAGACTGGGTTGAACGGCGATCACAACTACCGCAGGGCTAATCAAACGATGGCACATCAGTCCTATGCTTCATCATTCCAGATTATACAGGTCCCTTACATGTGGCCGGTAGGGATTGAACCTTTGCCCCTGCCTGAAGAGGTGAGAGGCCCAACCACCTGCCTAAATGGCCTGGGACTACGCTTGCTTTTTCATTCACAGGCGGTGCGTAGACATAATGTACTTCTTCTTGCTAGTTGGTACGCCTGTGTAGAGAAAGGGCCGAAGGATGTTATTCATGAGCTGCTTTCTCATTACTACCCTTGATGGTTTGCCTTTTGCATCTTGTTAGAGAGATTGTCATTTTGACAAAAGCGCTTTAATTTAATAAAAAGGGTAAAGGAGGAGAGCATTAGAGGGAGATGAAAAGGTAGGTTGATGATCTTTTCATCCACATCATGGAGGATCCACTTTCTGTTCAGCTTATTGTTTTTCTAGAATGCACACGTTCTGGTGTATTCGAAAGGGAGGAGAGCTTACAATTATGATTCCTTCTATCTAGAGAGTCTAGGGACTTCTCTAAAGACCATTCTCTAGGAGGTTTATCAAAGTTGGATGCACATATTTCTTTTTGAATCTACCATAGTGCTTTGCTTTTAAAGACGTTCTAGAGAGTTGCTAAGAAGTTGATAGCTTCGCCAAGAAGCACTTCCCTCCAGCTGCTTTGATGCCCTAGCATTAGGGACATGTTGATGCCTTGAAAAATCCTATTGCCCATGGGGCAAGAAAAGAAAATTTGACGTACGTCTTCTCTAGTACTAAAACATATTCTGTACTGCAAAGGGGCATCATAGATTTAACTCCCCTTGACATTAGTCCAAATCCTTCTATGAAGAATTTGCCACATGAGAATCTCTTTTTTGTTTTCTATAAACAGGTGCCACATGTTTTTAAATTTGGCTTCCCATATTATCCAAGACCAATCTGTGCATGACTTCTTGTTTAGAGATTGATCAATATCTAGATCTCTTTTAATTCTCATAATATCATCTAGCTTGCAACAATTACTCCAACTTAGATCCTTCAAATGGGGTGGATACCGACCAAACATCCAAAACATCTCTAGCATCGATTATATGCCTTAAGAGGCACTATTCTTCATAGTCCAATATGACTACAATCAATGTCCTCAAATCTGATCCAATGTCTTCTGTCTTGATTCTAAGGGTATTCCACTTGCGAAAATCATTCAACCAAAGCTTCTTAGCCCTTTGGAAATTTTCTTTCCCAACATCCCTCATGCAGGTTATAAGAAACCATATAGAGTCATTATGTTGGATGCTAGTGGGCCCACTTCTAGTTATTAGTAATGGAAGAGAAGGGCTTCATCTTATTTCTAGCTTCTCACAAATGAACTTATTAGATCTGGTCCCCTAGTGACCACCGAGAATAGGAAGAAGAGGAGCATGATCTAATCGAGGTCTTTCCATTTGGGGATATCGAAGAGGGGCATATTTTTGTAGTTCTTGAAGATAAAATTGGCCCAAGATTCCTTATCATGTTCTAAGTGAAGTTCATGATGGTCTTCCTTGGAAGACATATATTGTTTATAAACATGCATAGACCCATTGGCCACAGTCAATGATATTCATCAAAGTGACCATTCAATCCTTCAAGTGCACATTTGTTAGAGGAATGCTACCCAAACGTATCTCACTTAGGAACATTTTTCTTGGTTCAAGGATCACATGAGCTTTTTAATAGTCTTACTTTTTCTGGCCATGTCACTACAAGGTCTTCAAAGCGATCGATTCTAGGATCTTTGAAATCGTTTTTTGTTGTATTTTTGCAAGACATGCAATATGAAAATTCTTTTTGGCTGTGAATTATGATGCAAAATCAAGTAGGTTTTGACCAAATGAGAAATAAGAAGAAAAAAACCAAGATGAAATCGTGAGAGATTTTTTGATTGATAAGATTCTGGTCATGGTGCTATCTTCTTACTATAGATTATAGGGATGTGGAGAATAGGTTTCAATTGATAAAATTCATTGTGCGTTGGATGTTGGTGCATATTTTATTATCAAAGGATCTAAGAAAGTCTTGGTAACTCAAGAGGAGAAGTTCAGAAGGCCTTTTTGCATGTCCTTATGTCATGGTAAAGGCTTTCAAGTAAGAAATCAATTCTTACAGTCTCTACCTTCCAACCTACTAAACCAACAAGTAGAGGGGATCCATACATCATGAGGCTCAGATTCTTCATATTTTCATTGCATGTCTCATTGGGACATTTTAAAAAAAAATCAAAAATAAAAGAAAAAAAGGTCCCACTTTGATCGATTAGGAATCCTCTTCATTTGTTAGCCCTTAGGCACATCATAAAAAATCCACATCTTTCGCATATTGTTTCAATAGTTGCATCTAAAGTTGCATTCATAGGGCCACCATATGAAGCCATCCATGAGAAACAAATTTCCTAAGAACACATGCACTACACTAAGTAGCCCTCATATGACTACTTCCAAAATATCTAATAATTTTCTTTTATTTTCAACTCGTGGAAGCAACTTTCTTTCTTTTATTTTGTCTAACCATACACATCCTCATTTCTCCAATATTCTATTTTTCTTCAACACATCATTTATTTTTCTTTTTGGTGTACACATAAAAAATATGCAAAAACTAAAAAATAGTCTCCAAAAAGTGGCAATCTACATATTTAAGAGGTTTTGTAGGTGTTGAATATTTTACTACAATGTACACATCCAATACTTAACATCTCTGCATCAACACCCACACTAATCATCAACATCCACCAAAATTTCTTCTGAAAATGAAAAAAATATAGGAAGGGAAGACTGTTAGAGGAAGCACACAAAATGGCCAGAAAGTCAAGTTAAAGTGATCAAAGCTCATCCACAGTGTAGAAACAATGAGCAAAAGGGATTACAAACATTGTGGTCAAGGGACAAGGATTCTACCTGTTTTCCCAACTCAAAACCCACCTCAAAATAGATTCTCATCCATTTTATACCTTGAATACTTGTAATAATACTAATTTTGGCATACAAACCTAAGTTTCTCATGAACTCGTCTCATATTGTAAAGTCAAGTAGTACGCAATGCTCATCTGCATGAACACTATCATCACATTGGTTTTCATAAACTTTTGACCTTTTTTTTTTGCCTCCAAATGTCCCTTGGATGCTAGTTTTCAACCTAGGCCACACATTACAATGTGGATAGAGCTCTTCTAAAATCTATAAAAGTGTAAGAGCTCTCAATTGTTGCGGTTAATTTTATCTTGCTTTCTTGGAGATTAGTCCTCTCATGATTTTTTACTCATTTCTTGAGCAATAAAGAGCTTCTTAGAGTACTTGCCTTTTTTCTACTCATGAGTGTGTGTGCATTCATGTTGTGTTGATGCCTATGCATGTGATTGCTCTCTCTCTTGTTGCGGATGCATATACTTCCATCTTGCAATGTGCAGTCTTCATACCAATGATTGGTCACTCCGTGGTTTGATGATTTGATGTGCAAATAGTCATTATTGATGTTGGTATCTCAGCATTGCATGGGGATCTAGAACTTGAGCACAATCCTAAACAATGTTTAAAAATATCCAAATCCTTTCTTTCTTAGATACCCCAAGATGGAAAAAAACATGATCTCATCATGCCTCTTTCTTTGTGCTATGTCTGTGATCCCCAAATAAACTAAAGACCCATTATTGTCCCAACATTCTTGAACAAGATGATTAATCAACCTTGATTGACCCAAGAAAAAATGAACCCTGCATGGGCCTTATAAGGATTCCTAAATTTTAGGAATTAATCTTCATCTTGTACTTTGTTAAGGGGGCAAAGTGCATTTAATAGAGCACTTTTTAGTAGGTTGAAGTAGGCTTTTCTTTAGGCTAAGCTAGGATCATCTCTCTCTTCTACACAAAGAGAGAGAGAAAAACCACTTTCCACATCATCAAATCCTTCCATGTATGTGAATAAAAAATGTCTTTTTTTTTTAATCTCTTTTTCAACTACTTTTTAATCAAAATGGCCCATACTTTTATGCATATATCAGAAGTTATTTTTTTAGTCCATTTTTTATAAAAAATACTTTAAAAAACATACCTGAAAATCCCTCCAAAAGTTAAGTGCCACAACATCAAACTCATAACTTTGGTTGCCCCAAAATATGACCTTTCAAAAAAATCCTATTTTCACTCTTCAATAATAGAAAAAGTCATTTTGCCCTATCCACATACCAAAACACACCTTTTTCTTGCAATACAATTGTTGTAGATGCCGTTCGAACCATCTCTATGCTTCTTTCTATTCGATGCTCGAGTTTTGGAACATCATGGTACTCACATGTATTACAAATATAAAACCAACACCAACGCGTGCTCCTCATTCAACGAGTGTACATGTTTGTGTTCCAATCAAATTTATGCCAACAACTAGAGATAAAAATGAAAAAGATTCTCAAAATGAACGACGTGCAACTGGAGAAAAGAATATTGATCTTTGGGTCAACTGGAGATACTCAAGAACCAAAAATGTTTCCACCACTTTTCAAGAATATGCCAAAGTGGTTATATCAAATGTGGAAGGATTGTGCTATAAAGGATTACACTGGAAGAACCAAAAGTCAAACAAGGAGAGAACAAGCAGGCCAGGTAAATTATGTAGAACCTTTTGAGATTCATAACATTTTAGTTCTGACTTCATATGAGAATGAACCAGCTAGTGTTCAAGATGCACTACAAAGTGATATGATTATCATAGATCCCAAAGATTCAGATCTTCAGTTGTTTAGAGGACAACTTAAGCATACATTTGATGTAAATAATTTAGCTATTTTACATTATTATCTTGGGATTGAATTCAAATACAGAGATGAGTGTATCTACATCAGTGACACAAAGAAATACATTGAGAAATTATTGGAAAGGTTTGAGATGATAGATTCCAAGACTATAGAGACACCTATGGATGTTAATGTGTCATTACAACCAGAAGCAGATTTAGAACCATTTGATGCTACATTATATAGTCAAGTAGTTGGTTGCTTGATATATCTATGTAATACGCATCTAGACATTCAGTTTGTAGTTTCTCAAGTATCCAAGTTCATGCATAGTGAGCCTAAGATTCATTGAAAATAAGTTAAGAGATATATTTGCATAGTTAAAAGAAGTTTTGTAGGTTATTAAACCTTGTACCATTATGACATTGAAGGGGGGATTGTTGTAAATAATGTCCAAATGTCACAATAAGGACAACATATGACTTATATTCTATAGAATGATCATAAGATATGATCTTCGATAAAGAAAAGCACTCCCAAACATCCCACATGGGTTCAAAACCTATACGGTGCGACAACAATAGATCATCGAACAATTTCTTTTGAGATGAGCTTTTTTTTGAGAAAAAAAAGCGATCTTCATTTTCATAGATTATGTTTTGAAGATTTTTTTGCCTTGCAATCTTAATTGATCATTGTAACCATGAGATTTTCAAGCTGGTCTTGTTTCAAATTGCTCGTCACTACTAGAGAAATCCTGGTTAGTTTTTTTTCCTTTGCTTTGCGATATGCTTAAACTCAGTGGGTAGCCTTGCCTGATCTGAGGCCCCTTTTTTGTTAAGTGTTTTCATCGATGGGCATTGAACCCTGGTAGGACATTTGAAAAGCATTTGCCTTAGCCAAGTGCCCACACCTTTTTGTTGTACAAATCCTAGTAAAGATCACAATATATGACTCCAGCTTTTGACCGTTTCACTTTATGTCCAACAGTACCTAAGTTTTGAAAAAAGAAGTTAATTTTATATTTTTCTTTACACATTATCTTCCATAAATGCTTAGGGTCTACATATAGAGTAATCACGATTTATACTAGCACTTTTGAATTCATTCCATTTGAGTATGGTCAATTAATGACCATTCAATCCTCTCCTAAGTATTCAAAAGCTTTAAAAACCCCGAGCCACAAAAACATGGGGATCAGCTCTGCAAAAAGCTTGCAGGAATGAATCCTGTGTTTTTGTGGTTGGTTTTTTTTTCCTTTATAAGTATAGGAAAGGTTAGCCTTGTAGTTTAATGAAGCTGAACCAAGATTTCAACAAGCCTAAGCTCACATTAGTAATAAGGGTTTACATTGTTGGAGTTTGAGGTATGCGAAGCACATGAACAACACAAGGAAGAAGAAGAAGCTTGGAGCACAACACATAATAATGAAAATATTACCAAGAGAATGTACAAAGATAAGTAACCCATTTGGGCTATAGGCATATATACAATCCCGAGGAAAAAACCTCCTAAAAAGGGAAAAAACTACCTTGGCGATCCTAGTATGTTCACATGCATCAGTACCTAAATATATCAACAAATCCCCCCTCGGAGTGACACGGTGAACGCATAGCTAGCACTGATGAATAAGGTGTTGATATATTTAGGTAGTGATGCATGTGAACACTCTAGGGCTTCCGAGGCACTTTTTTCCCTCTTTAGGAGGTTTTTTTCCCTTGGCTTGTATATACACCTATTACCCCAATGGGCTACTGATCTTCATACATTCTAGTGGTAATACATTCAGTATTGTGTGTTTTGCTCCAAGCTTCGTCTTCTTCCTTGTGTTATTCGCGTGCTTCTACAGACCTCAAACTCCAACAATTTGTATCAGAGCAGGTAGCCGCTTCATCTAGGGCATCGTCAACACCCCTCCTATCACAATCTTAGAATCGCATGAAATTTGGTGAGCATACTCACAGTGATTAGGAGATCAAAATTACTTCGTTTTGTGGTGCCGAAATCACAATCTGGGCTCGTTTTGGCCTCCAAATGCACTATCACAATGCTTGTGGAGGCTATTTCATCTTTCTGTACCAAAGATATATATAGGTTTCGATTGCTAGTATAAGTGTCTCGAAGTTTGCTACAAGTTTAGCAGAACTCATCAGGGTAGTTCTACTCAACTTTTTCAGATACAGTAATTTTTTTGCATCGGGGTATTTTAATCAGTGGCCATGATTGAAAGTAGTGATGTATTTCGTATGTTGGCTGTTGAGGATAAGTTGGATGGTATGAATTACCCATTGTAGGCTTATATGATGCATCATGTATTGGTCACAAAAGTACTATGGAATATTGTGCAGGGTGTTGAAAAGTGTCCTATTACACCTTGAAAATAGGTACTGAAGCTGATTCAGATGGCCTCGAAGATGGTGATGTTCTGTAGATTCCTATTTCTGATGTGGTTCCTATTGCACCTACTGCAAAGAAAATTCATTGGGATGGCAGATGCTCAGGCACATGCATTGATAGCCTTTTCTGTCAAACGTGCCATTGTTCCTCACATTCGCTCTTGCAGAACAGCTAAGGATGCTTGGGATACACTTACCACATTGTACCATGCTAGGAATGAGGCTCTTACCTATGAAAAGAGCTGGAGAGTGAGCACATGAATGAAGGTGATTCTATGGAAAGTTTTTTTATAAGATCAAAGACTTGAAGGAACATTTGATTTCTGTTGATGAAGTTATACCAGATAGCTCACTTGTGCAGACCGTTTTAAATGGTCTTCCTTATTCATATCAGAGTTTTGCTTCTACTCATTGTTTGATGATGAAAGGCAATCCAATGCCTTGAAATTTACATGCATATCTAATTACACATGGTTTTGAGAACAATCCAACTGAAAGTACCTTATATGTTAAGCATGCTAATGATGTACTCCTGTTCATTGTTGTGTATGTTGATGACATGTTGCTCACTGGTCCTCATGACAAACATATTGCTGATTTTAAGGCTGATTTGCATGCCTCATTTGAGATGTCTAATTTGGGACATTTGCATCATTATTTGGGCATTCAATTTATGCAAGTTGATGGTCGAATGGCTTTGTGTCAAATGAAATATATTGACACATTATTGTAGTGTTTTGGCCTTGATGACTCTAAACCTATTGCCACTCCTATGGAGACAAGTTTACAATTGAGTCTTCATAATGTTGGAGATGCATTTGATGCTATTCTCTATCAACAGGTTGTTCGATGCTTGATTTACTTATGCATTACTCGGCCAGATATTTAGTTTGTGAGAATGACACCGAGACTATAAATCTCCAATATCTCTGAAAATAATAAACCAAATGATCTAAACATTTGTAGACATATAGTAGACAAGAATACCTTTCCAATGAGACCTTAATCACTAGAGTTGGAGCTCTATAGAGAGAGTAGCACTCCCTACAAGTTGACTAAGTCTTAGGAAGAAGGAGCAGTAAATTGAAGTGGCACCAAGCAATGAACAAGAAGTATATGTATTGCTTCAAATCATAATGCTAATTAGTGTACAAATGTTGTGGAGTCTTTATATAGATCTTGAGTACATGGACACACCTTTTATCCAAGGATTTGAATTTGAATTTAGGCAGATTTCTAAGTTTAGATTGATTGGAATCATTTGCTACAATTTAGAAAAAGAGAACTTTGAAATCACATCTACCTTTTGATTGATTGATTGAGAATCAATCCCAAGCACTTCTAACTCGTGGCTTTCATCCCTTTTTCTCTTGATTTTTACAAAGATAAATACTTTTGGAATTACATAACAAGGTGTTCATATGATCAAACTCTCAATACATCAAATGAATGTAAATAAACCTCTATAAGGACTGTATGTGGCTTCATTCCAATGATGAATTGGATGAAAATCATGTCCATCTCAAGCATAATGACAGTTTTTTGTTCCAATAGCTCCCCCTCAAGCTAAAGTATTCTTGAGTCTTCATTCTCTTATAGGTTGAATACCTGCCATAGCTTTGAATCTGTAAAGCTTTATCCCATCAAGTACCTTAGTCATCATGTTTGCTATTCGCTTCTCAATAGGAACAAATGAAATGTCAGTTTCCTTTGCCATAAGCTTCTCTCTTACAAAGTGGTAGTGGACTTCTATGTGCTTTGTACTTGCATAAAAAAATGGATTTGTAGCCAAAAGCATGGAACTTACATTATCTCCAAGTAAGTGAGGTTTGGAACTTACAAGTCCCAAATTTTAGTACAACGCCTTGAGCCATATTGCTTCTTGATTTGCAATAGTTAGACTCTATATTCTGCTTTAGTTGAAGATAAAGCAACTGTTGGTTGCTTCTTGGAACTCCATGACACCAATTTTGAACCTGCAAATGCTAGATATCCAGAGGTACTTCTTCTATCATCCTTTGCCCTTGCTCAATCTGCATCTGAATAGATTTTGATATCCAAATCTGAAGAGTAAGGATAGAATATGCCTTCATTAAGTATCCCTTTGAGGTACTCGAGTACTCTCTTTGCAACATCCATGTGTGGCCTTCTAGGTGAGTGCATGAATTGACTAAGCACTCCCACACTATATGATATGTCTGGTCTTGTGCGAGTAGCATATATCAAGCTACCTACCAAGCTTTAATATTCTTTAGGATCGTCAATCTACTCACCTTCATAAACACTTAGTTTATGGTTCATCTCCAAAGGTGTACTTGCAAGCTTTGCATTCTCCATTCTAAACTTGAGAAATAGTTCTTCAATTTACCTTCTTTGAGTGAGATACATCCCTTCATTTGTATAAATAACTTGCATACCAAGGAAATATGTGAGCTCACCTAAGCCATTGATTTTGAACTCATCTTGCATGTGTCTCTTGATCCTTTGAATGCCATTTAGATCATCACATGTCATAATAATAGCATCCACATATACATAGATAGATAACCTCATTATGATCCCTTTTGATGAATAGAGAAGGATCTGAGTTGCTCGCTTTGAACTCTTGATCTTGAAGGTATGTAACCAACCTATAATTCCAAGCTCTAGGAGCTTGTTTCAATCCATACAATGCTTTCTTAAGTCTGCAAACATAAGATGGATGATTAAGGTTTTCAAAATCTGGTGGTTGTGACATGTATACCTCTTCACTTATCCAACCATTTAAGAATGCATTTTTCACATCAAGTTGGAGGAGTCTCCAATTCCTTGCAGTAGCCACACTTACAATGTCATGATTGTAGCCATCTTTGCAACTGGTGAGAATGTTTCTTCATAGTCAATACCATGAGCTTGTGATCATCCTTTGGCAATATCTTGCCTTGTACCTGCAAACTAATCCATCTGAGTTTCTCTTAATTTTATATACCCATCTGCAACCAATTACCTTTTTATTGGAAGGCATTGGAACCAAATCCCAAGTGTCCATCTCCTTCAATACATCTATTGCTTCTTTCATGGCCTTTTCCCAATTAGGGTTTCCCTTTGCCTCTTCATAGGTTGAGGGTTCCTTTGAAATTGAGTCTTTTTCCAAGTAGATTGAATGCTTTGTAACAAATGTGGAATCATATCCATACCTTTCTAGTTGTCTTTTCTCCCTTGTTGACCTTCTAGGTGCTTTCTTGGAGCATCCTCCAACCTCTTGCATCTTTGCTTTGCCTCTTGAATTCCATAGCTTGTAATCTCTTTCCTTTTCATCTTGTTCATCATCTGTGTCACTTCTTGGATCCTGGACTTGTGTATCATGCTTGCTTCCTAATTGATGAAAATCAGAATCAAGATCATATGGTAGAGTTACCTTTTGCTTATTTCATCATACCAAGACATGTGTTCTTCAAATACAACATCTCTACTTGTAGTGAATTGCTTGGTTGAAGGATTATGGAACTTGTAACCCATCTGAGTTGAGTCATATCCAATAAACACTACCTTTGTTACCCTTTCATCTAGCTTACCTCTTATTTGTGATGGTACATGAACATAAACTAAACAACCAAACACCTTGCAATTTCCAAGACTAGGTTTTCTTCCATACCATGAAGTGATTTGGATGGTAGTCTATTGACAAGGTACACAGTAGTTGAGATAACCTCTACCCATAGATAATGTGGCAACCTCTTCTTTTCAAGCATTGTTCTGGCTGATCCAACCAATGTCCAATTTCTTCTCTCTACAATTCCATTTAGTTGAGGAGAGTACCTGGTAGTCACTTCCCTTTTGATACCTTTATCCTGCAAGAACTCATCAAACTCTTTGGAGAAGTATTCTCCCCCTCCATCAGATATGATCTTCTTGAGTGATCTACCTGTATGATTCTCCACATGTGCTAGATACTTTTTGAAGCAATCAAAAAATTCATTCTTACTTTTGATAAAGTATAGAATAGTCCATCTACTATCGTCATCAATAAATGATACAAGGTCCATAAATCTATATGTACAAGGTCCAAAAGGTTGTTGTGGATGTAGCCTTTGTGGTTGAATGGTTGTGTTTGTGCCTTCCCAATCTGACATGCATCACATTTGTTGATCATGTGTTGATTTGATATGTTTGGCAATCCAAGAACACTTTGATCCCTCCATATATCCTTCAAGGTTCTTTCATTCACATGAGCTAGCCTCTTATGCCACACTTCAAGCTCACTTAGGGTTTGAGACCCAAAGTTGAATAGAGCTATGTTTTTGGTTTCTCCTACTTCAAAAGTAAAGAGCCTGCCATGCTTCTCACCTCTAGCTATCTTCTTGAGGCCTTGACATGCATCTTCCTCAAAAGCGCCATGTTGGGTGAACCTAACTTGCAAGCCTTTCTCAATAATTTGGCCTACACTTATTAGGTTTTTTGTAATAGTGGAAACATAGAATACCTTGCTCAAAATATTTGTCTTGCTATTGGAAGCTTTGACATTATCAATCTTCTCCACACTATGCTTTGATCATCCCCTATTTGAACTTCATGTCTAGGCTTTGGACTTTCCAAGTGAGAAGAGCAATGTTGCCTGCAACATGATTTGAGCATCCTGAATCTATGTAGAATAAATGATCATCCTCTTTACCTTCCTTGTGGCTTAGATTAATCAAGAGCAATGAGTCTTCATGTTGTTGATCTTCAGAATAATTGTTGTAATTCCTTCTATTATGGCCTCTATCGTTGTTGTTGAAGTTATGTCCACCTCTACCTCTATTGCTGCCATATCCACCTCTTCCACTTCCTTTTTGGGTCTTCCCATTGAACCAGCAATTTTGAGTGGTGTGGTTGGTCTTATCACAAATGGCACAAGGTTGAACATTTTGGCCTTTGGTCTTGTCATGCTTTGTTCCTTTCTTCTTCCCTTCCCATTTGCTCTTGCCTGCAAATTTGGCTTGGGAAGTCTCTTCTTCATCTTCTTCCTTCTCCTTTCCTTTGAGTTTCTTGTCCTTCTTATCCGCATATAGAGGACTAGTTAAATAGGAGTTACCTTGATGTATGTTATTGTTGGCCTCTTGATTGAAGAGTTGTCCAAGAAAGATGTTGAAGTCTGGAGTTTGCACATCCATGATGAGATTATAGGCTGTGGTGAAAGATTACCATTGCTTGTCACCTCTAATCCCATTGAGAATTTGCCTCATAATGGCTTCTTCTTCAATCAGCTCTCCAATGGATGCCAATTGATCAACAACCTCCTTGACCTTTGTAACAAACTCAGTGATGGTTTGTTTTGGACTCTTCTTCATTTTGTTGAACTCATTCCAAATATGGTTCTTCTTTGCCTTTGTACTAGCAGAAAAAAAAGTCTCTAGGGCATCCCAAGTCCCTTGAGATTTCTTGCATCCTCTATGTGGTAATAGAAAATTAGAGATAGAATTGAGTACGTATGACCTTGCTTGAGCATGCCTTGCACACCAAAGTGTGAGCTTATCTGTTTCCTCTTTAGTAGGTCCTCCCTTGGATCTTGGAATAGGCATAGCTTCATCACCTGATACAATACCATATAGGTTTCTTCCTTGCAAATAATCCTCCATTTTGATTTTCCAAGCAACACAGTTGTGTCTATCAAGCTTCTGATGGAAAGCCATCTCCCATGTTGAAGTAGCTCTGATACCACTGAAAGAAAGTTTGGAGAAGCTTGGAGAGGCTTGGTGAGTAGTGTATTCAAGTGGTGAAGTTGGTCTAGCAAACTAGCATAGGACCAGCCCTAGCTCTTTGGATATGTAAAGTAGACCTTGTAAGCTTGTGTTGAGTACAATAAAACTGAATACATACTTTGGAACATCAACAGGAACATGTTGATGGAAAACAGATAACTTGTACCATGACTAGCTCATAAAAACCTTATAAATATGGATAGAGGTTGTCACTTCAAACACTGAGAGCAGCCAGCACAGTAACAATTGGAAAAATTCCTCTCGAGGGGGTGTCATACATAGTGTTAAATTGCTATAATGTATAAAATCCCTAATTTATATGAAGTATACAAGGAGCAATCAACTTAACAGTGAACTAGTATCATCCCAAAATTTCAAGGAGTTGCAGAGAATGACCCTGAGACTGTAAATCCCCAGTATATCTAAAAATAATGAACCAAATGATCTAAAAAATTGTAGGCATAAAATAGAGAGTAATAAATTTTTATTGAGAGGTTAATCACTAAATTTGGAGCTCTTTAGAGAGAGAAGCACTCTCTGCAAGTTGACTGAGTCTGAGGAAGAAGGAGTAGTAAATTGGAGTGGCACCAAGCAATGAACAAGAAGTATATATATTGCTTCAAATCATCATGATACTTAGTGTAAAAATGTTGTGGAGTCTTTATATAGACTCTTGAGCACATGGCCACGCCTTTTCTCCAAGGATTTGAATTCGAATTTAGGCGGATTTCTAAGCTTACATTCATTGGAATCATTTCCTACAATTTAGGAAAAGGGAACTTTAGAATCACATCTACCTTTTGATTGATTGATTGAGAATCAATTCCAACCACTTCTAACTCGTGGCTTTCAGCCCTTTTACTCTTGCTTTTTACAAAGATAAATACTTTGGGAATTACATAAGAAGGTGTTCCTATGATCAAACTCTCAATACATCAAATGAATGTAAATATACCTCTACAAGGAGTATATGTGGCTTCATTCCAATGATGAATTGGATGAAAATCATGTCCACCTCAAGCATAATCAACACTCGTTGCTCCAACAAAGCATAGCATAAAGAGATCCTATCTTTTAATATGCATAGATAGAGTAAATGCATATTGTGGAAGTAAATGCACACATATGGGCTCACAAAGATGCCCAAGGAGAACTTCAATGATGGACGAGATGGGATGGCCCAAGTCTACTTCATCACCGTAAGAACACTCAAGCAAATTGAAGGGATGGATGAAGCTTAATTTCCATATAAGCTTTTGCACCTTTTCCTTTTCCTTCACATAAACTATAGAACATGCAATGCATTTCATTATAGACATGAATTTGGAAATAGACACATAGGTTCAGGTGGCCTAATTTACGTAGTCACATACACAAATAGTCATGAAAGATCTGCACTATGCATCAAATTCATATGATTTTGGAAAACTAAGATTGGTTTTGCATAATTATGTTCATGATTTATGAAGTTTTATGAAAAATCATATGCACAGAAAGAAAGATGCATGGAAGATTTTGCACCATCCTTTGAATGAACAAAGTTCCAATTTGGGAATTTTTGCATGTTTTAAGGAGGAGTTCATTTTTTGAACCTTATGCATGCTACACCTCTTCCAATAAATGTGTAAATTTGTTACACTAATTATGCTTATGGAGTGCAGTACATGGGCTAGTGGGATTAGAGTACATGGGCTAGTGGGATTAGAGGGAGATTTGGTTTATTGAAGCTTAAGTTTGGTTATAAATTCCATTATAGGAATAATGGTAGTAGATCCAATTGGCCATATTAAAGCTACCATTTACTCCTATAATTGGCTTATTATAAGCCAAAAAATAGTACGTTGGCAAGATACCTTAAGCTTAATGTCTCTCTTATGGTATCAAATTCCATTAAAAACCCATGTCATGCCTTATCAGCAAGGCCAAGGACTTAAGTGAAAGGTCAAAATGTTCTCTTCTTCAACCACAAGGCAATAGAGGTAGCTTAGAGTGCTTATGCTCAAGCTCTAAGGAAGAGAACATAAGCCATAAAAACAATTTATATAGTGTTGGAAGATGGAAACCCTTCTATTCAAGAAATTTCTTTATCCAAGAGAGCTAAAGAACTATTTGGAACTTTACATTACTCTTAAAAACCACTAGAAGGCCTGAGGAGAAAGTAAACCTTAAGGGTTGTAATAAACCCTAAGTACCATTTTCCAATGTACTAGAAGTAAAGAACTATTTAAATGATAAATGGTATTACCATCTGCTTCAGATTAAAGATCTCACTGACAAAGCAATTATGCTTCTTTCAGATTACTCATTATGTCAAAAAACAATATCTAGTTTATTATAAATTAGATATATTATCAAGTGACATAAAATGATCTTTTAGAGTACATATAAACAAAGGAACCATTGAAAGGCCAATCTTTGACATTAATTCTTATCAAGTTACAATTGATACTTGGTAAGTTGGAAGTCCATTGTAACATATGCACCACATATGCTCTACAATGAGAATAATATTTACAAGTATAAGAAGTAATACTTCTCATCTTATTAAACTAATAGAAGGTCTGATCCCAAGGTTAGCGCTAAAGTTACCTTCATTAAATGGAAGTGACAGTCAGATAGTATGTGACATCTAGCCTTTCACTACCACTGAAGTAGATTCGATGGTATGGGACATCGAATTTACGGGTAATCGAGGCTTGAACTTTTGTACATTTCTTCAACAAGCTTGGTCGAGAGAAAGTAAAAAGCTCTGAATAGTTCTTTTAATCGAGAGGAACAATAAAACATTGAAAATAAACTCTTTCAAATTCTATAGAAAGAGCACAATTTTCAATATACCCTCATGAATTTTTCAAGGATGAAAACTAATGAGGGAAGAAAATACCCAAGAACTTATACCATATGCTCTAAAAAGACCAAATAAGGTATTGCAAGGTACAAGATAGGATAGAATAGATAAATTGTAAGTACTTTGTCACATTCTTTCATACTTCTTTCATTACATCTTCCAACCTAGATGTTCTCAAGGATTGGGAGTTCTCAAAGAAGCTCAATGCAAGAGAAGACCTTCATACACCATAAGAATTATAAAAATCCTAAGTGGGTGAGGAAAAGAAGTTGGATGAGCCATAAAGCATAATCCTAAAGGTATCTTGATGCCTCATGGCATAACACAACGTTAAGTTGTGGATTCCAATAGCTGATACCTAAGGAAAATGGTTTCCTATAAAAGTGAGATCCCCAAATAAAAACCCATGGGTAAAATATTGAATAGAAGATTTAGAAAAGGGCTCTAATGGAGAAAAACTTATGTTAATCTCTCATTCTGATAAAGAAGAGAAGAAAAAAAGCCCAAACTAGGGCAAAGATCAAGTCAAATGTTAAGTTTGATAAGATTAGTCAAACCACATCAAATGGTTAACCAAATATTCTTGAAAGATTGTATGGTGGAAAAAAATAAGAGGAGACCTAACATGTCACCTGAGACGTGGCTTTTTTTTCGTAGATAGCTACATCTTCAGGAGTCATTTCCTTAGCAGAAGGTATACAAATTAATAGTTTATATTTATAATTCTCATATGTTTTATTAATTTTTTACATTTAATTTATGTTTTTTTTATTAAATAAAAAGGATGTTGCAAAGAAGAGAATTGAGTCGGGTCACACATCTCACTTAGGCCAAATGGGCCATCATGGTTTTGTAGCTACATTTGTAAGTATATGTGTTATTGAAAGTATATTTTTTATTTTAGTTAAACTGCAAGAGATGATTCTTTTTTATTTGTTTCAATGCAGCGAAAGGATTATGGTCGATATCCTACGAAACATGAGATCGAGTATGCTACACATTTTGGATATCGGCATTTGAGTGAGTATATGCGAGATCATCCGGATGCTTTTGTGATTATTATATAAAATTATTTTTATGGATGTTTTGTATGTTTTACTTATTTATGTTTGTTATATGTAATACAAGAGTATTATGGAGAGGCATATATGGATGATAGTGGAGAGACAGATACAGAAGGGACGATCTCGATTGTCACAGAGTGCTCGCACCACTACCCATGATGCCACTATAGATACATCAGATCATGCATATGATCGTGATGATGAGGATGAGGATGAGGCTCTTGATGATGATGATGATCATGATGATGATGATGATTAGGATTCTTGATTATGACATTGGATATATATTTGCATTGATATATATATATATATATATATATATATATATATATATATATATATATATATATATATGTGTGTGTGTGTGTGTGTGTGTGTGTGTGTGTGTGTGTGTGTGTATGTATGTGCATGTATATGTGTGTATGTATGTGTATATGTATGTATTTACATTTGTATATGTGTATATGCATGTGCACGTGTAAGTGTATATGTGTATGTATGTGTATGTGCATGTGTATGTTTATGTGTGTGCAGGTATATGTGTGAGTGCATGTGTATATGTGTGTATGTGCATGTATATGTGTGTATGTGCATGTATATGTGTATATGTATGTATGTGCATGTGTATGTATGTGCATGTGTATGTGTGTGTACATATGTGCATATATATGTGTATATATGTGTATGTGTGTGTATATGTACATATGTGCATATGTATGTGTGTGTGTATAAACATATACAAGTGTATGTATATGCACTGTGTATATGTATGAAACATGCATGTGCATGTGGATGCATCTCCATTTGCATCCATGTGTATGTGCATATACATGTACTTAAGTATGTGTTAATGTGTGTATGTGTGTATGTGTGTATGTGTATGTGTATATGCAATACTGCATGCATGCAACTCCTTTTATGTGTTTGTAAAAATGTTTGTGCATATGCATGTGTATGTGTGTGTATATGTGTATGTGTGTGTATATGTGTATGTGTGTGTATGTGCAAGTGTATGTGCAAACGTATGTGTGTATATGTGTGTATATGTGTGTGTATGTGCATGTGTATATGTGTATATGTGTGAATGTGAATCTTCATGTATAAGTGTATATGTGCATATCATTAAGTGTGAGTATGCTAATTAATGAAAATAACACAATCCAAATGATATGCAAAGAATGGAAATTGTACTTACAATAGTTAGCCATATTTTTTGCTTGGTTAACTTCTTGAATAACCTGTAATAAAGAGAAAGAGAGAGAGAAAGAGAAATAGAGAGATAGAGAGAGAGAGAGACAATTCAAAGAGAAAGAGGTAGAAAGGAGAGAAACACTGAGGGAGAGACAATAAGATAGAGATTAGACAAAAGAAAAATTTAGCAAGCAATTGTTTCAGCTCTTAACCGTAGTGCAATTGTGAATGTTGGAGAGCTCTTCGATCAGACATGTGTAGATGTCGATCAAAGAGCTTCCAAAATTTTTATTTTGTTGGTCAAAAAACCATCATCTAATCGATGCTAAACCATTGTATATCTGTCTCCAGATTGTGTCACATAAGTGACAATTTGTATCATCGTTTATGCGATGCAATTTATCGTCACTTATGCGACACTATTTTATTATCATCACTTTAGCGACACTTGGTGTTACCGTCACAATCCACATTGCTCCACACGTCAATAGGAATGTTGAAGTCTTCATCGTTTAACCGACATTGTGCACTCAATGCTTAATGTGATGCTTTATGCAATTATATAGCACCGAAATGGTGTCACGTTAACCATCAATATGTGCCTTTATTCCTTGTGGTGTAAGTAACCGGTTAGAGAAATAGGCATACATACAAGCCAGGGGAAAAAAAACCTCCTAAAGAGGGAAAAAAGTGCCCCGACGGTCCTAGAGTGTTTACACACATCACTACCTAAATATATCAACATAGTTATTGTGGCATAATTGAAAGAGCCTACAATAGATCGATACAAAGTTACATCCTTTAATAATCTTCCATCAATGGAGCTTAGCTTTACATCAACTTCCATGGGATTTGAAATAGGCTTGCAATGTAGCATAATAAACCTTTCAAGTAGGTCTAGAATATACTTCCTTTGTATGAGCATAATATCTTCTTCTTTGTATACAACTTCAATTCCAAGAAAATACCTAAGATATCCAAGGTCAAAGATCCTAAACTCCTTTCCAACCTTTGCCTTGATCTCCTCAATGCCTTTCCTATCGTTACTTGTAATGATAAGATCATCTCCATACACACACATGTAGACTACAAGTTATCCTCTTTGCTTGATGAAGAGAGATGGATCTGCCTTGCATTGGTTGTAGCCACATTTGATAAAATACTCCACAAATCTCTAGTTCCGAGCCCTTGGAGCTTGCTTTAGGCTATAAAGTGCCTTCTTCAGCTTACAAACATGATGTGGAAACTTTTTATGAACAAAACCTAGTGGTTGCTCCATGTATACATCTTCCTCCAAGTCTCCATTGAAAAAGGCATTCCTGATATCCAATTGGAAGAGCTTCCATCCTCTGCTTATAGCCATTGCAATGAGTATCCTAATGGTGATCCTCTTTGCCATGGGGCTTAATGTCTCTCTAAAGTCCATTCCATAGGTTTGTGCAAAGGCCACCAATCTTGCTTTGAACCTATAAATATATCCACTTGAATTCCTCTTTACTTTATATGCCCACTTATTACCTATTACCTTCATGTTCTCCTTCTTGGGAACTAGATTCCATGTTTTATTCTCCTCAAGTGCATCAAACTCTTCTTGCATTGCCTCTTTCCATTCAGTGTACCTGCTTGCATCTTCATAACAATTCAGCTCATGATCTTCTATTGCTTTGTTCATATATGCATAATGAATTGTCATGTAATAATCATAAGTAAACCTTCGAGTTGGATACTCAACCCTAGAAGACTTCCTTTCTTCAACTTTTGGAGGACTAAACCTCCTTTGCCTTGGGTATTTGATCTCTTTCTTTGATGTGGCTTCTTTCTCCATCATGTGTCCATCGTCTTCAACTTCATTACCTTCTTCATCCAACTCTACCAATCTTGATTTTCCTTTGTTCATTGAATGTGCTTCATGGATTGATGAAGATCCGCCCCTCCATGGTTAGTTCGTGATTGACCTATCTTTATTCATGGAACTCCTTGGGCCGCTTAGCTCTAAGCCGATTTGTTCTTCAACATGTCCGTGCTTTTCTTCTTCATATTCTTGCATACAATCATAGTTCTTATACCAAGGATTTTCCTTCATGGATTGATGAAGATCTGCCCCTCCATGGTGAGTTCATGATTGACCTATCTCTATTCATGGAACTCCTTGGGCCGCTTAGCTCTAAGTCGATTTGTTCTTCAACATGTCTGTGCTTTATGATCATTTGAATATCCTACAAACACACACTTTTCTGCCTTTGGTTGTAGCTTGTGCCTCAATTCACTTGGCACATGTACATGGAAAGTACATCCAAATATCTTCGAGGGGGAGAGATCAATTTTCTTACCATAATAAGCTTGATATGGTGTCAATCCATGGATCCTTGAGGTAGAAGCCCTATTCATAAGATACACGATGATATTTGCTTCATCACGCCAAAATATATTAGGTACATTCATCTCATTAAGCATAGCTGTAGCGATCTCTACAATGTATCTACCCCATTTTTTTGGGGTGTGTACCTGCATGTTACTTGCCACTTGATGCTTTGATCCCATAAGAAATCATAAAAATCATTGGAGAAATATTCTCCCCCTCCATCAGACCTTAGATTCTTGATATATGTACCTGTTTCCTTCTCTTTCATTGCCTTGAATGCTTTGATACAAGTAAACACAAATGATTTTTTTTGTATGAAATAAACCCAAACCCTCCTTGTGCAATCATCTAAAAAAGTGAAAAATTACTTGTTATCTCCAATGGATTTCTCTTTGGTTGGCCCCCACACATTTGTATGTATCAACTCAAATGGATGTTAACTTATGTAGCTACTCTTCTTGAATGGAAATCTTGCTTGCTTTCCTACTTGACAAGATTCACATAAATTCTTCATACCTTATCCTTGGAAGTTTGGAAATCATTCAACCAACCTCTTGAATTGCATTTCCTTCATCCTTTGTATCTTGATGTGGCCTATCCTATTGTGTTATTGTTAGTGTCCATGTGAAAGGCCAAATGGCCACTGGAAACTTTTGTATATGTTCTTTAATAAAAACATATAGTGGCATGGTCAGCTAGAGATTGTAAGTTCAAAATCGCATTTCTAACAGCTAAGAAGTTTGTGTTCATGTTCCCTATGTACTATGTTTTTTTGCATATCCTACAACCTCTGTGCGGAGTACCATGTGTGGTGCTTGGAGCTCAGGTTTCTATTCTAAGGATATCCTCATGGAACTCTCGAGAAGTAGAGCACACTATGGTGCATCACCATCGAGATACTTCACTGGTATCAAAGCATTTTGATACAAAAGTTTTGGTACTTTTGTGCAAGCGAGGCGATGACCAAGGCATAGACCTTGGCATACCTTGTCATTCGAGTCATCAAAGTCAACCATTGGCGCCATTGGTTGTGCATGAGGGAGGACTTCAACGATCAAGGAAGATGAAGGTTCTCGATACTTCTTGGGAGATCACCCATCCTAGTATTGTTCCCCCTGGAGCATGCTTAACCGTGGAAACCTCTTGGCACTAAGCTACAATCTTGTGATGCTTGAAGAAGGGGAAAGACTAAGGTTCACATTATCTTCAACAAGTTTTGGACCCTCAAAGCTTCATTCTTCTCTTTCAAAGCCTATTTTTTGAAGCATTTTTGGGGTGATTTTTGGAGCCACTTGGAGTACTTTTGTGCATAGTTCTCTTCGCAGAGGTCCAAGAACATCAAGAAGAGAGTTCTTTGTAATTCTTTGACAATCAATGTTCACCTTTTGGGGCTATGTTTTCAGCCACACTAGTTAATCTATAAAAGGTTTTAGTTGTGTTAGTGTGCTGAAGAGGAGCTACTTGCACGGCAAAGACCATTTTGAGATCTAAAAATTTGATGGCACAAACTTTGCTCTATGGAAGAATCAAATTAAAGACATGCTGACCCAGAGAAGGCAATGGAAGCCAGTACATGGCATTTCAAAGAAGCCTGCTGGCATGGATGAAGATGATTGGGATGATTTAGACTCTGAAATGGAAAAGTCTACCATTCGATTGCACCTTACGGATAATGTTTGCTTTACAGTAGTAGACTGTGAAAGTGCAGAGGAGCTTTGGAAGAAGTCATGCAATACATATGAAAAAGAGATGACATCAAATAAAATGTATCTGATGAGAAAGTTATATGACCTTTGCATGAAGGACATAGATAGTGTTGTTGCTCATCTAAATAAGTTTGATGATATATTCTCCTAGTTACAAGCTTAGAAAATGGATGTGCATAATGAAATAAAAGCAGTCTTGTTGTTATGCACCTTGCCATCATCATGAGAGAGGTTTTGCATAGCTATTAGAAATAGTGCACATGGTGGTAAACTAGTCTATGAGGACATATGTGGAGCACTCTTGAGTGAGGAGATTTGTAGAAAATCTATGGTTGGCACTCAGAGTGGAGGTGCGTATAATGTTTGTGATTCTTACCAAGGAAAGAATCAATAATGTGGTAGGAGCAAGAACAAGAAAAAGAATGGTCAATGGAGTAAGAGTAGAAGTAAGGAAGAGGGATATTGAATGCCATTATTTTCATAAGAAAAGACGCATGAAGAAAGACTGATATGCATTAAAGAGTGCTAAAGGTAAAGGAAATAATATTGATGGGCATGTTAATCAGCTACTTGCACCATCTACTTCGAGTGTTAAGATTGAAGAAATTCATGCTATTTTTGATGATGTTGATGTGTTGACAATTGATAGCATTGTGCCAACTAAGGCTTTCCCACACTTGGATTCTAGATTCTGGTGCTTCTTTCCATGTGATACCACACAGACAATGGTTCTCTAATTATGTAGCAAAGTCTCTTAGTAACATCAGACTTGGTGACTCTTACTAGTGTGACATTGTGGGGATTGGAGATGCGGTTGTGGAGTTCGCTGATGGTTCAAAATTTACTATGCATGTACACCATGCACCTCAGTTATCATGCAATTTTATGTTACTTGGTCAACTTGATGACCTTGGTTACAAGGTGGTCTTCTATGCTCAATCCTTTCGCATATCAAAGGGCAACATGGTTATTGCGAAAGGAAGCAAAGTTGGCTCACTTTATCCTTTATTTGTATCATAGAAAGAACACTTGTTATCTATTATTGGATAGCCTATGGCTTATATTTGGCATGGCCATCTGGGCCATATATCACGTAGTGAAATGGAAAATCTTTCTCGTTCTAGCTATTTACCTGTGTTATCTTTCTCTAATTTTTCATTTATTGACCATTGTCAATATGGAAAGCAAACTAGAAATGTGCACAAGATGCATATTGGCTCTTCAATTCAGCCTTTAGATCTCATTCATATAGATGTGTGTGGTCTTATGCAATCAAGGTCATTAGGTGGTTCTTTTTATTGTCACTTTCATAGACAATGCTACTAGAAAAGTCTGGGTATATCATATTAAAGCAAAGGATGAGGTATTCCCTACTTTCAGAAAATGGCTTGCTTCAATTGAGACTAAAAAAGGAACTAAGCTTAAGGCTTTACGTTCAGATAATGGGGGTGAGTGTACCTCGCATGAATTCAGCCTTTTTTGTCAATCTAGAGGAATTCATAGAGACTTTACAACTCGTTATATCCCAATACATAATGGTTTAACTAAAAGGATCAGTATAACTATTCAGGATAGAGTAATTTCTATGTTGCAGCATGCAAACCTTTCACAAGGCTTTTGGGCCGAAGTAGTATTGATTGCAATTCACGTGATTAACCTTTTTACCTAGTACTGCCAAAGGTCTGAAAGTGGCACAAGAGTCATGGATAGGGAAGCCACCATATTATGATCATCTTCGAGTTTTTGGGTGTGAAGCATATGTTCATATACCCAAGAATCTTAGACAAGACCTGGACCATAAGTCAAAGAAATGCATTTTTCTTGGATATGGTCGAGAAGGACAATTTAGATATCTCTTATGGGATCTTGAAATACGATCAGTGATCAGAAGTAGTGATGTCATTTTCAATGAGTCTAAGATGCATAAAGATCCCATTAACGAGGTTGAAGTTAGAAGAGTGGTGTTTGAGGATACCAATCCTCCAGTTAGCATGCATAAAAATGCTACACATAAGGATGTTCAAGAGAATTTCTGACCTGATCAATCTGCACATGTTCATGTTTAGCAACCATTAAGATGCTCTACACGTGTCTCACATCCACCTGATAGATATGTTCCAGGTTTGAATTTTGTTATGCTAATAGATGATGGTGAGTCTTCTTGCTACAAAGAGGCTATGCAGACAACGAATCATGTCAAGTGGGAGTGTGCCATGAAGAGTGAGTTGGATTCTATTCACAAGAACGGTACTTGGAATTTAGTACCTTTGCCAAAGGGCAGGAAAGCTTTACCATGTAAGTGGGTATATAAACTAAAATTCACATCAGATAGTGCTTCTCCAAAGTATAAAGCATGACTTGTTGCAAAGAGAATTGAGCAACAACATGGTGTTTATTTTGAGAAAATCTTTGCTCCAATGGTCAAGATGACTACCCTGTGCATGTTGCTTGGATTCGTTGCAATGGAGGATTTAGAGCTAGTCCAAATGGATGCAAAAATTGCTTTCTTACATGGAGATCTTACATATGAGATCTACATGGAACAACCAAAGGGTTATGTAGTTCTTGGCAAATAAAGCCTAGTTTGCAAGCTCAAGAAGAGCTTATATGGACTTAAACAGTCCCCTAGACACTGGTATCAAATTTTGATGCTTTTATGAAGTCGCAAGGCTATTCTTGAAGCCATGAGGATCATTATCTCTACACAAAGAGGTGCTATGATGGCAGCTTGATATGCTTGATACTTTATGTCGATGATATGTTGATTGCTAGGAAGTCCTCTTATGACTTTTCAATTCTCAAAAAGAAGTTGAGTCAAACATTTGATATGAAGGATTTAGGGGATGCCAAACATATTCTTGGCATGCACATTAGTCGTGATAGGAGTAAAAGATGCATACACTTATCTCAAAGTGAGTACATATCCAAAGTACTTCACAAGTTCTATGCATGGTGGAAAGGCATTGAGTACACCTTTACCCACATATGCGAAATTGAGCAAGGATGATTGGCCCAAATTAGACAAGAAAAAGGAATTCACGACCAAAATTCCTTATCAATCTGTTTTTGGTAGTCTCATGTATGCTATGGTAGCTATGAGACCAGACATTGCATTTATAGTGGGAGTTGTGAGCAGATATATGTCTAATCCTTGCAAGTAACATTGGGAAGTGGTCAAGATGATTTTGAGATATCTAAGTGGCACTAAGGACAAGTGTTTATGCTTAGGTAGAGGAAAACCATCCATTATTGGTTACACAGATTCTGACTATGCTGGTTGTGTAGACAATTGTAAGTCTACATCAAGGTACATTTCTCATTTTGTTAGAGGTGCTATCTCTTGGAGATCTCATCTTCAAGAATGTATAGTTGTTTCCACCAGATACGCAGAGTATGTTGCAGCAAGTGAGGCATGTAAGGAAGCATTGTGGCTTTCTCGTCTTTCTTGTGATATGGGTCTACCTTAGCATGTACCTCCTTTACTTAGTGATAGCCAGGGTGCCATTGCTTTGGCTAAGAATCCGGTTTATGATGCAAAGACAAGCACATTGAGGTGAGGTATCACTTCATTAGAGATTTCTTACCCACTAAGTGCATTATTCTTGAGAAGTTTCATACTCGAGATAATGTTGTAGATGCTTTTACTAAAGCTCTACCACATGATATCTTTCGACACTGTCGTCACTTGATGGAGGTTACTTGATTCACGATCTTACACAGTCATTTGTATACTATGTAACATGCCCATGAAGTGGGAGGTATAGCTTGTATACTCACACTCATATATTCTTTATCATTCTTCATTTTTCTCCCATAGTTATTTTCCCCATATTGGTCTTTGGTGGGAGATTGTTATTGTTAGTGTCCATGTGAAAGGCCAGATGGCCACCGAACACTTTTGTATATGTTCTTTAATAAAACATATAGTGGCTTGGTCAGCCAAAGACTATAAGTTTGACCACATTTGTATAGAAGTCTATACATTCATGCTCCCTACGTACTATGTTTTTCTGCGCATTTTGTAGCCTCTGTGCGGAGTACCATGTGTGATGCTTGGAGCTTGTGTTTCTACTATGAGGATATCATCATGGAGCCCTCGAGAAGAAGAGTGCACTATGGTGAATTGCCATCAAGATACTTCATCTTGTGCCACAATTCCAATTATGAAATCTTCTTTTTTCCATATGTGAAGTAGACATGTTGAGCGGAATGAGAAATTACCTCATAAGTGAAGAGTCTCCCTTGCTATGACCGTGTACCCTTGCTTAGGGCCCTTCACAAAGCATCCACCTTTGTTGAACCTTACTTGATAGCCTCTTTCAACCATTTGCCCTACAGACACCAAGTTCTTTGTGATGGTAGGTACATGCAAGACATCCTTGAGACATCCTCCTTGTCATCCAAAGCTACATCTCCAACATGGGAGATCCCTCGTGCTATATCATCATCTATTTCTACATGTCCTTTACCTTTGGGAGAATGTGGATTAGTAAACCAAGAAGAATTGCAACTCATATTGTTGCTACATCCACTATCAACATACTAAGTGTTATCTACTTTGCTTGAATTACCATTCATGTGCATCATCAAGAGATTTTCATTTTTTGAACTTGTAAAAGCATAATTACCTTGGAATTTGTATAAAGAACCTTGATTATAGCTCCTTTGGTTTCCTCCTTAGTAGCAATCTCTAGCATAGTGGCCAAACTTGCCAAATATGTAACATCCTTCACCATCTTGATTCTTGTTTTGTTGATGTCTTCCTCCTCTTCCTCTTGTTCTTCCTCTAACTCATTGTGATGAGGTGCCTTGTTCATGTCCTTGATTGCTTGAGTGGCCTTTCCTTCCTCCAAACCTTCCTTTGCCCTTGCTTTTTCCTCGTGTTCCTTTTCCCCTTTGATTACCTACATAAAACACTTGTACATCCTTGATTTTAGTTGAACTTTCACCTATGCTCATCTCTTTTGTGACCATGAGAGCATATAAATGCTCAAAATTGGCAAGATTATCCATTACATAGAGTAAGTGGTAAAGGGTTTCCACTTCTCATCATCCCTCAACCCATTGAGAGTAGCGAGAAGATCATCATTGTTTATGTGGCTTCCAATGGATCCCAATGCATCTAACAATTCCTTTACCTTAAGTACGTAGTCATTTATGCTACTCTCTGATCTCTTCCTAAGGTTGTTGAGCTTGAGTTGGATCTTTCTTGCTTTTGTTCTTTTTGAAGAAAGCATGTCAAGTGTCTTTCATACCTTCATGCTTGAATCCAAATCTTGGATATGGTTGATCATGCTATTGCTTATGTGTTGGGAAAGGATAAAGATAATCCTCTTTCTCGTTCATTCCATTCCTTAAAGTCCCTTCTTTGTTCATTGGTGATTTTCATCCAACCTAAGTCTTGTTTCACTTCCACTAATCAATCCCCAAAGGCCCTTGCCCATCAGGTAGTTGGAGACCCTAAATCTCCATGGTTGATAGTTTCCCTTGTCTAACTTTTCAATTTGACTGTTGAAGTCTCCCATCTCTAGTCTTTGCTACTTGATCTAGCCCTTGGCTAATGCTCCAATGTGTGTAAAATGCAAATGAGGATCTGAAGTTACCTTAATCCAAAGCTTTCCTTAGATCGACACCTTGCACACTTCAACCTTTGAGTAGAATAGCTCCTCCTTGATGTGAGCTACTTTTAGCAAGCTTTTGTTGATGAAAATATTCAACTACCACCTCCAAGAGGTCTTCTTGATTGTATTAGATGTCATCAAAATGCCAAAATGCTACGATACCTCTATTGGGGAAGTATCTCAAACCTTATGCACTGGTGAAGCAGGAATGACCTCCATAGGTACCCTCTTTGACCTCTTCACACCAACAATGCTTTTTCTTAGAGATATGAAGATAACTCCAGTGAGCTTTTGTGGATTTCTAGTAGACACTAAGAGATTTCTAATTGAGAGGGGAAGTGATACTTGAAGGAGGGCCATCAATAACTACAAAAGATGATCATGATGGTGTGTCCAATGGTGGAAAAGGAATAGCAAGTTGAATAAGTAGTTTGGGTTGCATGGTGATGCTGACGAAAGGGAGCACATACCATACTCTTGCCATTGAAGTGTAAATTTCATGAACATGTATAATTAAATAGTTGCATTAAGAAGCACCTTGTGTGCAAGGCTCTATCCACACATCACTAAACTCGCGGTGAAACAGCTTATTTGTGTGAGTGGTATTTCCCGGTTAGATAAGTTGACAAATCTAGTTAGAAACTAGATTCATTCAGTTAGATCCAGTTAGTCTCTGGTTCAAGTAACCCAAGTGTCTATAAATAGCAGAGGAGGAGATCATTCTCATTAAAATCTGCGAGCAAGAGAGAGCAACAAAGCACATACAGCAAAGGAGCACAGAGCTCAGCAAACCAGCAAGGCAACTCTCATGGAGAAGAAGAATGTTGGCAAGAGTACCAAGAGGTAGACAAAATCATACCACAAAAAAAGATTCCTTTTGTATGTTTGAGTAAATAGTATGCTTTCTAGGTTTTTATTTTTCTTAGCTCATGAAGTCTAGATCCAATGAGGGTACAAGTCGATGCTAGGCATCAACTTTTAGGTGCAAGTCGATGCCAGGCATCAACTTTGGGGTCCAACTTGATGCATGGCATCGACTTGCACCCTCAAGTCGATGCCTGGTATCCACTTGCACCTAAAAGTCGATGCCTGGCATCGAATTGCACCTTGAAGTCGATGCCTGGAATCGACCTGGAAGGTCGATGCCTGGAATCGACGTGGAAGGTCGATGCCTGGCATCGAATGTGGCATGAAAGTCGATGCCAGGCATCGACTTTAGGGTGCAAAGTCGATGCGAGGCACGACTTTTAGGTGCAAGTCGATGCCAGGCATCGACTTGAGGATGTAAGTCGATGCCAAGCATCGACTTGAGGGTGCAAGTCGATGCCAGGCATCGACTTGAGGGTGCAAGTCGATGCCAAGCATCGACTTGAGGGTCCAAGTCGATGCCGACATTGCAGCTTGAAAAACACATTAATGTATGAGCTGATATTTCTGAGCCCATTTCAGGGATGCTGAGTCAAAAGGTGAGAGGCCCTTCAAGAGGCTCAAAGTGACATTGAGCTCTGTGGATCAGCAACGTGACAAAGGCATTGGTCACCAAGAAAAATCGAAGAAAAACATTGCATCCTTATCCTCTAAGAAGGCCAACAATCCGGTTGGAATGTCTTCTGGTGGAAAGAGTAGCATCAAAATACCTGAGGATGATGCAACTAGGAAGGAAAGGTCGAGGGACATAGAGGTCTTAAGGACAGATCGTCCACTCCGGGACATGACAAACCTGGAGTGGTGCCTTCAATATGTGGAAGAAAAGAATGCAGTCCTACTTGTGTTCGTAGGGGTGTACGGGAGAGGCAAGATCACGACAATCCAACCACCTCATCATACAAAGCTTTTATCAGAACATTTTATCATGTTTCGTGATTGGGTAGGTTCTTTTTCAGAGAGCATGACTAGTTTGCTATTAGACTAGATGTTTGGATTCACCTAACCAATTCGATGTCGGGCATCGACTTAGTAGCAACTCGATGCCTGGCATCGACTTACTACTGAATGTCGATGCCTGGCATCGACCCGGTGGCATAAGTTGATGCCTGACATCGACCTGGTGGCATAAATCGATGCTTGGCATTGACCTCGTGGCATAAGTCGATGCCTGGCATCGACCTGGTGGCATAAGTCGATGCCAGGCATCGAATTATGCAAGATATCGATGCCAAGCATCGAGTTTCAATAGAAAGTCGATGCTTGGCATCAACCGAGACACGAAATCGATGTCATGCATCGATTCTTTATGTTCCCTTTGGTATATTAAAGAGCTCATTTAATTGTCTTTCCACTTGTTTCTATAGAAACCAAAGAAAAGTAAATCTGCAGAGGTAGTAGATGATTGCCCCCTTGCATTCCTAGCTCACATTCAAAGAGCAAGGCATGAGAAATCCAGACTGAAAGCCAAGGAGATTGATTTTGATGATGAACCTGATCTGAAATGTTTCTCCAATCCCCTAGACCCCCTTAAGCCTGTATATTACAATGTATTCTGTAGTGATGTAAATAATATTTGTATTGTTGTGCCTAGAAAGCATTTCTCCCTTCTTATAGCAGACATACCCTATGGATTTAGAATGTTGGCATGAGTTAATGACGACGAGCCCTTCAAACACCCTCAAATTTGGAAGATGGTCACTGATTTTGCAGAGTTGACTATGTCTCCTCTTTGGAGGATAGTAATTTTCCATAGCACAGACCAGTCTTTCTCTGTTTCAACTGCTCTGAAGTCAAGATGTCATGTTGTGGAGTGAGTCACATGGTAAGTAATCTTCTTTCTATCTCCGTGGCTATAATGATGCTCTCTCTCACTTATAGTTCTTGTTGGTAGGGTGAAGACAAACGTCAATCATACTCCTTTGCATAGGTTTGTGAGCTCCACTCAATGCATTACAGTTGGCTATTATGATGAAGTAAGCAAAAGGAGAGTCAGGGAGCATCGCAATGAGAATGGGATCTCCAATGTGCTCATGTTCCCAGTAGTTACCAAGAAACTTCATCATGTAGCTAGGGACAAGACATTGGTTAACCCCTATCAAAAGCCACAAAAGCTCATAATGAGATTGATTCAACTATTCTCCAATGATGATGACTGGGTCCTAGACCTTTTTTCGGGCACAGGTAATTTCGATTGTAGCATTTCTCATTAGCCATGATGTTGATTGGCCTCTAAGTGGTTTTCTTCTGTTTCAAGAACGACTCTGGCTTGCTCCTTAAAGATGTTCAGGCACTGCATAGCTGTGGAGAAGGATGATGCTCAAGTGAGCTTCATTAGAATGAGAATCAATGGGTTGAATGAATGCCCAGATGAAGACCAAGAGGTTGGAAGGAAGCACATTGCAGACACAGAGAGATTCCAACCGGCTTCAAGGAAGCCTCTTCCCCCACTTGCAGATGAACCGGGGGACATGGCTGACCTTGGAGAGCCAATCTTGGAGCAAGAGAGGCAGGAGATGTGTTCTAATGTTCCAGAGGATCCCATTATGCATGAGCCTGAGGAAAGCTATGATCAGCTTCTATTGTAGATTCATATTATTCTTGTAAAACACATGAAATGTAAAACATCATTTTAATAGAAATATAATGCCGAGTTCTGCTTCCACTTTGTGCAAAGCTAGACTTATCTTGAGCATTTCTCTGATGAATGTGTGAATGTTTCTTAGTATAATTTTGTTGATTATAATCTTCTCTTGGGAATGCTTTTGTGATATTTATTTCATATGCTATGAATATGGCCCAACATTCAATGAGGATCTTAACTATACAAAGGGGATGATCTTAATTACCTTGTTAAAATGTTTCGACCTTTGCAACACACGTACTGCGATTTTCGAGTAGCTTTTAATCAGCTATAATCTGTGCTTGTTGAGGTTCTAGATGTGATGAAGGAGTTTCACCAATTCTTAGTTGTACCTTTAACTCTAATCTCTTATGTCAAAGATCATGATGTGGGATTCTTGATCGTGATGAACAGCTAGTTTTCATGGCACCAAGTATTTTAACATATCTATCTTGACTACTTGGGATATGGGATCAAACTTCTACTCAATATTTATAAGCAAGAACAAGTGATGCTTTCTAGATATTGTGAAATGCCCACTTTATTGCTTGATATCATGGTCTTTAGGTAAAAGGGAATAGAGAACATGTCTTTGTTCTCCTTTGTTGTGACTCAGTGTTCTACACACAACTTCACTAAAACGAAGGTTTCTCCCAAATTAGAGATATCAATCACCCAACTTCACTAAAACGAAGGTTTCTCCCAAATTACTTATAGAATGCTCCAGAGACTTGGTATCCTACAAATAGACTCTAATACCTACACAATGACACAAAGACTACATCAAATGTATACATAAGGAGGGAGAACAAATGCTAACAACTGAGGGGTAGAGAGTTGCAACATTGCCTATGTACTCACATAGATATGCCTACTCAAAGATAACAAACAAGCAAGCAAGGGACTAGCTTATTACAACTCCAACACTTAGCACTCATTCTAAATGAAGAAAAACTCCAAGAAAACAACTCAAAAGAAGTATGGATACATGACACTTTATAGGGAGAAGTTGGCCCCTAAAATCTAAGAATTACCTTTCCCAATCAACCTGTTAAATTAGAGGACTCAGTTGAGATTATTTGGGGAGTGGTTGATTGAGTTTTCTTGATGGAGTCTCGTTTATTTTGGCTTCTTTACATTGGTCCACATGTCCATGATTGATTTCACACAAATTTTTTGCTTGAAGCTTGACTTTTAACACTTAAAAGTATCGAATTCCAATGTTAAGGACTGAAATGCCTATTGATCTATTGAACTGACAACAGATTCAGTTGTTCTCTTCTTCATGATGTGTTTTTGAGACATAGAAGTTGGCCAAGGAGGGACCCAAGCAAGATGGTGAGTACGAGGTGTATAGGTGGCTCTATGTCGATTGATATATTGAAGGTGCTACTAGATTTTTCTCTATATTTGTCACAAATCTCAAGTGTCACCTTGCACTTGCTTCATTACAAAGAGGGCTGTCCTAATTCTTGCTCTGGTGTAGCTTCAAGTGCACAAGCAAAGAATGGAGCATGCTATGTTTGTTGCTTAATAGTTCTTGTGGAGTAGAATTGATGGGTTGAGAGAGGACTCTCTCTCTTTGGATAGAGAGATAGTGCACAGGTGTATCTGTGTGCAAATATGATTTGTTAGAGGAGGACGCAAGCTTTATCTATGCCTTTTGCCTTAGATTTATGATGGAATGAGCTCAAAAGCAATATTCAGAGTTTTCTTCCATGCAGAGGTATACTCCTACTCCTTGCCAACAATTTATGATCGTGTTATCAATCCTCTATCATGCCCCATACAGTGGTAAGGGAGATCGGTCACATATGTGAAGAGAGAGGTTAGTCCTATGGCTAGAGTGAACCAAGTGATTTTCTATTGTTATGGACACAACATCTCTATCCAATATTTAGATCATCAAAATTAAGGTTCTCTATACCAAATATTTAGAAGCACAATGCAATGATCGTGAAAGAACATTAGGGGGAAAAAATGAAGCTTGCATGGGCCTTGTAAGGATTCCTAATTTTTATGGGTTAAGCTTAATTTTGTACTTTGTTAAGGGGACAAATTGCATTTAATAGAGCACTTTTTAGTAGGTTGAAGTAGGATTTTTTTTTTGGTTGAGCTAGGATCATCTCTCTCTTTTGCACAAAGAGAGAGAGAGAAGTCACTTTCCACATCATCAAATTTGTCCATCTACGAGAATAAAATAATGATGTTTTTGAAAAAGCCTCCTTTTCAGCTATTCTTTATTCAAAATGTCCCATACTTTATGCATATGTCATAGGTTACTTTTTTATTCCATTTTTTATAAAAGAAACTCTAAAAAAATAAATTTGAAAATCCCTCCAAAAGTTAAGTGGCACATCATCAAACTCGTAACTTTGATTGCCTTGAAATATTACATTTTGAAAAAAACCCTATTTTTGCTCTTAAACAGTGGAAAAAGTCATTCGGGCCTATCAACATACCAAAACACACTTTTTTCTTGCACTACAACTACTATATAAGCCATTCTCGACGTCTTTATGCTTCTTTCTATTATGGTGCTCGAGTTTTTGAACATCATGGTGCTCACATGTATTACAAACATGACACCAACACCTACACGTGCTCCTCATTCAATGTGTACATGTTCATGTTCCAACAAAATTCACACCAACAACTAGATATAGCAATGACAAAGATTCTCAAAATGAATGACATGCAATTGGAGAGAAGAATATTGATCTTTGGGTCAATGGTGCATTGTATCCCTAAGATCCAATGTCTATTTTCATCCTACATTCCACAGTATCTCCACATTTCTACAATTCCTTGGTAGTGGTGAAGTTGGATTACTAGGTTATTGCAAGCGATTGTCTAGCCATTCAACATCTATTACAAATTATTGGATGCAACTATGTCATCACAACCATTTGAATATACACACTTTCGAGGAAAACAGAATTATCAACCACGAGGTAGACCTCAATGACAACAATCTAATATTCCTCCCAATGCAAAAGCTCCACAAAGAAAATGGAGACGTTGTAGAGCATTTGCAAAGATACGACACTATCAAAAATCAATCAAATTTCTCATATGATGAAGAGCATTTGCAAGAGCGGTAAACAAGTTACAAAGCTATTGTGTAGGTTTACAAATACAAGGGATAGCACTTGAGGGAATTCAAGTGGGAGTAGAGGCCTACCTCATCTCCATTCTTGAAGATTCTAACCTATGTGCTATCCATGCCAAGAGAGTAACCATACAACTCGAAGATATTCAACTAGCTAGAAGAATAAGAGGAAATAACCCATGATTTCTGTTGTAATCTGTAGCTTTTGAGAAACATATTTTGCAATGTAATCAATGATGAATGAAATTTTTTGTCTTAACCTATATTGTCAATTTGTTTCTCTCTCTCTCTAACTCTCTCTCCTAATTATCTTGTACCTAAGTTTTGAAAAGAGAAGTTAATTTTATCTTTTTCTTTATATAGTATCTATCAAATTTGACAATGTATGTTCCAATAAGCCTCTCCATGGCCTAATAAAGCTTTTCTAAGCCAATGAAAGTCAAGATATGTAGTTATAGGTAGCTTATCATGCTTTCAACAATTATAGGCTTCCATAAGTGCTGAGGGTCTATATGTAGAGTGATTAGGGTTTATACCAATACTTTTGACTTCATTCCAGTTGAATATGGTCAATTAATGAGCATTAAATCCTTTCCTAAGCTTACAAAATCTAAAAAACCCCCAACCACAAAAACATGGGGATTGGCTTTGCAAAACCTTCGCAGGCTTGAATCCCACGTTTCTGTGGCTAGGGATTTTTAGCTTTTGTAAGCCTATGAAAGGTTAGATGTGTAAGCTCACATTAGTACTAAGGGTTTACATATAGACTACCTAGGATCTATATGAGTACTTGTTGGCCTCGTTCTCTTTCAACAAGTGTAAGCTCACATTAGTACTAAGGGTTTACATATAGACTACCTAGGGTCTATATGAGTACTTGTTGGCCTTGTTGGTCTACCTAAGGCTAAACCAAGATTTCAACAAGTGTAAGCTCACATTAGTACTAAGGGTTTACATATAGACTACCTAGGGTCTATATGAGTATTTGTTGGCCTCGTTCTCTTTAGATGTGGACTTTTAATGAGCATAGAGCCCTTGGATAGTCTTAAGAATGCCATAAAAGCCCCAACCACAAAAATGCAGGATTCAAACCTGTAAATTTTTTGTACGCTTAAACCTCACGTTTCTATGGTAGGGGCTATTTTAACATATATCGGACTTGTCGCGGCATAGACATGGATTTAAGAAAGCTCTTTTAGATACAAAGTGTGGTGGCTTGTGTAAAGCTAGATCAATATTTCAACAAGTCCAAGCTTACATTAGTACTAAAGGTTTACATATATATTGTCTATGGTTTATATGAGTACTTGGTGGCCTTATTCTCTTAATATATGTACTCTTAGTGACTCTAGAACCTTTGGATAGTTTTCAGAATGCAAAAATGGAACCAACCATAGAAATGTGAGATTCAGCCTTGCAAATTTTTTATAGGCTTGAATCCTGTGTTTATGTGGTTGGGGATACTTTAGCAAATATAGGCCTTAGGGAGGCATAGAAATGGAGATGCAAAAGCTCTAAATTACATACAAAGTGTGGTGGCTTGCATAAATGAACAAAGTTTACACATATGTTAGTTATAGGCTAATATTTGCAAAGTCCTCACAATCACAAGAAATAGATTTTGCATTGTTCAAACATTACCAAACTTAAAATGGATTGTACATGTGAAAAAGACATATAAATAGTACATCGGTTCCCAATTGCCTTCAATTTCTCAACATTTTTCTTTCTAATCTAGAGAGATTGTGGCAACTAGTAGGTTGATAAATATTTAGAAATTACATTAGGGTCTTGCAATCCAAGATCCATGGCAATACCTATTTGTCCTAGTACCTTTCCTCTAAAGTTAAACTCCGAGAGTAGTTACAATTATAGATTTTCTGACCAAAATGACACAACTAGTGCCTTGGGTAATTGTAGACAAACACAAAACTTTGCTCAAGGCCTTCAAGCACCAAGTCATGAAGTGTCCATCAGGACTGTAATATCTATGAATTATAATAAAATCGTCCTTTGGCAACTTTCCAATGTAGTTTGCCAAGGATGAGCCATTGCTGTGAGAAGAATGATCCCCACAAAATCTTGAAGCAAACTTGTCCACTTCAGTGGCTTCTTGTTAGACAAGAAAATGATAGTTCAAGTTCCAATCTTGTTAAATTAAATTATTTCAAATTCCTTATTACCACTTACACCATGAAGCTTGTCTTCTTCTTCCCTTCCTCGAGGGGCATCAAGATCTATGCTAGAGTGGTCCATCCCACTCTGCTTTGCTTCTAGGGATGTAGGTACTATATTATTCATTATTATCTCGCTCACATAGCACCATATTGTTCTTCCGTAGTATTATAGTTGTTATCATCTTTCAAAATGTCTTCACACACCATCGCCATGGTGTCTACCGCATAATCACTAAGTGGGATAGATTTCTTTTCAAGAAGATCATATCTATTATCATGTGGAACATCTCACATTGTGGAGAAAAGGTATTCATCAAGACGAAGTTTGAATGCCTTCTCAATATCATGAAGAAAAATAAACTCCTCTCCATCCACAAGGATGATGGAGAGATATTCAATTACCACCTCTAACAATGTGGGCTCAAAGGGGTTGAGACTCAACGATGGGGGATCTTCCATGCTTGATTTTTTGGACGATTTTTCCCCCACACTTCCAAGGAACTCTCATTGCACTATGCCACTCTCTTTGGCTAAGTTAATGACCTTTGGTTGAGGTTCATTTCGTTCATGAACAAATCCCCACGTGAAAAGCTTGGGGAGATCCATGGGTGTAGGCTCCGGCTCCTCTTTGATAATAAACATTGTTGTGGCAATATAAGAAAGGTACCTAGTACCCATCCTCTTCTTTTTGTTAAGGTGCTTTAGTAAAGGAGCCATTTCATCCAACAAGTGCCTTGCATTGTCAGCAATTGCCATGAAGCACTTAAGGCACTTCATAAAAGCTTCATCACCTTTATGCATGTAAAGCAAAAGGTCACACGAGACCCACTTACCCTCATACGGTGGGATATCTATAGAATAGTGCAAGATGTAGTACTCATGGAACTCTATGATTTCCTCAAGCACATCACAATTAAGTTTGATTGTTTTGTCCAGATATGGGACTCTAGATACAAGGTCATACAAGTGTGTTCAACCTTTGTACCGATTTGATTCCAAGAACTCATTGCAGAGTTGTTGAGGACATTTGGATAGGGGGTAGTAGAGGTGGAGGTAGCCATTGTGCATAAAGCCAATGTGATTGCTATGGCACGCTTGCTCTCGGAGTGCTTCTAGATCTTCTTGGTTACAAAAGTGAGAAATGAGAGTATATGACTTGCTTTTATATTAGTTTCATTTTTTTTCCAAGTGGGTGTGATCTTTAAAAGCTAAAAATAATAGTTGTAAATATAAAAATCATGCATCGAATTCCAAAAAAAGAAAAAGGCTCATAAAAATGATTGAACAGATAATCATTTAACATGATAAGAAATACCACATCTACATAATAGAAAAACTAGAAATCTTGAAATTCTAAAATCGTAATACTGCCATGGAAAAAATCAATGATTAAACAATTTGTACATCATATCGACATTAAAAGTTTTACAACATTCTTTTTTGCATGTGCATAATCTTGTGGCAGAGGAAGGATTATGAATGGAAAATGGGTTCACTCCAATACTCAGATAGTTCATGAGCTATGATAATCAAAGTTGAGTTCCATCTACACTCCACTCAGGAAGGACTTTAATTTTATCCTCCAACCTCTTGTCGATTTGTAGACAAATAAAAAACTCTAAATATCATATTTGAATATAATAATTTGTATAAATAAAAGAAAAAGTACCATAAATTTTTTACCTTGTGCCTTTGTATTCTGAACTTGGATTGATGCAGGTCTCAAATCCCATGATTACCAGATGTTCTCTCATGTTGGCAAGGGTCCAATGATGATTCACTGAAATGACTTCCATTTCATTGTTGGGCAGATTTATCTTAATTTCAAATGAAATTAAAGAGCCCTCAAAACTTTGTAATGGTATCCATTGACCAAGTTTACACATCCAAGGATCGTAATAGAATCTAATGTACAATGAATTACAATGTTTTAGATATCAAAATCTATGCATGTTGCACCAATTTTACAAAGACATATATCCCCTTTAGTGCATCCATCTACCCCTAATTTTCACCTAGTAAACCCTCCACTTGCTCACATGTCATATCTTTGTACGTGAACATTGTTGAAGTCTCTAGAGCTCTGAATATATGAAATAGATGAACAAAACAATGAACATAAACACACCGATGTAATCCTATAGATCTAGAAAATCTTGTGAATTTCAAAGAGTTATGTATGTCCATCACCATTTTATGCTTCAAAGATGTCAAGGAACATATATCAGGTTGTGGCCACTCGATCTTGAAAAGAGAATCTACCTTAATCATCTCTAACCTGCCAAAATCATTTGATGAAGAGGGTACAACATATGTATGTGAGTAACACAAAACTCTCTCACATAAAAGTTGAGCAAGAGGGGCTTGTGGAAAGATTAGTGACCCAACATTTGCATGCAATGCTTGGAAAGTACCTATAAGACTATGAAGTGGTTGCTCCTTCACCAAGGTAGAAGGAAATATGTATGCAACAAAAAAATACACATCTTAATAGGGTATATAAAGAAATTAGAATAGGAATCAATCAATACTAAAGAGTAATCCTTAGAATTGATAGGATATTGTAAGTCTTTTCATGTCAGCTCATGCACAGATTTTGGTTTATGAGTCAAAAATAGCACTTTTGATCCAAAAAAGTGGTTGGGGGGGCATTGAAGGGTGTTATGATGAGTTCTACAACTTTTTGAAATTTTTGAATTTTTGGGCCTAGGTTGGTTATGAGATTCCTTTCTCTCTCTTGAGGCAAAATCTAAACATCCTTCAACGTGGTAATTTATAGGCTATAGAATATGTCCACCACCCACTTCTCCTTGTTCCATCACTAATCACTCTTTAATTCAAAAGGCCCATGCAGGATTCATAATTTTCCCAAATGGAGATGTCGATATCAACTACACTACCAACTAGTGATCAACATGACTGCACAAACTGGGATATATAGTACTTGCTTCCACAACAAAAAAGTGCTTTTAAGCACTTTAAATGTCAAAATACATCACAAATGGCATCAAGCAAATGCTAGTGGTCACCAAAATAAAATGAAGAGTGTTTATAAACATGTCAGAAGCTTGAGATATACTAGAAACTCCACAAAAATTGATTACAAAGATGAAATAAATGGTCAGCAAATGTGGTCACAACAAGGTTGGGAAAATGGGGAGAAAATTGAGCTAAAGGGGTGGAAAGTTTGGATGAAAGAGAAGTGTGGTTCGGTGGGCAAATGGAAAAAATGAGGCTGATAAAAAGTGTAATATTGATGGCAAAAGCTTCTTTCAATGAGAAGAAAGCAAAATCACCAACACTCAAATAGAACCACCACCACAATCTCCACAATCACTGCCAAAATGACCACTAAGACCTCCATCTATGCTCTGATACCATAGAGAGTACATGTATAGAAGCAAATAAGAAGAGTGTACTCACAAATTGAAAGAGTGTGAGAGATTGAAAGTGAGTAGAGCAAGCAATGGGTAAACTCACATGGATTAGAAATGAGTTTGCCAAGAGGATGGAGTAGGCTCTACAAGCTTCTAACCAAGTACAAAGTGAGGGAGAGGCCCTCCTTATATAGAGTTGGAGGGGGCTCTGCAAAGTACACATATGTGGGATAATTCCCCTTGAAGGGAAATGAATACAATGGTAGAAGCAATTGGCAAGGTACCCAAATACAATGAGATGCAATTAAAGTAATATACAATGGAGTGTCTTCTCAACACAAAATGGAGATGCACTCATGCAGATACAAATGGAAATGAGGTAGAAGAACTAATGTCGTCAACATTCTAAACCTATCATTCAATACATAGGGATGGATCTTTCTCTTTCTATTTCTTTGGTAGAGAAGAGAAGAGTGTTGATCTATCTATTTTTGTTGGAGTTAGACGTCTACGAAAGCAGGCGAACAGCACAAGGAAGAAGAAGAAGCTTGGAGCACAACACACAATACTGAATGTATTACTAGAGAATGCACAAAGATAAGTAGCCCATTAAGGCAATAGGTGTATATACAAGCCGGGGGAAAAACCTCATAAGGAGAGAAAAAAGTGCCCCGACGGTCCTAGTGTGTTCACACACATCACTACCTAAATATGTCAACAAATCCCCCCTGGGAGTGATGCGGTGAACAAGGAGCTTGCACTCATGTATAAGGAAGTGCCAAGCTATGTGGAAATCACTCCACAAAAGGAAGTAAGCCAAAAGCTTTGCGAAAAGCTTCAAACTTCTCCCTAGGCAGAGCCTTCGTGAAAAGGTATGCAATGTTCTCTTGCGTGGGCACATATGCCAAGCTGATCTCCCCAGCACAGTATTACACTTATGTGTTCCTCGAGTAGCTTTGATGTGAACCTTTTCCCTATACATGGGCACTTTTTACTCTAGTGCTGGCCAGAGGTTTTTTCCCCATGTAACCACATACTTGATACTCTCATATGTGGTGGTACTTTATACTTAGGGATATTATTCAGCTCTTACTTCAGTTCAGTACATCGATCAATAGAGAGAGCTATTCGAGCCATCGTCTTCTCCATGTGTCTTGCTGCGTTTGTGCTCCTTAAGTGTGCTTCTTCTGTGTCTCTCGCACTTCTACACACACACAACCAACAGTGGTATCAGAGCAGGTTCAGCTTCTTCTCAAGTCTCGGTTTTTCGCGCCGCGGTGCACGCGCACTTTAATAGTGCAAATTGACTTCGGAGCATAGAATTGTGAATTTCAGCAGCCCAAAAACATTTCCAGCAGGTGCGCTGAGGTTTTACCCCCATTTCGAAGCTATTTGTGCAGTCAGAATCGCCATCAGAGTGACGGTTTGTGAGCTGAAATTTCAGCACTCATTTCAGCTTTCATCGAAGTGAAGATTTTGTCACATTCTTGTTCCTTAGTGAAATGGCGGGCAGCAATGGCTTGTTTGGCATGCTTCAAGCTGAAGATAAGCTTTATGGGACCAACTATCCGATGTGGTCTTACATGATGAAGCATGTTCTTGTTGCAAAACAACTTTGGAACATAGTGGCAGATGTAGATCGAAGACCGGCAGGTGCTTTTACTTCACAGTCTAATGTCACAGATGGAGCTTCTTCTTCGAGTACAGTGGTTTCTCCTTCTCCACCTACATAGGAGCAGCTTAGATGGGATGGAAAAGATGCTCAAGCTCATGCTTTGATTGCACTTTCAATGAAGCGTCATATAGTTCCACACATTCGGTCATGTTCTACATCAAGACAGGTATGGGACACTCTTGCTTCTTTGTATGCCGTGTGTAATGAAGCACGTGTTGCATACTTGAGGAAGCAACTTGAGGAAGTATGTATGGCTGAAAATGAGTCAGTGGATGTGTATGTGACATGCATCAAGGACTTGAAAGAGCAATTGGCAAACATAGATGAGATCATTCCGGATGCATCACTCATTTCTACATTGTTGAAAGGATTACCGGAATCTTTTCAAAGCTTTGTTACTACACTTCGTTTGGTTGCAAAAGGAAATCCTAATATGTATGCATTTGATGAGGTTGTGTCTCTTCTTTTGCAAGAAGAGCAATCTAGGGTGAATAGGAGTGGTTTGATTGAGGGAACGCAAGCACTTGCTATCTCACAAAAGGGGAAAAGCAAGTATGATTCAGCTTTGGGTTCATCAAAACCAAAGCCTTGAGCTTCCTCTTCCACTCATTCCTCTAATGATGGTGATTTGCAAAAGAAGAAGAGATGCAAATATTGCCAGAAGGCTGGCCATACTATTGATGAGTGTAGAAAGCTTGCTAAACGCAATGAAAAGAAGAAGGAATCCAGCATGTCTATTGCTGAAAATTCAGCAAATGCAAAGAATGATGAAGCTAACATGGCTCAAGATTTTTGGGCATGTGTTGTTACATGTCATTCTGATGCTTCTTTACATTCTAAATGTATGGTTGTGAGTGAGGCTGATTCGGATTGGTTCTTTGATAGTGGTGCTTCAAAGCACATAACATCATGCAAAAGATTTTTTGCCTCTTTGAAAGATGCACCTAAAGGAGGACATGTGGTGTGTGCAAACAATGCCTCTTATCCTATCATTGGAGTAGGAGAAATTGAGCTTATGGCTGCAAATGGAGTGATAAGTGTATGGTTCATGATTTCAGCAATGGTGATGTTATCGTGATGTCCGGTACATTATGTAATGGTTTGTATCGCATGGATACATACAAGAGGGTTGCCTCGAATGCCTTAGTTGCTCATACTCTTTCCATGGCTGAAATGGAGCTTTGGCATGCTCATTTTGGTCACTTGAACTTCAATAGTTTGCTCTACTTGCAAAAGAAGGACATGGTTATTGGCTTGCCTACACTTGAGTCCATTGAAAAGCATGCATGTGAAGGTTGCATTCTTGAAAAAATGCATCGTGCTTCTTTTCCAAAAGATGGTCATACACACACTACAAGAAAATTACAGCTTGTTCATAGTGATGTATGTGGTCCCGTCAAGACCCCATCTTTTGGGAAGCATGTATATTTTGTTACCTTCATTGATGATGCTACTCGCCATACATGGGTGTATCCTATGAAAGCAAAGAATGAGGTATTTTCTTGCTTCAAAGCATTTTTAGCTATGGCTGAAAATTTTTCTTCACAAAAGCTTTTGACTCTACGCACGGATCGTGGTAGTGAGTACATGTCACATGAGTTTAATGCTTTTCTGTGTGAAAGAGGTATTTCACACCAATGTACGGTGCCATATACACCTCAACAAAATGGTGTTGTCGAGCGTAAAAATAGAACTTTACTTGAAATGGCACGATGTATGGTTAAAGGACAGGGAAAGAGCATATGGTTTGTCGCTTGCATAAAGCCTTGTATGGTCTCAAGCAAGCTCCACGTGCATGGTATGACAAAATCCATAAGCACTTGATTGCTCTTGGCTTCACATGTAGTCCGATTGAAAGCACACTCTATGTACGCAAAAATGGGGCTGATCTTACAATGCTTGTTCTTTATGTCGATGACATACTCTTGACTGGGTCATGTGATGCAAAACTTGACATTCTTATGGCTGATTTGCAGCATACTTTTGATGTCACTTATCTTGGTCTTTTGAGCTACTATCTTGGCATCCAGTTTGTATCCGTTGAGGGGGGAATTGTTATGCATCAAGCAAAGTATGTTGAAAAACTACTTCAATGTTTTGACTTTGAGGATTGTAAGCCAGTTTCCACACTAGTTGAGACAGGATTCAGGTTCTCAGTTGAGGATTCTAGTGATGCATTTGATACTTCTCTTTATCAGCAAGCTGTGGGATGTCTTATATATGCATGCAACACAAGGCCGGATATACAGTATGCAGTGTCCCAGTTGAGTCGATTCATGCATAGCCCTGGCACTAAGCATTGGGAAGCGGTGAAGCATTTGTTTATATATCTCCGAGGCACTTTGAGCTTAGGTCTCTTTTATGGCAGAGATGTTCAGCCATGCTTGCATGCTTTTACAGATAGTGATTGGGCTGATTGTTATGATACTCACATGTCCACTAGTGGTAATTGCTTTTTCCTTAGAGATTCATGCAGGAGATATTGATTTGGTATATGTGCCTACACAAGATAATGTGGTGGACATATTCACCAAAGCTCTTCCACGGGAAAAGTTTGAAGCTTTTCGCAAGGCTTTAGGCTTGTTACCTTGTGGGGGCTGATCTGTCACTCCCTGTATGTGTTCACATAATTCACTCTAGGGGGGTTTGTTACACTTATGTGTTCCTCGAGTAGCTTTGATGTGAACCTTTTCCCTATACATGGGCACTTTTTACTATAGTGTCGGCTAGAGGTTTTTTCCCCATGTTACCACATACTTGATACTCTCATATGTGGTGGTACTTTGTACTTAGGGATATTATTCAGCTCTTACTTCAGTTCAGTACATCGATCAATAGAGAGAGCTATTCCAACCATCGTCTTCTCCATGTGTCTTGCTGCGTTTGTGCTCCTTGTGTGTGCTTCTTGTGTGTCTCTGGCACTTCTACACACACCCAACACAGAGAACCTCTCCCTGACATAACGATAATGCACCTCAATGTGCTTAGTGCGAGCATGGAACACAGGGTTCCTCACAACTGCCAATGCGCTTTGACTGTCAATGAAGATGGTGGTGGCAGAAGACTAACCAACACCCAAATCAACCATAAGGCGTCTGAGCCACACACACTCAACAGTAGCTGTGAAAGCTTCCCTATACTCAGCCTCACAACTGGAAGTGGCCACAGTAGGCTACTTCTTGCTCAACCAAGATATACATGAGCTACCAAGCATGAAGCAAAAGCCACCACTCGACACATGAGTGTCATAGCAACCAGTCCAATCAGAGTCAGAAAAAGCATGCAAATCTGGCGGTAGTGATCCCCCCTTGGGATAAAACAACCCAAGTAGCCGAGTACCACTCAAGTAGCAAAAGATGCGCTTAACCGCTTGCCAATGCTTGACTCCTGGGCAATGCATAAACCTGGTCATCTATGAGTCAACAAACTGAATATCTGGCCGAGTAATGCATAAGTAAATCAAGCATCCAACACCTTGCTGATAGAGAACAGCATCATATGCATCTCCAGCATCATGAAGACTCAATCGTAAACCTGTCTCCATAGGAGTGGCAATAGGCTTACAGTCTTCAAGGCCAAAATGCTGCAATAATGTGTCAATATATTTTGCTTGGCACAAAGCCATTCCACCATCAACTTGCATAAACCGAATGCCTAAATAGTGATGCAAATGCCCCAAATCAGATGAGGCATGCAAATCAGCCTTAAAATCAGCAATATGCTTCTCAATAGGACCAGTGAGCAGCATGTCGTCAACATAGACAACAATGATCAAAAGCACATCATTAGCACGCTTAACATATAAGGTGCTTTCAGTTGGATTGTTCTCAAAACCATGTGCAATCAGATAGGCATGTATCTTCTCATACCAAGCACGTGGTGGTTGCTTTAAACCATATAATGCCTTCTTTAACCTGCACACTTGGTTTTCATTCCCTTTCTGCACAAAGCCACGGGGTTGAAAAACATACACTTCTTCATGCAAGTCACCATTCAGAAATGTTGTTTTAATGTCCAACTAATGTACATTCCAACCATGATGAGCTGCAAGTGCACAGATGCTACGAACAGTAGTCATTCAGCAAGTAGGTGCAAAGGTCTCATCAAAGTCAATGCCTCTTTCATGTGCATAACCCTTTGCAACAAGCCTAGTCTTATACCTGTCAACTGTACCATCAAGCTTACGCTTCAGCTTGTATACGTACTTAGTCCCAATGGCCTCCTTGCGAGGAGGTAGGTCACATAAAGACCAAGTACCATTCTTCATTATAGCATCATATTCAGATTGCATAGCAGCCATCCAATTTTCTGAATTTTGTGCTTCATTAAACGAAGCGAGATCATTCTCATCACAGAGACTAGATGCAGCCATAGCATAGCAATCTGATGCAAAAGAGGCACTATGAGAGCCTAAACAAGTACGATATGACAGAGGTGCATCTAATTTGGTATCACGCAAAGTCTGCACTAGCCATTTTGGCATAGTTTTTGCCTGCTCAATATCAGCTCTCTCATCAACTAGTGCAGTATGTAAATCTGCATCAGAAGTGGAATGATCTGCATCATCACATGAAACCTGCAAAGGCTTACAAGTTGCCTCATTAGGACCAGCACTAGACTGTCCACCTGTAAAAAGAGGCAACAAAGTATCATACATGTCTTTGGAGCTAATAGATGTCTCCTTAGTACATGAAAGCAATGGCTGAATAGCATCTTCCACAAAAACAACATCATGGCTAACCAGAATGAGTTTAGTCTGTGGATGATATAGACGATAGCCTTTACTTTCAGAACTATACCCAACAAAAATACATTTTACTGCTTTATCATCCAATTTTCTGCGATGTTGTTCAGGAACTAATGCATATGCCAAACAACCAAAAACACGCAGATGTGCAACAGATGGCTTGTGATCATGCCAAGCCTCATATGGAGTGATAGACTGTAGCGCTTTAGTGGGACACCTATTCAGTACATATGCTGCACACATGACAGCCTCAAGCCAGAAACTATGTGGTAAAGCCTGACTCTCGACCATACACCTCACCATCTCCATGAGTTACCTGTTCTTTCGTTCAGCAACTCCATTCTGTTGAGGTGTATACGACACTGTACACTGGTGTTTTATCCCACGTTCAACCAGAAATGCATTAAAATCAGAAGACATATATTCCCCTTTGATATGAACGGAGGGTGCCTATTTTACATGCTGGCAAATTTTTAGCCAAACCCAAAAATTGTTTGAAGCACATGAACACTTCCGACTTTGCCTTCATTGGATATACCCATGCATGCCTGGAAAAATCATCAATGAAAGTCACGAAGTAAAGATAATTTCCAAAAGAAGGTGTCTGCATAGGACCACAGACATCACTATGTCCAAGCTGCAATTTCTGAGTAGCCCGAACTGAACCCTCTTTTGGAACGAGGAACGCTGCATTTTTCCCAAAATACAGCCTTCATAAACATGTTTTCCAGGTGCCTCAAGTTTGGGCAAAGAGGACACCATTTCATATTTCTGCAGGCATAGCAAACTAGCAAAATTCAGATGACCAAAGTGTGCATGCCAAAGCTTTGCATCTGAGATAGCCTGAGAATCATGTACTGCACATGCCGAATCATTCACAGATCTTTCATAGTCTATGAGCTTGTACAACCCACGACATAAAATGCCAGAAGCAATAATCACATCCCCATTTGAGAGATCATGAACTGTACATCTGTCATCAACAAATTTCACAACCAAGCCAATCTTGGCTAATGCAAAAACTGATAACATATTTTTCTTGATCCCTTAGCACAAACAAAGCATCTGAAAAAGTGAAAGAACTACCATTAGCAGTAGTCAAAATGATCTTACCAACTCCCATAACAGGATAAGAGGAGTTGTTGGCACATGTAACAATATTCCCTATAGGGGCATGCTCGAGTGAAGAGAAGAAACTACGCTGCGAGGTAATATGTTTGGTCGCCCCACTGTCAAAGTACCAAACATCTGAGTCTAATGCAGACATGCACTGGTCATGTGAAGATGGGTCAAAACTGCAAACAATAGTAAATGCCCATTCTTCTTCCTGCACAAGATTATCTGACTCCGTTTTTGGTGTAGAGGCTTCTGCAACAACCATTCTAGCCTCTTTCTTCTTTGCCTCTTTCGTAGCTAGTTTTGGACAGTTCTTTATGATATGGTCATTCCCTTTACAATACTTACAAAACAATTTCTGCTTTTCTGATTTTTTCTCATCTTTGTCTTGGTTCTTCGAATGTGCAGCATTTGCAGATTTCTGCTTACTAGTAGAAGAGCTCCATTTTCCTTTGCCCTTTTGACTAGCCAGGAAAGCTTGATCTGCAACACACATAATGGACCTGTTCTGCTTGGACTGATCTTCCTGCAACAAAACAAAGACTAACTCCTCAAATGACAAGGCATTTGGATTGCCTTTCATCATCAACCAAAGAGTAGAAGCAAAACTCTGATATGAATCACGAAGACCATTCAGAACAGTCTGCACAAGTGAGCTATCTTGTATAACCTCATCAGCAAAAATCAATTGTTCCTTCAAGTCTTTGATCTTTGTTAGGAAACTGTCCATAGAATCACCTTCATTCATGTGCTCACTCTCCAACTATTTTCGGAGGTAAGCAACACGAGCCTCATTCCTAGCTTGTACAATGTGGTAAGTGTATCCCAAGCATCCTTAGTTGTTCTACAAGAGCGAATATGAGGAATAATGGCACGTTTGACAGACAAAGTTATCAATGCATGTGCTTGGGCATCTTTGCCATCCCAACGAATCTGCTCTATAGTAGGTGCAGCAAAAACCGCAGCACAAATAGGAATATGCAGAATATCATCATCTTCGACACCTTTTGCATCAGCTTCAGTACATGCAGTTGTAACAGGTGCAGGTGTGATAGGATGTTTTTCAACACCCTGCACAATGTTCCACAGTCCTTTTGCGACCAATACATGTAGCATCATATAAGGCCACAACGGGTAGTTGGTACCATCCAACTTATCCTCAACAGCCAACATACGAAATACATCACTGCTTTCAGCCATGTCCGATGACTAAAATACCTTGATGCACAAAATTGACTATATATCAAAAAGTTGAACGGAACTTCCCAGACGAGTTCTGCTAAACCTGTAGCAAACTTCGAGACGCTTATATTGGTGAACCGAAACAGGTATATACCTTTGGCACAAAAAGACGAAATAGCATGCACAAGCACTAGGATAGTGTGTTCGGAGGCCGAAACGAGCTCAGATCGTGATTTCGGCACCACAACGCGAAGCTGTTTTGACTCTGAAACACCCTGAGTATGCTCACCAAATTTTGTGCAAATCTGAGACTGCAAACGGAGGAGTGTCGACGGTGCCCTAGATGAAGCGACGACGTGCTCTGATACGAATTGTTGGAGCTAGATGTCTATGAAAGCATGCGAACAACACAAGGAAGAAGAAGAAGCTTGTAGCACAACACACAATACTGAATGTTTTACTAGAGAATGTACAAAGATAAGTAGCCCATTAGGGCAATAGGCATATATACAAGTCGGGGGAAAAAAACCTCATAAGGAGGGAAAAAAGTGCCCCGACAGTCCTAGTGTGTTCACACACATCAACATTTTTTCTCTCATATTTATATGCATGTTGCTACATTAGTAATCTTAAAGCCATCATGGAGGAACATATAATTGCCAATTGCACAAAATTCATTCATACTTGTAGGAAATTTTGGATCTTGAGGGTGCAAAATCTCTTTCTATTCAAGTATCACTTGCTCATGGTTTGGTAGATGGTGTCTAACTAGGTAATGAAATGAATGTTGAATCATCTATACATGCACTTAGAGTTGGGAAAGATGTATGCCCATGTGCTATTCTGCAAAGACTATGGATGGCTGCTAGTGCTCTCTAAGGATGTTCAAATGCTTCAGTTTCTCAATGAGATATTGTGCACATTCTCTATGTTTTTCTTGCATTCTCTTTTTGTTCCCTTGAGCTTGTGACTTGATAAATGATTGTACACAATAGGTAAATGCATAATGCACAAACGACAAGTCGATCTCTCTCTCTCTCTCTCTCTCCTACCTTGCTCTTCACTTGAAAAGAGGTTTGAAAGGATACCAGTGGTGCTTCTATCACATGGATTGTTTCGAGGTAGGCACACATGGATTGTTTCGAGGTAGGCACAAAATAAAAAAGGGTTTGAAAGGGGGGCAGGGCACATGGATGAACACAATACCTCTCACATAGAACTCGAACGCCCTATCCACACTTCCATTTAGACTTTGATGTCAATAGTATGAATACTAAAATACATAAAAAAATGTTTGCATGCATTCATCTAAAGTAACGTGAGGGCATGGGTGAGATGAGAATTGAACTGATCACTTATGCAAAAATGCAAGGTTCTATTATCCAAAACTCCTTGGTGATGAAAGGCACTTCAATGAAGTAGATATGAGTTTACCATCAATGTTGAGAAAGAAGTTGCAATTATCCTTGCATAAGCAATGAGATAGAAAGGAGAGGCAAGAGGAACTAAGTGAAAGAAACAAAACACCATAAAGGTCCACCAAAGGACAAGATAATGGAGCCTCTAAAATGAATCCTCAAAACTAACTTAAGAGTGTTTATAAACACTTCAAGGATTTGAGATCCACCAAATTGGCCAACAAGATAGAAGAACCACTAAATGCCACCAAATGCCACCACAAAGAGGGTGCGAGGGTGGGAAAACAGAGGTGGAAAGAGAGTAGAAGAGAGAGGAAAATGGTTATTACCATTCAAACTTGCTTTTAGCGCATGAAAAGGATGATGAAAAACTTCCCCACCAAAAGAATGCTCCCAAGACCTCAAAAAACACCACCAATATCTCCACGACCACCATAAAGACCTTCACTTAAATCTTTGACACAAGGTTGAGAGTACACATGTGAAAGCAAAATGCAGTAAAACATGTACGCACAAATGAAATGAGTACTTCGAGACTTAAAATAGTGAGTAGAACATGAAATGGGAAAACTCACAAATGGACTAGAGTGAGCTTGCCAAGAGATAGGAATAAAGAAATACAAAGTGCATATGTTCTTATAGAAATGAGCAATAATAGATAAATGGATGGAAATATGAAAAGAAGGCGTTCATTTCTTCAAAATTTGGGTTTGTTAGTTAAGAGGTTAAATGTTGGATACCATTTGAAGAAGACTATCATTGCATTTTTAAGAACCCATTCCCCTTCATTGATAATCACAATCACTTATTGAATTGAAAGAATTACATGAATTGATTCATTTGATACTATACCCCAAGCATGGATATTCCAAGGGGGAGAAAGCTATTTTTTAATCAACGTTTGAGAGGTTAATCAGGGGGCTAGGGACCTTGGAAAAAAGAGGCGAGAATGCTTTATTTTAGAAATTTTGATGCTGCGTAAATGTTTTGCTTAGGCCAGACAAATCGGAGAGGCATAGCTAACTTCTGATTGCTTAAGGGGAAAGAGAGCCAAAGTCATGTTGATTCCCTTTATAGCCGAGATAAGATGGGGGCATTCTACCTTGCTAGAACCAACTTCCATTTTATCTTTAAGGGCAAATAAAAAAAAATCTATGAACTTAACATCTGCTACAAAAGAAGCCATGAGGGGAGATGCAAGGTCTTTACCTACTGTGGTATTAACCCTACTTGCCATTAAGGAGGACTTTTGGGAGCTTGATTTGGAAGGGGAAAACACAGATTAAGCATAAATAAGAGAAGAGTTTGACATCATTGCACCAAGAATATGAAGAAGAGAATACAAGAAAGAAACAATGAGAACAAGTTCTTCTCCCTAAGTCATACTTAGGAGCCCATGATTTGTTGTATCTGTGAAGCCTAGCATAGGGTAGACTTATTCATAAATTTTCATCCAGATTGATGGATTGGCATCATTTTTGCATCCAATCTTAAAGCTAGAGGCAAGGAGGATGGCAATCTTGAAGCCAACACTATTTAGCTAGTTTCAAATGTTAGCCTTAAGAAAAAGAACTTGAAGACTAAACACCACATGGAACATGAAAAATGTTTATGCCAATGTTTTAGACGAGCGATGAGAAACCTACTAAAGCTTTACAAAATACATTATCAACTTTGAAGGAAAAATTTGTGACTTGACATTAAGATGGGCTTTGGATTGGGAACATCTTGTTTGTATGCCAGCATGGGTGTGTCATCTAGAGCATAAAGCGGCTCTCCCTTGATAGGATTGCCTCTTTAGTGTCATTCTATCGAAGTATGTGTGTATATATACATGGATACATAAATAAATATGCATATATATAGCATACATATACATACATACATACAGACACACACACACACACATATATATATATATATATATATATTATAAATTATACATGCATGCATGTATGTATATAACATACACATATCATACATAGAGAGAGATGGTTGACGGGAGGCATGTTTGTAAGGAAAGAAGAATGCATCGAAGCTTTGCACATGCAAATTTTCCATTTGCATGGACTGGGATCACCACAACTGTTTTTTTCCATGGAACATATAGAGCGATAAAATTATCTCCTTATCATGGTCTAGTTTATTAATATCCAACACATACATTGTGTCTCATATCTCAACTCAAGAATACTATCGTAACACATTTTGATTCCACAAAGCCAGGTAATAGGTTCTTGTTAACTTTAGAATGATTTTACATTAAAGAGGTATGGTCCTAATTGATTGAGCCAAAATTTCAATATACAAGTACTCACAAGACCCATCTCTACTAAGAGGGAAACACTCCCAAATATGCCAATTTAGCCTCTAAAGACAACTTTGAGAGCTAATAGTTCTATCCACCAAGTTATACTAGCTGAACAAAGGATATTAAACAATCACGCAATTCTACATCTTTATCATGTAAAATAAAAATAATCTTGTTAAGTTAAGTCTGAAATTAAAATGTTAGATTATTCCTCTTCATAGGATTTTAAAGGAGGTTTGGTATGAGGACTAATCTCTTCTCATTAGCTTGCAATTAAATGAAAGTACGATTGAAGGGGGGTATATTTCCCATTGGAACACTTGTATCCCACAAAGCAGGGGTTAAACACCTGACATGACTAAGATTACAGAGCCCAAAGGCACACTAAGGTTGAACTTGGGAAGCGACGGCCCTAAGGCCCACACAAATCTAGTTTACACAAGCCTAAAGGCAAGAAATGCAGTCCACCTAACCCAGAGGCCATAGCGATTGATGCCCAAAGACCCGAAATCATAGACCATGAGGCCTTCAATACAACCTAAAGTATCCACAACCACATCTTGCAGGGTTTGAACCCCTTCCCCCACCCCAGAGGCAATGGGCCAAACCAACCCACCAAGTGTGCTTGGATTCCTCTTCATAGACTTGCGAAAGCTTTGGACACCCCATTCAGTGTAACGGAGGAAAGACACAATAAAATGATGCATCTCTTGGTAGATCAAAGTAGATCACAAAGGTATGAAACCGGCATCACTCGAGTCCGGTACGAAGTTGCAAAGCTTCTCTTTGAGAGGCACACCTATAAATTAGATCGCTTAAAAATAGAGGCCGTGTCTCGTACAGTCTTTAAAGAAGACCATTTGTATAAGGGTGTGCGTAGCCCATCACTGCGAGATGGCTCTAGTATTAACTCACTACCAGAGTCCAGTTTCCAGACCTAATGGTGAAGAAGCTCAATGTCGCCCGATGTTCTCGTCCTATCATTTCACACGCAGGAATTTCGCGGTTGTGCCGTCCTCTTACTCTAATCTCGTTCCACGGGACTCGGATGCGTGGCGGATGAAGGTGAAGGCTTTTCAACTCGGACCAGAGCTCATCGTGAGCTCATTTTCTGATCTGCAGTCCTCTCCGCATTCACGACATCAGCCGATCCAGATCTTGTGTTTTCCTCAGTTGGCCTTTTCGACTCTTTCGACGCTCGAGCCTTCGTGGTGTCCCAATTTGAATGGCGGACTCCTCTCGATTTCCTTTCTGAATTGGAGCGTATGATCTTGCTCAGCGAACGATTGAGATTTTTAGAAGCGAAAGAGCATCTCGGCTCGTTGAACTAATGGCGCTATAGACAAGTTTCTTTTAACGAACCCGTTAAAACCTGAAAATTTTGGTACCTTCTTTGGTCTTCGAGGACAAGTAGACGCAATTTACAAAAAGATTTTCTCCTCGCAGTTCTGATCTGCTCAAATTTCACACCTTACATCGATTAACTTTTACTTGCTCGATGATTCCGCCAGAGACGTGAACCGCTTGGTGGGAGTTCCTGCTCGTCAGAGTTCCCGCTCTCCAGAGTTCCCTACATATTTCTTAGCAGTTGTGACAGAAGGTAATTCTGCCTTGGGAGGTCTGTGTAATGGATTCGAGCATTATGAACGTCGTATGGATTTGTAACACCTTCATAACGCTTTTGCTGTCAATGTGCTGCCTCAAAGCAGATTTTATCGATCAATGCTGAATTAACTTGAGCTTCGTTTGTCTCTTATAAAATAAATCATTTCCATCCATCAAGTTACGAGTCCAATTTTCTGTTGATTTCACGATACTTTTCAATGAATAATTTTGGCTAATGGCATAATTCTTGCAGGAGAGTTTTGCTATCGTCCAGTTTTCATATCACGTTTTTGTTCTTTTAGTCCTTTTCATAGTTTTTTTGAATCATCTTGTGATGTTCATTTATGCATAAGTCCTTTTATTGAAAGGGCTATCCTGATTTTCTATTAATTATTTTTCTCTTAGATATCTAATGTATTGTTGCTTGTTCATACATGTTTCTGTGTGCAATTGATATTTTGAGTGCCAATTTCCTTTGTGGACATGATGCATGAACTTAGAATACAAGACACACTGCATTTATTCTTTGATTCATGTACTCCAGATTAAAATATATTGCAGACATACATGTTCTGCCAGTGGTGCTGCTCAGCTTGCAGAACGTCAATGTTACTGATACAGGGTAAAGGTGTATTGTTCCATACATTTCAAATGTAGTTTGAAGATTGCCAATCACATCCAACTCACTCTACCCTTTGTAGGATTGTTGTTCCTGTAGCATTAATGGTAGATAGTTAAGCTCAAGAAGTGAATGAACCATTTGTCTATCTATCTATACAGTCCATAGACTTACTATACATACAATTACTACACTTTTTGTTTATATGACATTGCTACTTTAATGTTTTATGAAGTAGAGCTTGTGGATTCTATTATTATACATGCATTTTGACATAGTTCTAAGAGTCGACATCTCAACAGGGACCGAATTCAAAGATGAAGACCAGAGTTTTTATTTCCTGGCCGTTGTTTGTGGTCGATCTAAGTATACATGCTTGGGACCTTTGAGGACGACTTTCCAGTGATAACTTTTCAGAGTTTATAAATCAGGTGCAGCAGCCTTTCCAGCAAGATAACAGGAGCCATCTTTGGAGTTTTATGAACTGTAAGGCACATGTCAACAAAGACTTAGGTTGATTTCATACCGTGAATCATGCAGGAATCAGCAAATGCTGATTTTCCACAAAATTCTTATTCTGCCCTATTACATGGACCAGACACACCCCCTTTTGATCCACAGCCAGCTTGGGATCCCAGAGGAGAAGAGGGGCATCATTGTGCTGAAGTTATCAATTGGCCCTCTAAAAATTTCACTGAAAAGGATCAAGGCTCATCGAACAAATCTCAAGGGAGAACACCAGCTTTTCACAATGAACATCCTATGCCTAGTAACATTAAATACAAACGGAACTTACCTATGAATGTCTATGAGTCTGATGTCTCCAATTTGGAAGATAGAGACGTTCAAGAACCAATATCCGCAACTATGGGATTCCAAGTACAATATGAAGAACGTTCACCTGCAGAGAGAGAACAACTATCTGAAGGCTCTAAAGTGTTAAACTGTCAGTCAAGCTTATTAAATGCAAGATCTAGCCAACATCCCCCTAATTATGAGTGTAATACTGGGAAACATTTCACCAGTTCTAGCTTATTAAATGCAAGATCTAGCCAACATCCCCCTAATTATGAGTGTAATACTGGGAAACATTTCACCAGTTCTTTTGATCAAGGCAGTACTCCCAATCAAAATGATGGGCCAAGTTTTGTACAGTCACAGCAGCATATTTTGAGCACTGGGCTTGAGAGAGAAGATGTTAACTGCAAGCCATATCCGTATTGGGAACATGCCATGATGGATCACCCAAGCAATGTATCCATTCCATCAAGAATGATGTCAAAAGGGCATGTTCCAAATGGTCTCGATGTGCAGCAGTATAGCACATGGAGCACCATGCACAGTCAGACAAGTGGAGCTTATGTAGGCCAAACGCAACATGCTGCTCATGTTGGTTACAGTCAATGGGATGCAAATGCATGGCATGAGGGTCATCCTTCGATGCATCAAGGTTCCTACTTTCCTCATGGTTCTTCATATGGACAGATGAGACCCAATAATCAAATGCAGGTTAACTGGCAGACACAATCTGCAGGAACGTTTGTGGATTCATACTCTCAATGCTATTCTGATGGCTATTTCTTCCATAATGATTCAGCTGCAAGGAGGGATCATAATTTCAGCAGTAATAGAGAGATTGGACCTGTAATTCCTCCTCCATATGATCCATATTGTCATTATTACCAAGAATCTCACACCTATCCTCCACCCAATCAATCTTTTTCTAGGATTGGAACTTCAGTGATGGGGACTGGCTGTAGTGGCAATTTCAGCCAAGATTCTGGCCCACAGGATCCTTCTAGTGAAAAGAATCAAGAAAGCTCAGTGCTTTCAGGTGGCCAGATGCAGCCACAACAGCTTCAAACGAGTAGTGAGAAGGGTCATTGTGTCAACCAATTGTCTATTGTCATGGACAAGGATAGACAGGAAAAGACAGCAAAGAGCATTCACGGATATGAAGATAGTTCTCTATGTGAAGAAAGTGTAGAACTTGAGGTAAATGTTTCCTCTTTTGTTCTCACTTGAGAAACTACGTTAAGCTCGAACAACCAGTTTTCAATTGCTTTTCCTTCCATTGTTATTTGTCTCTATTCTGTGTCTGTACTCTCCTTATCTATGGTTTATCACCATAACCTCTCTCTTTATTTGTAAGGTGAAGTTCTGACCTCATGAAAATATCAGATAAATGTCATGATATTTGTTATTTCTGTTTGTATCATGATAAGCTTATTGAAGGAAGATGAAAAAAAGCATTGGAGAAGTGGCCTTATGAGTACTTTTTATGAATTGTAAAGTTTTTACCTTATTTTATGCTCATTATTCCTTTTATTTAAATTAAAAATTTTACCTATTTTCATATTTTTGTTTGTCCTGTTGTATTTCTAAGCTTTGTCTTCTTCTGCTAGGGATGTTCTTGTTGTGTTTTTGTATGTTCATGTGTGAGTGCATGTATGCGTTTTCCTTAGCAATATATGAAAATACATGGTTCAGCTATTTGAAATGCTATTACATTTGTCGATTTGCATAATTGGTTTTTCATTCTTTTTCTATCTCTTTTCTTATTCCCTTTCTTTTCTTTTGTGCACCTTGATTTATGCATTTCCTGCATGTTTTTGTTTCTTTGTATGAATTCTCTATATGTTTTAAAGGATCAGATTTCTGATTCCAAGTTCTTAGTAGATTCAAATAGCCATTGATTTCTGATTTAAGTTTTGTTGGCCAGTTTTTGCTTAATGTGAGGAAAGTCTTCTTTTCTGATATTCAGGGTCCTCAGGTTAAGAGGTTGAGGGAGAGTTCATATGCTGATAATTGCCATCAAAGTTCTGATCGAATGCCTGAAAAGTTTTCATCTCAGCTTCATATGGGTTCAATGTTGTTGGAGAATTCAGGAGTAGATTGCAATTCTAGCAGCCAAAGTTTATCCGATGTGCATAGTCACATGATTTATACATCTATAAGGGAAGCAGCCCCTCAAAATTGTGGTTTTGAGAGCAGAGTAGAATCTTCACATGCAGTTGCTGGGGCACAACAGAGATTTTGTGCACCATCCAACTGCCCGCCTTTGTGGACAAACAATCCTGTACAAACTGACATGTCTGCAAGTTTAATACCTGGACAGATGCTGACTAGGAACCATGCCAGATCCCTAACCCCGGTCTGCTCAGCCCCCCCTCAAAGTGGTTATAATTCCGGGAAAAATCCTGTTCACAATCCCCAACAGATTCCAGAGTACTGTCTGCGAAATGGAATTGTTCCTGGAGGCTGCAGAGATGAATATGCTTTCAGTAGGACTAATGGTGCTATGGGCAGTGCTCAAAATCAAGTTTCAGCTCATCTTGTACTGCAACGGGCAGGAAATCAAACACAACGGAGTAATCCTGCAAATTTTCCTGCATTGTCCAAAAGTTCCCAGCAGCTGGGCATCCCAACCATGGCTACAGAAAATGCATTTCCTGATAAAGGTTTGTCCTCAAGTGACTCAAATCATGAAATAGCTGTTTCTCAGCCTGCCATGTTGAAGCCCTCTGATGTCGCAGAAGGATCAAGCTATATGAATGGAGCTGATCTGAAATATCAGAATATCAATAGGGATCCCTATGCATACAGCAACCTTGGTCAAAATTACTCATTTGCTAGCTCAAATTTACATCCTGAAGTTGTAAATCGAAAAATGCCCTATCCAATAGCTGGTGCTCATCTTGATCACTTGCAATCTCAAGTTCAAGCACCAGATATGAAATCATTTGGACATACCAAAACCGGTGTAGTGGAAACTGCTGCACAGTTGAGAGGATTCGGCAGGCCAGCTTCAGAGAATTTTTATCCACCATCCCATTTTCAAAGCCATCCATTGTCTCATCAGAGAATAAGAGGAACCATGGGAAGGTCACAGGATCAAGTTCCACCTGAGACTTGGGCTTCAGGAAGTTCTGGGCCCTATATGCCAGTTCGAGGAACGAAAGTGACACCGATTAAATCATTAAACTATCACGAAAATGCTGGATTTGCCGGGGAGGGGGCAGTATATAATTCAGCAACTGCTGGATCTGGTATAGGGAGAGGCTCAAATTTTACAGATTCAACTCAAGCATACCAACATTCTGCACTTTTAACAGAAGCTGGATATGTGAACAGGCATCAACCCAATAGTAATTTGTTCTCTGCTAATACATCACAGATGGCTAAGCCGAAAAGTGTTCCTAGCCACATGTATTCAACGTCAATTACATTTGAGTCACAAGGATTGACTAGACCTACTCCAATTTCTGGGGATATCAAAGATGCACAAGAGGACTCTTTGGCCATCGCCAATCTCACCAATACCAATGGGGATCAATACTTAAATGCTCGTCATGATTATTTGTATCGTGCGGGTGCTGAGTACAATAACTTTGGGGATGGTCAGTTCAGTGCATTAGGATCAACTATTGTGCAACAGGTTCATCAACAAGCTTTAAAAGCAAATCTACAGGGTCCATTTCCTGCACAAACAAAAAAGCGGAAGAAGTCAATGGAAGAGCTTGTTCCCTGGCACATTCTCACATCTAAGTGTAGGAGCCAGCTTCCCTCCATCAGGTCAGAATTTGTGTAAACTTGAATTTTGTGGTCCTCTTTCATTCATTTTATTAATTAGGTGTCATTAAATTTTGATATGTAGTGAGTGCTCTGTGGTTTTGGAGATTTATCTTTGTTTGAATTGAAGGTTGACTCGTCATGCTGTTAATGACACAGTAAGGCTGATATGGATTGGGCTACTGCCACAAATAGGCTTCCTCATAAGGTGCTTCATTTGTGAACTTTGTTTCTCATTTGCTTGCTTTTTCTACCCCCTATTACAGCTTAAGGCATTTCTGCTTCTGATATTATGCTTAGGATGGAGGAGTTGTTTCAAATTTAGGCTGGCTAAGAGCAGAAATCAGGCTGAGATTAACCACTCAGCTGATGCAGCAGATTTTTGTGCCACTTCCTAGCTCAATCATGCAGGGAAAGCAGCCTCATAACCTTGAATGTGGAGTTTACAACCTTTCTAAATCAGCACTGGAAGATGCTTGCAGACTAATTGTAGGTGCACAGCAGGAAACTGAAGCTGCACAGAAGAGCACAGACGTGAAGATTATGTAAGACTTCCAGCTTCCATTCATGTATGGGTATGTGTTTCCATCAACTTTTCGGCTTTGATGGGATTAATCTGTCACTTTCAGAGCTTCAAATGGCCACATGAAACCATGGAACACAAAAAAGGAGGTAGCCATTACAGAGCTTGTTGCAAGGTTCATGGATAGGATGAAACACTTGGACTTTGAACTAACAAGGTATGTCAAGGGTCTGATCAAGATATGTGATGTATTCTATTCTCACTGTATGTTTCTAATACAGATCTGCTGAGCTCTAAAAAATATCAGAATATAAGGGAACCATGTATTCCTCCCATTTAATCCCATATGCAAGGGATTGAGAAGAGCTCATTGACAGCCTACCCTCCTCTCTCCTTCGTTGTTCAATCCCATATACAAGGTCATACGACTCATCCAACCCTCTCTCGCCAAATGCAAAAGAGAAGTCGTGGTCGTCGGTACTCAGTCGTACGTGGTCTTCGTTGCACTCCCTGTGCCGCCCCCTGCTTCAGCATGAGCCCTATGCCTCTGGGAGGCTGGTATGTCGGATGTGGTTGAAGTCACGGAAAGGACTTAGTAATAGTCTGCTGGGTACCCGTCTGAGTATGACGTGTGTGCTGTAGCATTTGCTCTCGTCTCTCATATGCTGCCATGATATAGCGACCCACACTCCGCTGGTCTTCTATGGTCATGCACAACTGGAGTGACTCCTCAATCTGGAACTGTGCTCGTAGGTCTAAGTATGCTGTGCATCTCGTAATCAAGTGTTCCTCGCTTTGTATCTCTGTATGGCAAACTGGGCACCACGTCTCCTCTTGGGGGACTCCTCCGGCCCGACCTCTCTCGATCTCGAGCTGATGTGATGAAACTCGAAGCTTCCCAATGACAACACGAAGGTGGTGTGGTAGGTATGTCTCCATGTATCATGGGGTCTCAATGAAGCCCTGATTTGAGATCTCTAGGAAATGCTCACGATAGTAGAGCATTTTCGGTAGCAATGGATCTCTTGGGCTGACCCATGTCCTCTGTATGTATGTATGCCATATCTCCTGACGGATGATCCTATTCCTCTCTTGGCAGGAGAGCGAGTAGGTGGGGGCGTGGCTGTCATAACGAACTGGTGGTAGTCTGTCTATGTCAAGTCCTTGGTGGGCTAGCCAATCTCGTGCGTGTGCGTACCATGAGGAGGTGTCCCCCGCTAATGCCATGTCACGTGATGCTTGGAAAGCTCTGTAAGTGATGGGCTCTCTATCCATGCCCTGGATCCTGTGTAATAAGCGTACTCTCTGGAAGAGTGCCTCTACTAGCATCGGTGGTGAAACAAGCTCTGGCCTTACGCCATCGTGGGGTACTGAGGGTTTGCTGCGGATGAGTCTTGCAATCATGAGAACCTGTGGTCTTTCCACGGCTGTCCATGCTGATGCTGATAACCCTGGCCCCCATATGGCTGCTCCGTACATAAGTGTTGGGGTGACCAAAGTGTCGAAGAGCCACCCCTTTGTGGAGGGCTCCTGAAAGTAGGCCTGGTGGCATTGTCTCTCCATAAAAGCTAATGCTGCATATCCTCGTGTGATGCGATCTCGAGCTGCCTTAGACATGGAGAAATCCTTGGAGGTTGCTGTGAATGTCACGCCCAGATATACATATGAGCTGACTACCTGGATGGATCTGCCCGTTGCTGTGAAAGAACTCTGCCTCCTCACTTGCGCTGATGTATGAAAGATCAGAACCTTGGTTTTACCAAGATTCACTGATAGCCCTTGATGTGTGCAGAAGTCGTCTAGATTGTGTAAATGATGCTTTAGACCCTCTGCAGACTCTAAAACCAAGACAATATCATCAGCATATAAAAGAATATGGACCATGGACCCTCATACCTCAATGCCGTCCCCTCCCTGTTGCAGAATAAAATCCACTATCTCATCAATGTATAGCCCAAAAAGTGTGGGCAATAGAGGCCACCCTTGCTTCACCCCGATGGTGCTAGCTACTGAATTTGATAGGCCTCCCGGACATTTCACTCTACCTGATACTCTCTCATATAGGGCATAGATCCCGCATATCATCTCCTCTAGAGCCTCGATGTGGAGTAGGCGTCTGAAGAGTCTCTCCCTTGTGGGAATGTGTCGAAGGCTTTGCAAAAGTCCACAAAGCAGCAATATAATCTCCTTTTCCTCACCCGAGCCTGGTCGATCAAGCATCTCAAAGTGAAGATGTGGTCTATGGTAGAGTAATCTTGTCTAAATCCTGCCTGTCTTGGAGCTTTGATACCCTTCCTCTCGGCGAGGGTGCTCAGTTCTATCTCTAGTACTGCCCCATATTGCTTGGCCAGTGTGGGGCCAATCATGATCGTCCGGTATGTAGCTGGATCCATAGTTGTAACCTGACGTGTCAGGAACCTTTTTCCTGACGTCAGGTACCACGTTAGTAACCCCCACGTCAGTAACCTGTAGCTGACGGGGCTGTTGCAGGAATTTTTCTTTTTTTTGAATTTAGGACTGCATATGCAGTCCTTGCAGGCGGTTTTCTCGTTCATATGTGTAGCAGGTTGTCTTCCTGTGATTGCTTCCCATGGCCACCCACTATTGACTACTTTAAGCCTGCTGATTTTGCACCTGTAGGTCCTGCCCCAGAGAATGACTCTTTTGTCTGCTGTAGCTTGTCATGAAAAGCTCACAGAGCACAAAGCTTGCTGCCCAGGTGGTTCATCCTATGAAGTCCACTGTGGAACCTTTTCTTCAGCCTGCTTGGAAGGTGCCTACACTCCAAACTTCAGAGTATAGCGGCACTGTAATCTGTATCTTCGATACACAAAACACTTAATGAATAGCTCCAAGCATATTCACAATGTATGAAACCTCTATTTTCCAAGTAGATTGTGAGTGTCACAATACAAAAAAGTCAGCTTGCAAGAGCCCAGCCCAATCTCCTCATTCGATATCCAGCATACTCATTGCTAAGTGCCACATTTTCAGTCCAAAGAGTAACAGATCCTACAAGAAGTGCTTAAACTCCACTAAATTTGTTGACCATAAAGCCAATCAACCGAGGCAGCTGATGGTTGTTCACCAATTGTAACCTTTTTAAGACAAAAAGGCGTTGATAGGCTGCATACAAGCAAAAGAAATCCTTGTGAGGCCAAGTTTCACATGTAATGATCATGTGTGGAATCGCCCCTTCTTTGCAACAACAAAAATCCATCCTAGAGGTATAGTTGCAATCCCAAAACATTGTACATACACATGAATGTGAAAGCATGATCCATCCTCCATCCTCCATATGCATGAAGATATTCAATTGCTCCACTTGTGACTTCTCACGAATGTTGATCGACTCTAGAGCGAGGATTTACATAGACACACACACACACACACATATATATATAATATATATATATATATATATATATATATATATATATATATATATATATATATATATATATATATATATATATATATATATATATATATATGATCTTGGTGTTTAGAGTATATAACTATTCTTAATTTTTTGTAAAAAATTTAGGTCGCGTCAGATAACGTCAGAAACACTTTACCGTACCCGTCATACGTCGACTAAACGTCAGAAGTCAGAAACACGTCAGAAACAACTATGGTTGGATCCATAACATCGCCTGACTTATGTATGGGCACTATGGTGTGCTCGGTCCATGAGTCAGGGAACCCCTCAACCAATGCTCAGTTGAAGAGTTGGGCAATGAGTGGTGCTAAGATCGTGCACTCGTAGATCATATGTTCTGCGTGTAGGCCGAAGTGGTCACGGGCTCTTCCATGTTGTAGGTGAGTGATCACACTGCCCACCATCCCGGGTGTAAAGAAGTGAGAGGTGGTAGGGCGTGAGCTCTGTGGCATGGGATGGGTGGCTTGTCTGGAATTTGGTATAGACTCTGCGCATATCTGTACCATGTGTTCGCCTCTCGAATGGGTGTTTGCTGTCTCCTCTCTCTAAAGTGTCGCCATGCCACTTCATTGTCTCGGCTCATGAGCAAGTGATAAATGTCCCAATATTGTCTCTCATTCCATTCCGCCTCTTTCGACATGGGAGGCTCTCCATGCGGCGCTGTGCCTGTGTGTGTGTAATCTCCTTGGTATGCTCTACTGCTCGTAGCTGCTTCTGTAGCATCCGACACTCATCATCATACCATCGGTTTTGGGGCATGGACCCTCTACGTGGTGAGTGTGCGTGTGGTGGGGGAAATTGTGTAGAGCCAAGGTGTGTAGGATGGTGGTGATATGTGAGGTGAGTGTGTCCAAAGGTGAGAGTGGATCTAGTGAGAATAGGCGGGTGCATAAATGGTGTATGTAGACATGTGAGAGCTCGCGCGTGAAGTATATCGTGGTATGTGACATAGTAGGTGGGAGAGGGTCTAGTGGAAGGGGAGACGAGAGTGTGAGCGTGATAAAAGTGTGATCAGCTCTGAGTGGACATCTACCAATACCAAGTGAAGTGATGAGCGATGCTCCAGAGAGGGTACCTAAGATGTAGTCGACTTCGCTCTCTCCGCCTCCATGTGGAAAGCATGTCAATCCACCCGATCTCGGCCATCTGTGCATCCTGTTGTAAATAACGTGATGGTGTCGACTACCGAGCTCAAGTAGGTGTCTGTCGTAGCCTGTGGTGTCTTGGCCCATGTCTATTGATATTCGGCTGGTCCCTGTCTCCTCTTGTCCTCTTCTCCTCATGATCAGGGACTTCCCCATATCATATGACTCACACTTGCGTGATTGTGTGTGTCCATTGAAGTCCCCCATAAGGAAGACCACACCCAGAGTGCTATAGTGTAGTATCTCCTCTGAGAGTGCAGTATAGGGTGAGTCTTGTCTCTGGACGGCTCCTTTCGGTCATGGCCGGAGTATCGGGACCGTGGTGGTGGGAAGGAGCAAATGGCTATGTAGATCCACCGTTATGCACACACAGAGACACACACACACACACAGAGAGAGAGAGAGAGAGAGAGAGAGAGAGAGAGAGAGAGAGAGAGAGAGAGAGAGAGAGAGAGAGAGAGAGAGAGAGAGAGAGAGAGAGAGGGAGGGAGGGAGGGAGGGAGGGAGGGAGGGAGGGAGGGAGGGAGGGCTCCATCCATCAGATCTAACATTTTTTATATCTTCTCTTCGTGCATGCCACTAGAGGAAGAGGAGCTCATCATTTAAAGAGCATCCCAAGTTTGGAAGAAGTGATATAAGAAGGGAGAGGGAGGGAGGAAAAGACTTGCACCCCAAATATACATGTACTTATTTGGCAAACCTGTACTTTATAAATGAGAAGTACTTTATATGAGTGGCAAATATATCCACATTCTTTTCTTCTAGTCTATAATTTTTTGGGCTAATATAAGATCCTACAAACTCATTAAATTAGCCATTTTTCTTCAAAATTGAAAAAAAAAATCGCTATTGGGCTATAAATTGCCCTTAATGTTTCCCTTGCTGCTGAAGGAGTTGTTTTTATTTGAGTGGGAGTGGGAGTGGGAGCGGGGGGGGAGGAGGGAGGGACGGGGGAGTGTTAAATCCCCAAAATTAAAGGACATTTGGATGGGCATATGTAGTTATGAGTGTCCACCCAAATATGAACTGGCTGCCCAGTGTGAACTGCCACCTCCTCGTTTGAGCCTATAAATAGGACTCATGGGCTCATTTGTGAGAGATCTCTCGTGTGAGACACTTGGACTCTTGGACCTTTGGCAGAGCCTTGTCACCCTTACTGTTGGGGGGCTGGTGGTATGGGATGCGAGTCCCTTGGAGGTGGCTGCCCGCTTGGCTGCAGGCTCCCAGGCCTGGGGGTGAGCCCGTATTGGCTCTATGGCTGGGAGGTGAGTTTGATGTCCTCCCTTCTATTGTTTGTAAATATGGCTTGTGTCTTGTCTTGTCGAGTAGGGAGGATCCTGGAGGTCATAACATTGGTATCAGAGCGGCTCTCTGCTCGTATGAAAAAGGCTGGACAACGTGCACAAAACCGTCAGAGCTCATGGAGCCGTGATGGCTCAGCTTGACATGCTTCTCACCCTCTTGCATGGGGTGGTATGGAATGCTTCCAACAGGAGGCTTCTCACCCTCTGCTCGTATGAAAAATGCTGGACAACGTGCACAAAACCATCAGAGCTCATGGAGCCGTGATGGCTCAGCTTGACATGCTTCTCACCCTCTTGCATGGGGTGGTATGGGATCCTTCCAACAGGAGGAAGGAGCAAGGGGAGCACATGCAAGCCGATGGTTGGAGAACATAGGTAAGTCCCTCTCTTTTTGTGTTTTCCATGTAAATATGTGGCTGTATGACTGGTACTCTCCAACCGCATGCTTGCTGGAAGCCATGGTTGTTGCCTTTCCTCTACTGCAGGAAGCAACATGGGCTGCCCTTGTGTGTGACTTGGTAGAGAAACGGGGTTGTGGAAGCAGCTAGCTTAAAAGGAGAGAGGCAAGAAAGAAGCATACATTGAATATTTGCTTGCTGGATGTCCTTGAGCCCTGTTGGGCGGAAGAAAATTTGATGAGAGCTGCTGATATTTGTCCATGACGCATGCCTAGAGGGAAGCCCATCATCAGCCTATAAGATGCATTTGTTGGCCTGAGAAAATCACATGTACACTCAGAAATGAAGGGGCTGGGTGGGAAAAGATGAAAGGAATGGGATGGAGCTTGTAGGGAGGGCTGGACAGCCACTATATCTATTCGTTGCCCCCTCTTTGCACTCCAGCCCAGCCTAATTTTTTTCTTAGCAGCACCTCTATATGAGTGCACAGTTGTGCATGGCTGTAATTCATCCATCAGTTGACGGAAAGAAGGTAGTCATCTTCCTTGTGCAGCAGGGCATCATTAGGGGAGCTGAAGTAGATGGGAAATGGTTTTTTTTACCTTGCGCAGGTGATTACTTGAGCTGCAAGGCAATTACTTGGACAAACAAGGAATCTTCCATTTGGGGTCTTCCATATGGCATAAACTTGGTAAACCCACCTCATCAAATTGGGCACATGCATTCTCCTCCGTACATTCCTTATGGTTGGTATTACTTGGGTGATGTGTACGTTTAGAAAGTTTGAAAACTTTCCAAATCAATTAAGGAAGTAGCTAGAAAATAGTGGAGGTGGAAGGATTTTAATTTAGGAACATATGAATGGGCTTCTCCTCTCTTCATCTTGGCATAGCACATTTACCAAGATTGCATGCAGAGAGGAGTGTCCTTCACATCTTAGCCTCCATGCATTTTCAGCCACTCCACCTTCTTTGTCGTTATGGAGATGTTTTCACAGCCTATTAATTCTCAGCCATCAGCTTTAGCCAGTCTGTCTGGTTCAGCCAATGGAAGATATGATGACTTCCATACCCTGCAAGCATGCACTGGCTACGTCCTGAAAGGGGTCCTCTTCCCGAGCACTTCCATAACATCGGGATTTATACTTTGATGCATAGATTAGAAGGTGGGTATATTCAGATTTTTAACTCCATTAGATTAGCCATGGTAGTTATTCATGGTCAGGTGGGGTACTTTGCCCAAGATTTGAGCATACCCATGCCGTGTTTGAGATGAAGGGCATGAGTACACTCACTTTCCTCTTTGATTAGGAAGTGGCAGGATGAGACCCTGGATGCATATTCACGGGGATTATGAGGATCTTGGGCATTGACCCAAATCCTTGAGGATCTATTGGATCCTATAGCTTCTCAGATGAAGTGGGGATGTTGAAAGGAGTACTTCTTTGAAGTGCTTTGTAGACCCATTGGGTGTGACTGCAGACATGAGAGTGATTGATCAGAGCACGACCATGACTATCCAAAGAAATCCTTAGGGAGGATTTTGCCTACCAAGGTCGAACTGTAGCTAGATAGTCGAGGAAACCTATTTCGAGGATCATACCTTGCAAGGCCTACAACCTTCATGGAAGGGATTTTCACTTGACGACTAGTGGTTGATAGAGGATCCGGGTCATCCTTGTGACCATATAGATATATACCAGCCGCTTACACGATGAGAGGCTTACTTTGGGACATAGGGAGACAATTGTCTACCTCATGCCACATGGTGTGACCAAGAGTCACATGAGTGATAGGTATTCTTTGGGGATCTTTTTTGAGATCCAAGACAATTGATCTATATGGACTCATGTGGATGAGACTAGATCTTAGGTACATAGATGGGTCCTTCCAGACATGTACAATTTTCATACCCCTTTGGCAAGTTGAGTTTCTCTCTCGTAGGTCATTATTTGCGATCAGGGATATGAGTTGAGGGATTGGTGGATGATTATTGAGGTGCTATGATTATTCATGTGTTGATTATTCTTCGTGTTAGAACATCTTGAGGGATGGAGGATTAGCAGGAGCAAAGTGGTGCTATGGGATGACTTGATCATTCACGTGGTGATGCATACCTTTAGGGTAAATCATGTTTATGGCATGAGTCATGACCATCAAAGACCGTGTTCGGCTATTGGCACCTTCATTTTTTTGATGAAGTACACTGAGATAGCAAACATGGTTCTGGTCCACATGTGGTGGATATAGGAGTTCCATCAGTGTTTTTTGACACTGGAGTGGCATCTGATCTATTTTCTATAGTGAGCTTTGAACTTTCTGTTAACAGATGCCTTGGACCACATGGATATGTGTGGGGTCTCAGTGATTCTAGCTATTGCTCAGGTATGGGAACTGGTCATTAGTTATTCGTATGTCGGTTTGACCACCTTGGCAAACTTATGAGAGACCTTACAGAGGGTGTTACCTAAGGGTGACCATTACCCGTGGATTTATGAGGTTGCTCTCTCGTTCCATAGAGATCTCGACTATGTGTGTCTTTCTCTCAAAGGGGACTTCTATATGATTGCCATGTTTGGGATCATACAGTTAGTCCAAATCGCTTTTGTGACCCGATAGTCTTGGGTTCTGGGTACCTATATGATTGGTTACAGTGAGAGAAAGATGGTAGGAAGATATTCCAGTGTTAGTGGATTGCTTCTCAGATAGGGAAAGGTAGGCACATACTAGGATGGGGACATACTGGCATTTATGCCCCATCATACATGGTGCACCTTGGCCCTAGTAGGCTAGTATTTGTTCATCAGTACAACATGTATTTATTCGTCAGTACAGGAAGTATTTGTTCATCAATACTAGATGTATTTGTTCATCAATAGAGGATGGGAGACTTTCTATACGAAGTGTCCATTAGAATGCGCATGGTTTTAGGCTAGCATGGGCTAGGCACATGATACATGTGTATATTCCAGATATTGCGTATGTGGTATTTGTAGGGATACATATATTGCCATGCTAGTATAGATTGAGCATAGATACATGGATAGGATGGAGACCTTTGTCTTGAGGTATCCATAAGGATGCATGTGGTGCTATGTCAGTGATGATTGAGAAGACAACAAATGTATTGCCTCCTGTTTAGAGTCTCAACAGAGGATAGCAGGCACCACTATGGACTCCATCATGAGATAGTTTTTGACCTTGTATGGGCCAGGATACCATTGCGGTTGTCAAGAGATGAGTCCAGTTATGGCAAGGGCCCTAGTCATAGTTCCACTGTTTGAAGTAGTGGGCTTTGCTCACCTTCCTGTGGAATTGTTATGTCCATTACATGATGTGTCCGAAAGGGAGTTGTTAGTGACCTGACAACTCTTGGCACTCGGTTCCCATTAGGACACCTTAGTTATGCCTAAAGGGAGTTGTGCTGTCTTCCCGAAAAGGAGTTGTGTTACCTTCCCGAAAGGGAGATTCAAATATTTCAACAACTCTTGGCATCTAGTTTCTTTTGGAAGTACCGTTCATACTGATCCAAAGAGCATTTAGAGCGAAGGATTGACCCTTGATTGTGCATAATATGTTGGTGGTGTGATGATCATACATCTGATGATGTCGCTTATCATAGATGGTATAGCCATCAAGGATATCTATGTAGACATGACCGTTATGGAGGCGGATATATTACAAAGGATGTTGCCCTCGATGGCAGCCCTCTTAGCCCCTTAGTCGTGACGGTAGCCCCTTGAGTTTTTTATCAAGAGATGTTGCCCATAAAGGTATGCCCAATTGTTATGTCTACATATGGTATGGTTTCACTTAGCATATACCTCTCATTTATCGTCCAATTTGGCGAGTGACTTTCCCCGCTTGTTGTATGCTCATGACAATATCGGTTGATGTATAGCCCGTTGATGTTGATGTTTAATCATGAGCTAATCTCTTTCTCAACTATGAGACCTAGAGGCATGGATCCTTAGTATGTAGAAGAGACTCCTTCTTGGAGGAAGGAATTGTTACAGAGGGAGGAGGAGAACACAACAGAGACAGCCTTGCATTATGTTGTCTTCCTTGCACTTCATTGTTCTCCATGCTATTCACAGGATATGTGGGCACCTCATGGTCTTGGTGGGGTAGGAGGGTGTACCTTTGGGTAACCCTAGATCGTGAGACAATTCGAACTGACATGTGCATGATGTTATCTTCTCAATGGTGATCCGTATTTGATCATTGATTGTCGGTGTATCTTACAAGTTTGAACTATCTTGAGGAATCACTGACATCCTGGTTCCGTGATAGTTGACACTTGGTGACTTGGACAAGTATCTTGGTCTCACGACAGTTGCCCGTTTGGCAGCTTGCGTTTGTATCTTGGTTCCATGACAGTTGCCTTGCCTCTCAACTCGGACAGGATGATTTTATGTGATACTCCCGGAGGAGATCGAGCTTGGAAGTTATTATCAAACATGTTCCACTAGAACCTTGCTTGGTTTGGGACCAGAGGGAGAGGAAGTCTCGATGGATTTCTTATCTTGAGTATCTGATTAGTGGAGGCACCTACCTGAGTCTGTTTTGACTTGGGAGTCAATTTGGTTGTCGAGGGATTGGACTGTTGGTTTTAGCCAAGAAATTGCTGAGGGCAACAATTAGAAATAAGGGGGGAAGTGTTACATCCCCAAAATTAAAGGACATCTGGATAGGTGCCTATAGTTAAAAGTGTCCGGCCAAATATGAACTGGCTGCCCAGTGTGAACTGGGCCACCTTATTTGAGCCTATAAATAGGACTCATGGGCTCATTTGTGAGAGATCTCCTGCGTGAGGCACTTGGACTCTTGGCCCTTTGGTAGAGCGGCGAGCCTCGTCACCCGTACTGGTGGGGGGCTGGTGGTATGGGATGCCAGTCCCTTGGAGGTGGCTGCCCGCTTGGCTGCAGGCTCCCAGGCTCGGGGGTGACAGCCCGTATTGGCTCTATGGCTGGGAGGTGAGTCTGATGTTCGCCCTTCTATTGTTTATGAATATGGCTTGTGTCTTGTCTTGTCCAGCAGGGAGGATCCTGGAGGTCATAATAGGGAGGGAGGGAGGGAGGGAGGGGGGGAGTGGGAGAGGGAGAGGGGGAGGATGCTCATAACTATGGATCTCATTTTAGAAATCACATGATCACCACGTTATACGGAATTCTGAGGTTTATGATGAGGGTTATTGTACCTTAGCTATCTGGGATGATTTTTTATTTATTTTTTGAAACACGAGCTTGATATTGGAAACAAGGAAAAAATTACAAGAAAGCTAGGGAGAATTACCTTAGCTTTCTGGGATGATGTTCTCTTGTGCATATTCAAAATAATAAATTGCCATCTTTCTCTGTGCGTTTTTGTTTATATGTTATTTTGGTTAGTTTACATTATTATTTTATGTGTTCTGTCGTTATTGTTTTTTCTGATGTATTTGTGTTTGTATTTCTTAGCTGTAGTTAATAAGTGTAGATAAACCCAAACTTACGAAGTTATGCCATATATACATCTCTCGTGCATTTGGTGTATTTAGAAACATGCTGGCCAAGTTTTCCTTCGAAACCATCAGCTGAATAATGCTCTGTATATTTGTCATGTATATGCAACGTATTTGCTTGCAGAACATCCTACAAGAGCAAAGAATTTTAGACACTCTAAAGCTACTTTAAAATCCAATACACAGCTATGATTGAGATATTTGATAGATTAGCTTAAATGCTGTAAAATTATACGACTACAGCTTTAATAGTAGAGAAGCATCTCGATCCACTGTTTGGATTTTGACTTGAAAGCTAACAGGTCAGTGGTATATTTTAACAAGTATGATGGATAAAATATCCAGGGGGGAGTGGTCTAGTGGTTGTGCCTTGCTCTCCTAGGCAGATGGCCAAGGTTCAAGTCCCGACCGGGAATGGATGTCTCAGCTCTAATGGAGTGTATGCCTAAATCATGTGTACCATTTGATGGGTGTGTGAGTGTGTTTTCAATTCCTGTTTTACTGAAAAAAAGCTGGTGAAGTAAATGCTATCTGACCCTCTTTATTGAGAAACTATGATGCTGTTATGTCTGAGGCCACTAATGTGTAGGATTCTGTTAGAGAAGCCCATTGTTTAATGTTTTTTTTTTTTTTGTGTTTAAGTTTTCATAGCATATGGTCCTACGAACAATTATATGTGGTTTTTATGTTCCAGGTTTGATCATTCAATGTCAGTACTAGAACTCAGATGCCAGAGCTATGACTTTGAGAGATTGTCAGTTATCCAGAGGTTGGGAAAGCACCACGGGCCTGAATTTTCTATCAGCTCAATGGAGAATAGGTTTGCAGAGGCTTTTGCCAACCATGGGCATTCGATAAAAAAATGTCCTCCCCAAAGGTATGTGATTGCTCTACCAATGCCAAGGAAACTCCCAGAAAGTGCAAGATGTCTCTCCTTGTAAAGTTTTTTCTGATATGCCCATCAGCATCATGGATGAAATGGGTGTGCTACAGTTGAGCTATTTATTACACAAATAGAAATGAATACAAATGCTGAACAAAACATAAACATTCAAAAGCCGATATGCCCCTCTTTGGGGTCATGCATTCAGAGAATGCATTTGGCTGTAACATCGTATGATTAGCCATAATCCTAGTGGTACATGTGTTTTGCCTATTGCACTGTACTTGTAAAGCCCGAATGTAAAAGCTTGTAGTTAACTCCTGTAATTTATCACTCTGCAAGAACACACCTCTCTCTCTGTGTCTCTCTGTGTTAGCTTTTCTCAAGTAAAGGCCTTAACCAAGAGCTGTAACAACTTTGTGAATTGTTAAATGTAATTGACTTCTCTCATTGTCATTTGTCACCATTGTAAGTTTAAACGAGAACATGAGATGATACACATTAATATGAAATTTAAGAGGTAAGAGTCACCACAGCAATGCGGATTTTGCTGATAGTATGATGCTCATAGTTGATTGATTATAAGTAATTGTATCATGAATTCTCTTTGTCCATCTGTTGGTTCGTGGATAAATTCTTAAAAGAAATGGTGGGAGTTGGCAGAGGGAGGGAGGGGGGAGGAAGAGGGAGGCATTCATTGAAAAATGGCATTTGCCATGTGAAAATGGGTCTAAGTTTGAGCATTGTCAATCGGATTTCCTCTTGACTTTAATGCACATGTAGCCATCAAAGGGAGTCACCATTGCTGCGTCTATTGTGGGGTCAACTGATAGGTAAGTTGCAAGGTGCATGAGGTGCACTTGAAGTTATGTTGGATTATGACCTTCGAATGTTTCTCTGCTTCTGAGTTTGTGAACATCACATGTAGCTGGTGTGCATTCATCATGGCTCTTGGGCAGCTGCTTATATCCAGCAAGCAAGTTAACCTTATCACATTGGGAACTCATATGCATGTGTCAACTTTGCCAGTCCTTGCCAGGCTGGTCTAGGCATGGTGAGATTTTGGGCAATCCTGTAGCATCGGCTCACAATGCTGTCTATATGTTTACAACTTCATTCTTTGGAAGTGAAACAATGATCTTTAGGATAATTTATATCCTCTTCTAAGCACATCTACTATTTACATGAATCAAACATTTTCTTTTATCATTGTACTTCAGTAAAGTCTTGCTTTGAGGAACAGGTTGGCCTAATGGTAAGCACATGAGCGATCTGGATTGTTCTAGGTTGAAGTCCCATGTCAAGATGTGTCCGTATGTGAAAGGGCTGTATACACACCTTATCATGGGATGTGAAGAGTGTCTCTGCTTACAAGGTCAGTGTGTGTACTTGAATTTCTGTTTATATAAAAAAGTCATGCTTTTTTGAAAACAAATGGTGATACCATGCTGTTACGCATGAGAGTGAACTGATACCATATACCTATTGATACTTCAGACAAAAACAATTGAAGAAATGTTTTTGGAAAGAAAGTGAGGAAGTGGAAAGTATGTTATCCTCACCTTCCATCCCTTGAGATATTCATATGCACTACAGCTATGCTCCATTCTTTATTTTGCGTTGGATGAACAACATATATATATATATATAGTTAAATGATGGGTTCACACATACATAGACAAATGGATGGATGCATGCATACATTCATACATATACACATACATGCATGCGTACATTTTTAGATAGATACATACATACACATGAATTCATTATATTTGAATGTATCTGTGAAAGCACTCATGAGAACGGAATATCTTTGTGATTAGACATGCATGGCATGTATGTGTACACAAATATTAGAGTACATGAATGAGATTAACTGCAATTGCAGCTGCTGCTGTTGTAATTTCTGGTAGTTGCACTTTGTTGTTCCCTATTGGAAGAATGCGAGCTCAATCACGTTCACTAAAAGATAGAAACAGTTTAAAAGCTAAAAGCTAAAATTTCATTCAAGGATTTAGGTGTACTATTCCAGGAGAATTAGTAAACACCTTGGAAATGGGCAAAGAAAGTTGAGGCCGATCAAGATACAAGGATAAAGAAATAGTTAACATCCAAGGGGTCAATATTTGCCCATGTGACTGTGAATCTAGTCATTGGAAGATAATGAAAAAGAAGTGAAACATAAGTGAAAGGCGATCAATCATATAACTACAACAATATGGTATGTTGTTAGAGGATGGGATTTATTTTATCAGAATACGATCATGAACATTCAAGCAGTGAGCTATCTCCATTCCGAGTACTCATATTTCTTTGAAGTTCAAAATGGATATGTGATGTGTGTGTAATCATGACGTGGTCTCTAAGTATGTTAGGTAATGTGATCCTTTGGGTCGTTTGCTAATTTTGTTTGGGCACTTATATCCGACGTGGTTTGGCTGTCAATCTCCTTAAATGATGCATGCATGTATGTATGTATGTATGTATGTATGTGTGTGTATGTATGTATGTATGTATGTATGTATGTATGTATGTATGTATGTATGTGTGTGTGTGTGTGTATGTATGTATGTATGTATGTATGTATGTATGTATGTATGTATGTGTGCGTGTTCGTTTGTGATCCAAGGATCTCAATTATTCTATTTTTAGCTATCTAATAGGTAAAGAAATCCTTGAATTAGTGTCTTCTACCGTAAGATTCTCTTCTTGTTGTGCATCCTGGGCCTTCTTTGGTTGGTCCTTTAATTCTTGTACCTTGTTTGTCTCTATTTCTAAGCCGGTCATTGGTCCTTCCGATATCATATATAAAATGCATATAACTTGGAGTGACAACTTTGATTCTTGATTGATTGCATTGAACCTTTTAATGACTTGTTTTAACTTCTTTTCAATAGCTTCATTTTGTTTCTTTCGTATCTTTATTTGGTCTACTAATTAGAACCCTACTTCTAGAGATTTGTTTTGAAACTTAAGCTATATTATTTCATTTTCAAGATGAGCTAACCATTTACACATATAGATATTTTTTCTTTAGATATGTATATGGTCCCTTTGTAATATTGCCATATCTTTCACTTACGCTTCTATGACTATTTCTATGTCTAATTTTTTTTGGGTCCCTATCTTGGCATATAACACTCCTTGGATGGGTTTTCTTGAGTACGGGAGATCAAATATTGGTCTCATGATCATCTCTTATAATGTTTGCCCATGTAATTCTTCTATTAGCTTTTATGGTTCACCGATTTCCATCGTTTTCCCTTTTAGATTCTTGGTGTGCTTCTTGGTCACGGAGACATGCTTTTATGGGAAGCCGAAATGTTGATCAAACACCCTTAAAGTCAACTCAGAATGAGGGCACTTTAGATGAACAAAGGTTTTTTTCAGCCTTACCCTTATATTGTTGGTATTGTGAATATATTTCAATGCCGTGGTTAGAAATCCAATGGTCTTTTTATTAGTTCCAGATTTAGAGTGATTGTCTTGGCCTAATTGTCTAGGCATGTAGCTATAGATTTAGAGTGATTGTCTTTGGCTAATTGTCTAGTCATCTAGCTATGATAACTAGATAGTATAGTGGTAGGATGCATGGTTGATAAGATCAAATGTCTTGCATGCATTGTACGTAGTGAGTAGTAAGTATTCACTACATACAATGGCAGCCCACACATGCATGACTCCTTCATTGAGACATAATATGTAATCCACTGAAGCAATGTAGAAGGGGCCTTCCTCTATAGGCCAGCATAATCCTTTTAGTAAGTGAACTGATGTTGGAATCCCCTCTCCTTGTATATGATCTAGTATAGCGTATAATGTCTTTTCATCTTTGGAAGTCACACCCTCCATGTTATCTAAAACTCATATCTATTTAAGAAAATTAAGAAAAGCAAGCTAGAATCAACAAAATACCCTTTTAGTGACTCATGCTCCCCACGAATACAATTGTGTGCCATTTAATGAAAAAAAAAGATCAATTGAGAACAATGGGGAGATTCTTACGAGTGCTCTTGTGAAATGTATATGTTGCCCTTAAAAAAGAAAAGAAAAATGAATAAATCGCACTTGTTTGTAAGGTTTTCATTACTTAAGGCAAAGAAAAGATAAGAAAAAGAATCAAACATGTCAAAATATAAAGGTTTTAGTTCTAATAATGTGACATGTATATGGTGCTATTTTGTGGGGTATTTTTGTGTAGTTACATTATTTGTTATTTGTCGTTCCCCTCCTTAGAATGAGTTTTAAGTGTAACATATGGGCGCAACTTCTTTTTTGTGTGTTGCGCTCAAGTATGTAAGATGTCCTAATTCATACATTTAGCTGCAATTCACTCTTATGGTGCAAAGAGAAGAGGTTCATGAATCATGTATGAAGGGGTTGCTATAAACAAGGCTTTCCATCTATAGATGAATTAAAATACTTGATAGAAGAGTTAAGACAATGCTCCTGAGTAAGCGACCTTAATGTTGGAATACTCCATTGATCATCATCAAGTCATGAAGTTTGAAGCCCTTCAAGTGATTGAAGATGAGTCATTGACATTCATTCTTGTAGTGTGTTACACCTCCATATTAATGTTGTAGATTTTGTTCGCAATTCTAATGATGTAGTTGATGAGAGAAACCTTTTTAGCACACATTGATGATCATGTGTTTTCTTTTTATTCCTTAGACATAAATTCTTTGATAGAGCTCGTTAATGAGTGAGATCATTTGGATATCTAGATGTATAGATTTCCTCTTTCAACATCCATCAACCTCGATGGTTGATATTTTGTATATTGTAACAGATTACATCTTGATGAAAATTGAGGCATATGAGTTTTTGAAGTGTTATGGGATGTAGGTGATGGAGCTCTTGAATTGCTAAAGTTGTCTTTGCATTGCCAAGTGAATCATTGATGACTTGGAATTGATTTCGTAATTGATTGAGGAAATTGAATTACATAAATTCTTGATCCTTCTTGATGTGTTATTGTGGTGATCATGATACATGATCAATGTAAAACTTTGTTTCACTTGATTATGTGGTATGGAAATCTCATTATCAGTCTCTAGACTCTCTAAATTGACAAAGAGGTCTTGAGAGAACCTCATGTAAGCAAAAGGTGATGAGACTTGTGAGGAATCAATGGGCACGATAAGATGGGGTGTACATATTTTTTGTTCTTCTAGGAAACAAAAGACTTCCCTTATTGAGGCTATGGTTCATATGGTGCCTTTTGTTGGATTGAGAGTCACCTTGAATTCTAGCAACCAATATAGCCTAAGATAACTTCTCTAGTCAATTTATTATCATATTAAACCAACAAGTTAACATACATGCATGCATTCTCAATATGGTTCAGAAGCTTTGTCTCTTGCATCATGGTGTTTCCTTCTATACCTACAAGAAGAGCCTCTATGGATTGAATGATGCCTTGAAATCTCTTGACCACTGATCATCTTTAGTACTAACCTTTACTTTAAAAGTGCATCTATAAGATGCAATTCCTTCCATCAAAGCTGAGCTTTAGGTAGGGACCTATCAATTTAAATGATTGACCTATCTCTTTGATACCTATACATATGACGATAGGAATAAGGTCTATGAGACTTGTGCATGTATTTTTACCACTATCATCACTTCTTAATTTTTGTCTAAGGCTTGGTATTGTGCTGCCTTCCTTATTTTTTGTTCTTTAAATTGTCTATTCTGAGACAACCTTTTTCAAGAGATGCGCTTTGGTTAATGGAACTTAGTATACTTTTACTTGACAAACACTAATGTAATTGGGTAGTATATACCTTCTAACAAAGATAGTTGGAGGAAACTGAAGTATTTCGATGACGATCCACCACAATGCGCTCTCCTTCTCGATGAAAGAACTTGGAGAAGCTTGTAGAAGGTAGAAAAGTGCGTTTCGAAGCGATGAAGTTTGGTCAAGCCAACCGGCACAAGACCAGCCCTTGAGCTTATGGAGACTCAAATAGACCTTATAGGCATATGATAAGTGCAAAGAAATACACTATGTACTTTGGAGCATCAAGGAGAATGAATCGATACAAAACAGATAGGTTCGCGGGTCGACTAGCTCAAAAAACTTACTATCTATGGAAGAGACAATGAACTTCAAATGCCCATAGCGACCAGCGTGATTACAATTAGAAAAAATCCTTTTATGGGAGTGATAAAAATAGGGTTGAATGTATGGAATGCACAAAAGTATAAGGAATAAGCAAAATATGCTATAGGAATGAATGCGACATTCACCGGTGGTACTTCCTATTTTTCAGGAATACGCAGAGATTGACCCCGAGATAGAAAAACTCAGATTTCTCCCAAGCTACTGAACCAAATTCTATGAAAATTAGGCATAAACTAGACACTTATACCTTTCCAATGAGTCATTTGCACTCAATTTGGAGATCTGGAGAGAGAGCAGCAGCCTCTGCAAGATTACTGTTGGCGAAGAAGATGATGCAGAGAATTGAAGGAGCAAGACAATAATGGTCACAAGTGTATGTATATTGCTTCCTTGTAATGTACAAGTGATTTCAAGTCCTTACATAGCCTCTAGGAGTGTTCCATGACTTTTACAAGTTGAATTTCAATTCAAATGAAGGTGGGAATGGTTGTTGGAGGGAATCAATTCACTTTCCTACAATCTAAGAAAAGTGAAGATCTACTTTGATCTACTTTTAGGTGATTGATTGCTTGATTGAATTCAACTTCAACCACCAAAAATTCGTGGGATTTTGGCTCTATATTTCTACCTTTACATGTGTAAAGCTCAAGGCTTTTACAACGGTAAATGAACTATCAAAAATCTCTCAAAAAAATACAATAAATGAGCATATGAAAAAGAACTCTCCAACGGATATTCTTTCAAAGCGATAGCCTTTGATGTAGATCAAATCCACCTCAAGCATAGTGTAAGCTTGATGTTCCAACAGCTCCCCCTCAAGGTAAAGTATGCTTGAGTCTTCATTCTCTGATAGGTTGAATACCTGCCATAGGTTTGAATCTACAAAGCTTTATTCCATCAAGTGCCTTCGTCATCATATCTACTACTTGCTTTTCAGTTGGAACAAAAGAAATGTCAATCTCCTATGCCATGAGCTTCTCCCTGATGAAGTGGTAATGGACTTCTATGTGCTTGGTTCTCGCATGAAAAATAGGATTTGCCGCTAGATGCATGGAACTTACATTATCTCCAAATATGTGAGGTTTGGAACTAACAAGTCCCAAATCTGTATACAATGCTTTTAACCATATTGCCTCTTGAGTTGCTATGGTCGAGCCTCTGTACTCTGCTTCAATTGAGGATAAAGCAACTGTTGGTTGCTTCTTGGAACTCCATGACACTAGCTTCGAACCTGCAACTGCTAAGTAACCAAATGTACTTTTTCTATCATTCTTAGCTCTTGCCCAATCTGCATCTGAGTAGATTTTGATATCCAAATCTGAAGAGTAAGGATAGAATATACCTTCGTTGATTGTACCTTTGAGATACTTGAGTACTCTCTTAGCCGCATCCATGTGTGGTCTTCTCGGTGAGTGCATGAACTGACTAAGCACTCCTACACTATATGGGATGTCTGCCCTTGTATGAGTAGCATATATCAAGCTACCTACCAAGCTTTGATACTCTTTAATGTCTTCAATTTTCTCACCTTCATAAACACTAAGTTTATGATTCATCTCCAAAGGTGTACCTGCAGGTTTAGTGTTCTCCATTTTGAACTTGAGAAGATGATCCTGAATGTATCTTCTTTGAGTCAAATACATTCCTTCATCTATATATATCACCTGCATACCTAGGAAATATGTGAGCTCACCTAGGTCACTGATTTTGAACTCCTCTTGCATGTGTCTCTTGATCCTTTGAATGCCATTTAGATCATCACCTGTCACAATAATATCATCTACATATACACATAGATAGATAACCTCATTGTGATCCCTTTTGATGAATAGAGAAGGATGTGAGCTGCTAGCTTTGAACCCTTGATCCTGAAGATATGTAACCAACTTGTAATTCCAAGCTCTTGGAGCTTGTTTCAATCCATACAATGCTTTCTTAAGTCTATAAACATAAGATGGATGATTAGGGTTTTCAAAACCTGGTGGTTGTGACATGTATACCTCTTCACTTATCCAACCATTTAAGAATGCATTTTTCACATCAAGTTGGAGGAGTCTCCAATTCCTTGCAGCAGCTACACTTATCAATGTCCTGATTGTAGTCATCTTTGCAACCGGTGAGAATGTTTCCTCATAGTCTATACCATGAGTTTGTGAGCATCCTTTGGTAACTAATCTTGCCTTGTACCTGCAAACTAATCCATCTAAATTTCTTTTAACTTTATATACCCATCTGCAACCAATTACCTTTGATTCGGTGACATTGGAACCAAATCCCAAGTGTCCATCTCCTTCAATGCATCTATCTCTTCGTTCATGGCCTTTTCCTAATTAGGGTTTCCCTTTCCCTCTTCATAGGTTGAGGGTTCCTCTGAAATAGTCTTTTGCCAAGTAGATTGAATGCTTCGTAACAAATGGTGGTTGAAGGATTGAAGAACTTGTAACCCATCTGAGTTGAATCATATCCAATAAACACTGCCTTTGTTGCCCTTTCATCTAGCTTACCTCTTATTTGTGATGGTACATGAACATAAGCTAAACAACCAAAAACCTTGCAATGTCCAAGACTAGGTTTCCTTCCATGCCATGCTTCATAAAGAGTCATACCTTGAAGTGATTTGGATGGTAGTCGATTGACAAGGTACACAACATTTGAAATAGCTTCTGCCCATAGATAATGTGGCAACTTCTTCTCTTCAAGCATTGTTCGGGCTGATCCAACCAATGTCTTGTTTCTCCTCTCTGCAATTCCATTTAGTTGAGGAGAGTACCTAGTAGTCACTTCCACTTTGATACCTTTGTCCTGCAAGAACTCATCAAACTCTTTGGAGAAGTATTCTCCCCCTCTATCAGATCTGAGCTTCTTTAGTGATCTACCTGTATGATTCTTCACATGTGCAAGATACTTCTTGAAGCAATCAAACACTTCATTCTTACTCTTGATAAAGTATAGAGCAGTCCATCTACTATGGTCGTCAATAAATGAGACATAATACCTTGATCCTGCCAATGAAGGTTCTTGACTTGGTCCCCATACATCTGTATGTACTAAGTCCAATAAGTTGTTGTGGATGTAGCCTTTGTGGTTGAATGGTTGTCTTTGTGCCTTCCCAATTTGACATGCATCACACCTGTTGATCATGTGTTGCTTTGATATGTTCGACAGTCCTAGAACACTTTGATCCCTGCATATATCCTTCAAGGTTCTTTCATTCACATGAGCAAGTCTCTTATGCCACACTTCAAGCTCACTTATGGTTTGAGACCCAAAGTTGAATAGAGCTATGTTCATGGTTTCTCCTACTTCAAAAGTAAAGAGCCTACCATGCTTCTCACCTCGGGCTATCTTCTTGAAGCCTTGACATGGATCTTCCACAAAAGCTCCATGTTGGGTGAACCTAACTTGCAAGCCTTTTTCAACTATTTGGCCTACACTTATTAGGTTTTTAGTGATAGTGGGTACATAGAGAACCTTACTCAGAATGTTTGTCTTGCCATTGGAAGCTTTGACATTACCAATCTTCTCCACATTGTGCTTTGTGTCATCCCCTGTTTGCACTTCATGTCTATGCTTTGGACTTTCCAAACCAGATAGAAGAGCAATGTTGCTTGCAACATGATTCGAACATCCTGAATCTATGTAGAACAAATGATCATCTTCTTTACCTTCTTTGTGGCTTAGATTCATGAGAAGCAATGAGTCTTCATGTGGTTGATCTTCTGAATAATTGTTGTAGTCCCTTCTATTATAGCTTCTATTGTTATTGTTGAAGTTGTGTCCACCTCTGCCTCTATTGCTGCCATATCCACCTCTTCCACTTCCTTTCTGGGTCTTCCCATTGAACCAACAATTCTGAGTGGTGTGGTTGGTCTTATCGCATATGGCACAAGGTTGAACATTCTGACCTTTGGCTTTGTCTTGCTTTGGTCCTTTCTTCTTCCCTTTCCAGTTTCTCTTGCTTGCAAAGTTGGCTTGAGAAGTCTCTTCTCATCTTCTTCCTTCTTCTTGCCTTTCTGCTTCTTATCCTTCTTATCTGTATATAGAGCACTAGTTGAATTACCATGATAAGAGTTACCTTCCTTTATGCTATTGTTGGATTCTTGATTGAAGAGTTGTCCAAGAAAGATGTTGAAGTCTGGAGTTTGCACATCCATGATGAGATCATAAGCCGTTGTGAAGGATTGCCATTGCTTATCACTTCGAATGCCGTTGAGAATTTGCCTCATGATGACCTCTTGTTCAATTAGCTCTTCAATGGATGCTAATTGATCCGCAACCTCCTTGACCTTGGTAACAAACTCTGTGATGGTTTTTTTAGGTGTCTTCTTCATTTCGTTGAGCTCGTTCCAAAGATGATTCTTTCTTGCTTTGGTACTAGCAGAAAAGAAAGTCTCGAGGGCATCCCAAGTCTCTTGAGATGTCTTGCATCCTCTAATATGTGGTAATAGAAAGTCACAGATAGAGTTTAGTATGTACGACCTTGCTTGAGTATCCCTTGCACACCAAAGTGTGAGCTTATCTGTCTCCTCTTGTGTAGGTCCTCCTTTGGATCTTGGAATAGGCATAGCTTCATCACCTGCTACAATTCCATAAAAATTTCTATCTTGCAAATAGGCCTCCATTCTGATTTGCCAAGCCACATAGTTGTGTCGATCAAGCTTCTCGATCATTGAGGGAAAGCCGTCACCCATCTTGATCTAGCTCTGATACCACTGAAAGAACTTGGAGAAACTTGTAGAAGGTAGAAAAGTGCGTTTCGAAGCGACGAAGTCTGGTCAAGCCAACCGGCACAAGACCAGCCCTTGAGCTTATGGAGACTCAAATAGACCTTATAGGCATATGATAAGTGCAAAGAAATACACTATGTACTTTGGAGCATCAAGGAGAATGAATCGATACAAAACAGATAGGTTCGCGGGTCGACTAGCTCAAAAAACTTACTATCTATGGAAGAGACAATGAACTTCAAATGCCCATAGCGACCAGCGTGATTACAATTAGAAAAAATCCTTTTATGGGAGTGATAAACATAGGGTTGAGTGTATGGAATGCACAAAAGTATAAGGAATAATCAAAATATGCTATAGGAATGAATGCGACATTCACCGGTGGTACTTCCTATTTTTCAGGAATACGTAGAGATTGACCCCGAGACAGACAAACTCAGATTTCTCCCAATCTACTAAACCAAATTCTATGAAAATTTATAGACATAAACTATACACTTATACTTCTCCAATGAGTCATCTCTCACTCAATTTAAAGCTCTGGAGAGAGAGCAGCAGCCTCTGCAAGATTACTGTTGGCAAAGAAGATGATGTAGAGAATTGAAGGAGCAAGACAATAATAGTCACAAGTGTATGTATATTGCTTCCTTGTAATGTACAAGTGATTTCAAGTCCTTATATAGCCTCTAGGAGTGTTCCACGACTTTTACAAGTTGAATTTCAATTCAAATGAAGGTGGGAATGGTTGTTGGAGGGAATCAATTCACTTTCCTACAATCTAGGAAAAGTGAAGATCTACTTTGATCTACTTTTAGGTGATTGGTTGCTTGATTGAATGCAACTTCAACCACCACAAATTCGTGGGATTTTGGCTCTATATTTCTACCTTTACATGTGTAAAGCTTAAGGCTTTTACAACGGTAAATGAACCATAAAAAATCTCTCAAAAAAATACAATAAATGAGCATATGAAAAAGAAATCTCCAATGGATATTCTTTCGAAGCGACAGCCTTTGATGTAGATCAAATCCACCTCAAGCACAGTGTAACCTTGATGTTCCAACACTCGAGAGCTCCACGACGATATGCTCGGAGTAGAAATTCGAGCTCTTGAGGCTGCACACAGTACTTCGCACAGATGCTGTAGAATACACAGAAAACATAGTACACAGGGAGCACGAAGACAGACTTCTTAGGTCTCACAAATGCGGTCGAACATACAGTCTGTGGCTGACCAGGCCACTATATATTTTATTAAAGAACATATACAAAGAATTGTCCAGTGGCCATTTGGCCTTTCACATGGACACTAACGGTAACAATCTCCCACTAAAGGCCAATATGGCCAAAGTAACTATGGGAGAAAAAATAAAGAATGATTAAGAATACCTGAGTGTAAGTATACAAACTATACCTCCCACCTGATGGGCATGTTACACAATAAGATCAGGAATCAAGTAAGCCCCATCAAGTGACAACAGTGTCGAAAACTATCTTGTGGTAGAGCTTTAGTCAAAGCATCTACAACATTAACTTGAGTGTAAACCTTCTCAAGAATAATGCACTCAGTGGCTAAGCAATCTCTAATGAAGTGATACCTCACCTCAATGTGCTTGGTCTTTGCATGATAGACCGGATTCTTAGCCAAAGCAATGGCACTCTGACTATCACATAGCAAATGAGGTACATGCTGAGGTAAACCCATATCACAAGCAAGACGAGAAAGCCATAATGCTTCCTTACATGCCTCACTTGCTGCAACATACTCTGCTTCTGTGTAACAACTGTACATTCTTGAAGACGAGATCTCCAAGAGACAATACCTCCAGCAAAATGAAAAATGTAACCGGATGTAGACTTACGATTGTCTACACAACCAGCATAGTCAGAATCTGTGTAACCAATAATGGATGCTTTCCCTCTATCTAAGCATAGACACTTGTCCTTAGTGCCACTCATATATCTTAAAATCATCTTGACCGCTTCCCAATGTTTCTTGCCAGGATTAGACATATATCTGCCCACAACTCCCACTGCAAATGCAATGTCCGGTCTCGTAGCTACCATAGCATACATGAGACTACCAACATCAGATTGATAGGGAACTTTGATCATGAATTCCTTTTCCTCATCTGATTTGGGGCAATTATCCTTGCTCAAATTCACATATGTGGGTAAAGGTGTACTCAATGCCTTTCCGCCTTGCATATTGAACCTGTGAAGTACTTTGGATATGTACTCACTTTGAGACAAGTATATGCATCTTTTACTCCTTCACGAGTAATGTGCATGCCAAGAATATGTTTGGCATTCCCCAAATCCTTCATATCAAATGTCTGACTCAACTTCTTTTTGAGAATTGACAAATCATAAGAGGACTTCCCAGCAATCAACATATCATCGACATAAAGTATCAAGCATATCAAGCTTCCATCTGAGCATCTCTTTGTGTAGAGACAATGATCCTCATTACTTCGAGAATAGCCTTGAGACTTCATAAAAACATCAAACTTTTGGTACCATGTCTAGGGGACTGTTTAAGTCCATACGAGCTCTTCTTAAGCTCACAAACTAGACTTTTCTTTCCAAGAACTACATAACCCTCTGGTTGTTCCATATAGATCTCATATGTAAGATCTCCATGCAAGAAAGCAATTTTCACATCCATTTGGACTAGCTCTAAGTCCTCCATTGCAACGAATCCAAGCAACATGCGCAGGGTAGTAATCTTGACCACTAGAGAGAAAAAAAAATCAATACCATGTTGTTGTTTAAAAACCCTTTGCAACAAGTCGTGCTTTATACTTTGGAGAAGCACTATCTGATGTGAATTTCAACTTATATACCCATTTACATGGTAAAGCTTTCTTGCCATTTGGCAAAGGTACTAAATCCCAAGTACCATTCTTGTGAATAGAATCCGACTCACTCTTCATGGCACGCTCCCACTTGACATAATCCTCTGTCTGCATAGCCTCTCTATAGCAAGAAGGCTCACCGGCATCTGTTAGCATAACAAAATCTAAACCTGGTACATATCTATCTGGTGGATGTGAGACACGTGCAGAACGTCTCAATGGTTGCTGAACAGGAACATGTGTAGACTGATCTGAATGGACATTCTCTTGAACATCCCTATGTGCAACATTTTTATGCATGCTAATTGGAGGACTAGTATCCTCAAACACCACTCTTCTCACTTCAACCTCCTTAATGGGCTGTTTATGCATCTTAGACTCATTGAAAATGACATCACTACTTCTGATCACTGATCGTGTTTCATGATCCCATAAGTGATATGCAACATGTCCTTCTCGACCATATCCAATAAAAATGCATTTCTTTGACTTATGGTCCAACTTTTGTCTAAGATTCTTGGGTATATGAACATATGCTTCACACCCAAAAACTCAAAGATGATCATAATATGTTGGCTTCCCTGTCCATAACTCTTGTGCCACTTTCAGACCTTTGGCAGTACTAGGTGAAAGGTTAATCACTTGAACTGCAGTCAATACTGCTTCTGCCCAAAAGCCTTGTGAGAGGTTTGCATGATGCAACATAGAGACTACTTTATCTTGAATAGTTCTATTCACCCTCTCAGCTATACCATTATGTACTGGGGTATAAGGATCTGTAAACTCTCTACGGATCCCTCTAGACTAACAGAAAAGGCTGAATTCATGTGAGGTATAGTCACCCCCGTTATCTGAACGTAAAGCCTTAAGCTTAGTTCCTTTTTCAATCTCAACTAAAGCAATCCATTTTTTGAAATTAGGGAATACCTCATCCTTCGATTTGATAGGATATACCCAAACTTTTCTAGTAGCATCATCTATGAAAGTGACAAAGTAGAGAGAACCACCTAAGGACCTAGTGGGCATGGGACCATTCACATCTGTATGAACGACATCTAAAGGCTGAATTGAAGAGTCAATGTGTGTTCTGTGCACATTTTTGGTTTGCTTTCCATATTGAAAATGCTCACAAAATGAAAAATCGGAGAAAGATAACACATGTAAGTAGCCAGAACGAGAAAGATTTTCCATTCCACTACGAGATATATGGCCCAAATGACCATGCCAAATACAAGCCATAGGCTATTCAGTAACAACTAACAAGTGTTCTTTCTGTGATACAAATAAAGGATAAAGTGAGCCAACTTTGCTTCCTTTTGCAATAACCATATTGCCCTTTGATATGCAAAAAGCCTGAGCATAGAAGACCACCTTGTAACCAAGGTCATCAAGTTGACCAACTAACATCAAACTATGTGATAATTGAGGTACATGGCGTACATTATGCATAGTAAATTTTGAATCATCAATGAACTACACAACCACATCTCCAATCCCCACAAGATCACACTGGTAAGAGTCACCAAGTCTCACGGTACCAAGAGACTTTGCTGCATAGTTAGAGAACCATTCTCTATGTGGTGTCACGTGGAAAGAAGCACGAGAATCTAGCAGCCATGTGTGTAAAAGAGAACTAGCCATAAGCGCCTCAGATGGCACGATACTATCAAGTGTCAACACATTAGCATCATCAAAAATAGCATTAATTTCTTCAATCTTCACAGTTGAAGTAAATGGTGCAAGTAACTATTTAACATGCCCATCAACGTTCTGTCCTTTACCTTTAGCATTCTTTAATCCATAACAATCTTTCTTGATATGTCCTTTCTTATGACAATAATGGCATTCGATATCCCTCTTCCTTGATTTACGTCTACTCTTATTTCGTTGACCATTCTTTTCCTTGTTCTTGCTCCTGCCATGTTGCTGACTCTTTCCTTGGTAAGAATCACGAACATTATATGCATCTCCACTCTAGGTGCCAACCATAAATTTCTACAAATCTCCTCACTCAAGAGTGCTCCACATATGTCATCATAGACAAGTTTACCACCACGTGCACTGTTGCTAATAGCTGTGCAAAATGTATCCCATGATGATGGCAGGGTGCATAACAGCAATACTGCTTTCATTTCGTTATCCATATCCATTTTTTGAGCCTATAACTGGGAGAATATAGCATCAAACTCATTTAGATGAGCAACAACACTATGTATGTCCTTCATACAAAGGTCATATAATTTTCTCATCAGATACACTTTATTTGAGGCCATCTCTTTTTCATATGTATTGCATAACTTCTTCCAAAGCTCCTATGCACTTTCACAAGCTAATACTATAAAGTAAACATTATCTGCCAGGTGCAAGTGAATGGTAGACCTGGCCATTTCATCTAACTCATCCCAATCATCTTCATCCATGTCAGCAGGCTTCTTTGAAATCCCATTTACTGGCTTCCATTGCCTCCTTTGAATTGGCACATCTTTAATCTGATTCTTCCATAGAGCAAAGTTTGTGCCATCAAATTTTTGGATCTCAAAATGGTCCTTTCCTTGCAAGTTATAGCTCCTCTTCGGAACACTAGCACTAGACCCTGATCCACTGGATGTGCCTGAGACCTCTAGCGCCATGATGGTAGAGAACTGAATGGAATGATAATGGAGCTAGAAGAGTCCAAACACCAACAAATAAGTGTATCAAGGAGTCAATTGACCATTGTATAGTTTACAAAACCAAAAATCTGGAAAAATTTTGCCAGATTATCCTCTGAAAAATGAGCATATGACCAGTGTCAAAATATCATAAAACTACAAGTACTGACATGTTTGCCTGCATAGTGAATCACTGACTCCACTGCATATAATCAGTTACTCAATAGAAGCCAACTAAGCTTATCGAGCACCTATGAACAACTATCATACATCTCCTATGGCGAGGCTAGGTAAGTCTTCCACTTGTATCACCGAAGAGGCCCCAATATCTGGGTGTCTCCTAGTTAAGAAAACCTCACCACGACCCTCTTTATCAAACATAAAAGGCTTTATGCAAAGAATGTAACTGCTATATCAATGACCACATGGACTTACGTAAGCGGTATCCACAGAAGCGTACATGATGTGTAGGTGCTCAATATATGCAGTAAAACGACACTAAAAGGCTGAATGCACAGCCCAAAAACTAGCCAATAACTCCGACAAGTGTCTGTCAACTCTGATGTTTTGGCTCAAAAAACCTGCATAAATTTACAGCGGCTACTCCCACCAAAACTGAAAACCTTTCCAGAAACTTGTAGTTTTGCGAATGTGGCTGAAAAACACAGCCCCAAAGGTTGATATTTATTATCGGAGAAGTACAAAGAACACTCTTCTTGATGTTCGCGGACCTGTGTGAAGAGAACTATGTGCAAAAGTACTCCAAAATGGCTCCAAAAGACAACCAAAAATGCTTCAAAAATAGGCTTTGAAAGCAAAGAATGAAGCTTTGAGGGACCAAAACATGATCAAGGTAATGTCAACCTTAGTCTTTCCCCTTCTTTAGACATCACAAGAGTGTAGCTTAGTGGCAAGAGATTGTCACGTTTAAGCGAGCTCTGGGGGGAATAGTACTAGGATGGGTGACCTCCCGGGAAGTACCGAGAACCTCTATCTTCCTTGATCATTGAGCTCCTCCCTCGCGCGCAGCCAATGACGCCAATGGTGACTTCGGTGACTCGAATGACAAGGTATATGCCTTGGTCGCCGCCTTAGTCGTAAGCCTTGGAGAAAACCTTTGGGAGGGGGTGCTCGCTTTGCTCGCACAAAAGGAACAAATCTTTTTGCATCGAATTGCTCTGATACCAGTGAAGTATTTTGATGATGATGCACCAGAGTGGACTCTTCTTCTTGAGAGCTCCACGACGATATGCTCGGAGTAGAAATCCGAGCTCTTGAGGCTGCACACAGTACTTTGCATAGATGCTACAGAATACAAAGAAAACACAGTACACAAGGAGCACGAAGACAGACTTCTTAGGTCTCACAAATGCGATCGAACATATAGTCTATGGCTGACCAGGCCACTATATGTTTTATTAAAGACCATATACAAAGAAGTGTCCAGTGGCAATTTGGCCTTTCACATGGACACTAATGGTAACAGAAACCACTATTAGAAAATGATTTATCACTAGTGGGCCATATCCTCTCTTCTAAAGCTTCTTAGCATGTTGTTTCAAGGTGTACGCTAGCACTTACTTTCCTTCTTTCAATCCTTTGTCCTTCATGTTGTTAGATATGCTCAAACTTCACCCTCAAGTGACCATAAATGATCCATGGTGCTATAAGTTGTAAGGCCCCCATTATGAGGAGAAGCCATTGTGAGAGCTTGGACATTTGTGGAACCCTAAGTTCCAAGTTAGATGAGGTCTATGTGTGACCATTGATGGTAATATATGATCTTTGTGAGCCGAGCCATTAAGTTAGGTAGGGCATAAACTTCTAGGCCATTGGGTTTCCATTCAATGAAAAATAAAGGCCTTGTGGTGCCACACAATTTCCCCATAGAACCTTAATTGGGGGGGGTGCAAAGGGGGGCTTGCCCCTTTTGTCGAATCTAGGGGGCCTACCCCCCCTAGCCTATAGGGCCGAGATGGTAGGACTTTTGGTCATGGAGATTTTGTAAGATTGTATATTTTTTCGACTTTTCAGTATCTCCCAACTATGTTTATCTATATTGACTACCCTTGTAAAAGCTATATAATCATGACCCATATTGAGATTTATAGCGCATTGCACATTAATAAGCACTTCATCTAGAGTCTATCTAGATCACCAATCTAAGCTCCACATTGGTTGTGCACGGGCTGCCAACACCATCATTGTAACTGCATTACACTTGGCAATCTGAGAATTTGACTTGTCTATCTCTCAGTCTGTGTCTATCTTTGTCTGCATTTTCCCTCAACTGTATCTACTGGTCTATTCCGTTGTGCTGTAATTTTCTTACATGATATCAGAGCTTAGGAGGCACTGAGTGGTGCAGAAGCAAAAATGAAAAGGTTGTAGAGGTTTCAACGATAAAAGAGAGAAGATGGTACTACTTATAGTGTTTTGAATCTCATTCAACATACTAGCAACGTGTGTGAAGCATGAAACATATCGAGAAATCAATATGAAACTCATAATCAGGCACATATTCACGTCTGCGGAAGCACACGAACAACACAAGGAAGAAGAAGAAGCTTGGAGCACAACACACAATACTGAATGTATTACAACTAGAATGTACAAAGATAAATAGCCCGTTAGGGCAATAGGAATACAAGCCGCAGGAAAAAAACCTCCTAAAGAGGGAAAAAAGTGCCTCGGTGGTCCTAGAGTGTTCACACACATCGCTACCTAAATATATCAACCAATCCCCCCTTGGAGTGATGCGGTGAACAAGGAGCTGGCACTCATGTATAAGGAAGTGCCAAGCTATGTAGAAATCACTCCACAAAAGGAAGTAAGCCCAAAGCTTTGCGGAAAGCTTCAAACTTCTCCCTAGGCAGAGCCTTTGTGAAAAGGTCTGTAATGTTCTTCTACATGGGCACATATGCCAAGATGATCTCCCCAGCAGAGAAAATCTCCCTGACATAATGATAATGCACCTCAATGTGCTTAATGTGAGCATGGAACACAGGGTTCCTCACAACTGCCAATGTGCTCTGACTGTCAGTGAAGATTGTGGTGGCAAAAGACTGACCAACACCCAAATCAGCCATAAGGTGTCTGAGCCACACACACTCAAAAGTCGCTGTGAAAGCTGCCCTATACTCAGCCTCACAACTGGAAGTGGCCACAGTAGGCTACTTCTTGCTCAATGAAGATATACATGAGCTACCAAACATGAAGAAAAAGCCATTAGTGGACACACGAATGTCATAGCAACCAACCCAGTCAGAGTCAGAAAAAGCATGCAAATCTGGTGGCAATGATCCCCCCTTGGGATAAAACAACCCAAGTAGCTGGGTACCACTCAAGTAGCGAAAGATGCGCTTAATCGCCTGCCAATGCTTGACACCTGGGCAATGCATAAACTTTCTCATCTGTGAGATAGCAAACTGAATATCTGGCCGAGTAATGCATAAGTAAATCAAGCATCCAATAGCCTGCTGATAGAGAATGGTATCAAATGCATCTCCAGCATCCTGAAGACTCAATCGTAAAACTGTCTCCATAGGAATGGCAATAGCCTTACAATCTTCAAGGCCGAAAAGCTGCAATAATGTGTCAATATACTTTGTTTGACACAAAGCCATTCCACCATCAACTTGCATAAACTGAATGCCCAAATAGTGATGCAAATGCCCCAAATCAGACATCTCAAATGAGGCATGTAAATCAGCCTTAAAATTAGCAATATGCCTCTCATGAGGACCAGCGAGCAGCATGTCATCAACATAAACCACAATGATCAGAAGTACATCATTAGCACGCTTAACATATAAGGTGCTTTCAGTTGGACTATTCTCAAAACCACGTGCAATCAGATAGGCATGTATCTTTTCATACCAAGCACATGCTGCTTGCTTTAAGCCATATAATGCCTTCTTTAACCTGCACACCTGGTTCTCATGCCCTTTCTGCATAAAGCCACGGGGCTGAAAAACATACACTCATTCATGCAAGTCACCATTCAGAAATGCTGTTTTGATATCCAACTGATGTACATTCAAACCATGATGAGCTGCAAGTGCACATATGCTACGAACAGTAGTCATTGGGCAAGTAGGTGGAAAGGTCTCATCAAAATCAATGCCTCTTTCCTATGCATAGCCCTTTGCAACAAGCCTAGCCTTATACCTGTCAACTATACCATCAGGCTTACGCTTCAGCTTCTGTACCCACTTAGTCCCAATGGCCTTCTTGCCAAGAGGCAAGTCACATAAAGACCAAGTACCATTCTTCATTATAGCATCATATTCAAATTGCATAGCAGCCATCCAATTTTTTGAATTTTGTGCTTCATCAAACAAAACAGGCTCATTCTCATTGCAGAGACTAGATGCAGCCATAGCATAGCAATTTGATAAAAAAAAGAGGCACTATGAGAGCCTGAACGAGTACGATATGACAAAGGTGCATCTAATTTGCTATCATGCAAAGTCTGCACCAACCATTTTGGCATAGTTTTTTCCTCCTCAATATCAACTCTCTCATCAAGAAGTGCATCATGTAAATCTGCATAAAAAATGGACTGATCTGCATCATCATATGAAACCTGCAAAGGCTGAGAAGTTGCCTCATTAGGACCAGCACTAGACTGTCCACCTATAAAAAGAGGCAACAAAGTATCATACATGTCTTTGGAGCTAACAAATGTCTCCTTAGTACATGAAAGCAATGGTTGAATAACATCTTCCACAAAAACAACATCATGGCTAACCAGAATGCATTTAGCATGTGGATGATGCAAACGGTAGCGTTTGCTTTCAGAACTGTACCCAACAGAAATAGATTTTACTACTTTATCATCCAATTTTCTACGATGTTGTTCAGGCACTAATGCATATGCCAAACAACCAAAAACATGCAGATGAGCAACAGATGACTTGCAATCATGCCAAGCCTCATATGGAGTGATAGACTACAACGCTTTAGTGGGGCAGCTCTTAAGTACATATGCTGCACACATGATAGCCTCAAGCCAGAAACTATGTGGTAACGCCTGACTCTTGATCATACACCTCGCCATCTCCATGAGTGATCTGTTCTTCCGTTCAGCAAATCCATTCTGTTGAGGTGTATATGACACTGTACACTAGTGTTTTATCCCACGTTCAGCCAGAAATGCATTAAAATCAGAAGACATATATTCCCCCCCGATCATAATGGAGGGTACCCATTTTACATGCTGACAGATTTTCAGCCAAAACCAAAAACTGTTTGAAGCACATGAACACTTTGAACTTTTCTTTCAATGGATATACCCATGCATTCTTGGAAAAATCATCAATGAAAGTCACAAAGTAAAGATAATTTCCAAAAGAAGGAGTCTGCATAGGACCACAAACATCACTATGTACAAGCTGCAATTTCTGAGTAGCTTGAACTGAACCATCTTTTGGAAATGAGGAACGCTGCATTTTGGCCAAAATACAACCTTCACAAACATGTTTCCCAAGTGCTTCAAGTTTGGGCAAAGAGGACACCATTTCAGATTTCTGCAGGCGTAGCAAACTAGCAAAATTCAGATGACCAAAGGGTGCATGCCAAAGCTTTGCATCTGACATAGCCTGAGAATCATGTACTACACATGCCGAATCATTCACAGATCTTTCATAGTCTATGAGCTTATACAACCCACGATATAAAATGCCAGAAGCAATAATCACATCGCCATTTGACAGATCATGAACTGTACACCTGTCATCAACAAATTTCACAACCAAGCCAATCTTGGCTAATGCAGAAACTGATAACAAATTTTTCTTGATTCGTGGCACAAACAAAGCATCTGACAAAGTGAAAGAACTACCATCAGCAATAGTCAAAATGATCTTACCAACTCCCATAACAGGATAAGAGGAGTTGTGGGTGCATGTAACAGTATTCCGTATAGGGGCAGACTCGAGTGAAGAGAAGAAACTGTGCTGTGAGGTAATGTGTTTGGTTGCCCCACTGTCAAAATACCAAACATTTGAGTCTACTGCATACATGCACTGCTCAAGAGAAGATGGGCCAAAAGTGCAAACAATAGTAAATGCCCATTCTTCTTCGTGCACAAGATTAGCAGACTCTGTTTTCGGTGTAGAGGCCTCTGCCAACAACCATTCCACCCTCCTTTTTCTTTGCCTCTTTTGCAACCAGTTTTTGACAGTTCTTTATGATATGATAATTCCCTTTATAGTACTTGCAAAACAATTTCTGCTTTTCTGATTTCTTCTCATCTTTATCTTCCTTCTTGGAATGTGCAACATTTGCCGATTTTTGCTTACTAATTGAAGAGCTCCATTTTCCTTTGCCCTCTGACTAGCTAGGAAAGCTTGATCTGCAACACGCATAATGGACCTGTTCTACCTGGACTGATCTTCTTGCAACAGAACAAAGACTAACTCCTCAAATGACAAGGCATTTGGATTGCCTTTCATCATCAACCGAAGAGTAGAAGAAAAACTCTGATATGAATCAGGAAGACAATTCAGAACGGTCTACACAAGTGAGCTATCTGGTATAACATTAGGGGAAAAAATGAACCCTGCATGGGCCTTTTAGATTAAGGAGTGATTAGTGATGGACCAATGAGAAGAGGGTGGTGGCCACAGTCTAGTCCCTAAATTACATAGGCTAGGCTTAGTCTTCCCTTATTTTTGCGTGGTCAAAGAGAAAAAAACCACCTAAAACTCATGGTTTTCTCCACTTGAATGGTTTTCAAATTCTCGGAATTCATTTTCAGCCATTAGATTGGGTCGAAAATCCAAAGGTAGAGCTTGAAAGACAAAAGTCAAGGCACCCTTGCTTTATGACCCTTGGATTGGCTTTAGATCTTGTGGCTAAGATCAAATGAAGCTTCAAATAGGCGCCTTTCCTTTATGACCCTTGGATGGGGCTTAGATCTGAGGGCTTTCATTGAAACTATTATGATTTGAGCGCCTTAATTTATGGCCTTTGGATTGAGCCTTGATCCAATGGCTGAGATGGCTACCCATGATGATAATGGGTGCCTTTTGTTTTCCCCCCTTAGATCAAAAGATGATCCGATGGCTCCTATGACCTGCGCTTTGAAGGTCAGCCCGAAATCCGGAAATCCGTCGGATTTGCATCAATCCAAGGGTGTAAAGTTGTGTAGAGACTTCCCAAAAAAGCCTGCTTGAATAGGACAAAACTCCCACTAATTTTCTTGTCTTCTCTCTTAAATATCCAAGGGCTCAAAATATTCCAATTTAGTAATTTAAATATGAAAGCTATCAAATATTATTTTATTTGAGAATACCAATAGTGGTTTTGTATGCTCCCTCAGACCACTAGATTAAGCATTTTAATCCCTAAAAATTAGGAATCCTTACAAGGCCCATGCAGGGTTCATTTTTTCCCCTAATGACCTCATCAACAAAAATCAACTGTTCCTTCAAGTCTTTGATCTTTGTTAGAAAATTGTCCATAGAATCACCTTCATTCATGTGCTCACTATCCAACTGTTTTCGGAGGTAAGCAACACGAGCCTCATTCCTAGCTTGGTACAATGTGGTAAGTGTATCCCAAGCATCCTTAGCTGTTTTGCAAGAGTGAATGTGAGGAATAATGACACATTTGATAGACAAAGCTATCAATGCATGTGCTTGGGCATTCTGCCATCCCATTGAATTTTCTCTACAGTAGGTGTAGCAAAAACCGCATCACGAAGAGGAATATGTAGAATATCATAATCTTCAACACCTTCTGCATGAGCTTCAATACCTGCAGTTGTAATAGTTGTAGGTGTGATAGGAAGTTTTTCAACACCCTACACAATGTTCCACAATCCTTTTGCAACCAATACATGTCACATCATATAAGCCCATGACGGGTAGTTGGTACCATCCAACTTATCCTCAACAGCCAACATACGGAATACATCACTCCTTTCAGCCATGGCCGATGACTAAAATACGTTAATGCAAAAAATTGACTATATCTCAAAAATTTGAACAGAACTGCCTAGACAAATTCTGCTAGACCTATAGCAGACTTCGAGACGCTTATACTGGCAAATCAAAACTGGTATATATCTTTGGTACAAAAAGACAAAATAGCTTGCACAAGCACTATGATAGTGCGTTCGGAGGTCGAAACGATCTTAGATCGCGATTTCGACACCACAAAGAGAAGCAATTTTGATATCTGAAGCACCCTGAGTATACGTAGCAAATTTCTTGCGATTCTGAGACTGTGACTGGAGGGGTGTCGACGATGCCCTAAATGAAGCGATGAACTACTCTGATACCAATTGTTGGAGTTAGACATCTGTGGAAGCACGCGAACAACACAAGGAAGAAGAAGAAGAAGCTTGGTTCACAACACACAATACTGAATGTATTACCACTAGAATGTACAAAGATAAGTAGCCCGTTAGGGCAATAGGCATATATTATATACAAGCCGATGGAAAAAAACCTCCTTAAGGGGGAAAAAAGTGCCTTGGTAGTCCTAGAGTGTTCACATACATCACTACCTAAATATATCAACATTTATCACTTTCATAAAGAATCTATGAGATCGAATGGTGGGAGGAGGTGTACAAAAGTCAAGTGAGGAGCTAGCTTGGCATTGTCTTCGAATCAATCCACCTAAATTTGTTGGTTTGGTAACTTCTCTTAAATCAAACCTCAACCACTAACCTTTGAAGAATTCAGTGCCTTACTCATGGAGGAGGACCTGTGGCTCAAGGTAAGGAGTGGTGGCAGCAAAGAAGATGTTGCATTCACAACAAATGCCAAAGGAGGAAAATCAAAATCTTCAGAAGATGGAGACCAAAAGAAGAATGACAAAAAGAATTTCAAGGGAGAATGTCTCCACTGCAAGAACAAAGAGCACAAAACCTAATACTATCACATCAAGAAGGTAGAGAAGAATAGCTCTTCAAAAGGTGGAAAGGGCAAGGATTCTGCCAACAATCTTGAAATAGAGTTTGAGTTATTTGTTACAATAGAGGGGGTATGCTCCTCAGCTGAAGATCCAAGAATAGATGACTCATGGGTGTTGGACAGTGGTACTTCTTGTCACACGGTGAGCAGAAAAGACCTTTATAGTTCCTTATATCCTCTAACAAAACCCATCAGAGTAAAGGTAGTCAATAATGCAAGATGTCGTGCATAGGGCGAAGGTATGATTTCTTTGATTAATTCTAATGGGGATTTCAGAAATATTTCAAATGTGTCGTATATTCCACAAACCAAATGAAATCTACTTTTAGTAGCTTCTATAACTGTTCAAGGTCATCAAGTATCTTTTAGTAAGATAGAAGCTAAGATTATGGATGGTAACAACAATGTTGTTGGGACCAGCATATGGAGGAACAACTTGTATGAGTTTTTTGCTCTTACAATCACTACAAGTGTGGCCACAAGTAAGCTGTTGCATGAGAGATTTGGTCACTTCGGATACCTTGTTTTGAAGGAGATGCATCGCAAGGCTATGGTTGCACACTTACCATCGATTGCAGAAATGAAGGAACCATGTGGAGCTTGCATGATGGGAAAGAAACAAAGGAATTCATTTCCAAAAGAAAGCAAGAATAAAGCAAGCTATCCTTCTAGGGTTGGTGCATGCCGACTTGTGAGGAAAAATGCCTACATAGGCCTTGGGTGGATCTTCCTACTTCATGTTACTTGTCAACCACTATAGTAGGAAGATGTGGGTATACTTCCTTCATGATAAGGCTCAAGATTTTTGTAAGTTTAAAGAATGGCTTTAGCTTGTTGAAATTGAAAAAAGGAAGAAGATGAAGAAATTCAAGACAGATGACAGTGGTGAGTTCACATCAATAGAGTTTGAAGATTTATGCAAGAGTAAAGGAATCAAGCATCAACTCACAATGGCACATAGCCCTCAATAGAACAATGTTGTAGACTGTCGGAATCGAACCATCATGGTGATAGCAAGGTGCATGTTGAAGGGAAAGGGTCTGCCTAATCAATTTTGGGTAGAGGCTTTCAAAAATGCTATCTACATCTTGAATTGAAGCTACACCAAGGCACTTGATGGAAAGACTCCACAAGAGGCCTACATTGGTATAAAGCCATCCATTTCCCATTTCAAAGGATTTGGAAGTGAATGTTATGTACATGTTCTAGATAGGGAGAGAAACAAGATTCAACCAAAAAGCATCAAATGTATTTTCTTAGGGTACAATGAAGATAAGAAGACTTATAAGATTTATGACCCTAAGGCTAAGAAGATCATGGTGAGTCGCAATGTGGTGGTTAGGGAGGAGCAGCCACTTGCAATGGAGGAGGAAGATACATCTTCCACTTTATTATCTGGCAAAGGGGAAATCCACTATGAGCCCGGTCCAAGAACTATCCCTTCTACACTAGAGAAGGAAGCATCATATTATGTGAAAGAAACCACTCATTATGGTATTCTTTATGAAGAAGGATCATCTCTGGTCGGGCACTATGACTCAGATTGGGCAACAGATATTGATACTAGAAAATCAGTGTCTGGATATTTTGTTTCTTTAGGATCAAGGATTTTCTCTTGGATAAGTAAGAAGCAACTAATTGTAGCAATATCTTCTACTGAAGCTAAGTACAAAGCTTCATGTGTTGTAGCATGTGAAGTAGTATGGTTGAGGAGGATACTATGACACATAGGAATACAAGGATAGGATGCTATCATCATGTACATGATTTGATTGAGGATGGGGTTGTGCAGATAAGCTATTGTCCAACTGAAGAAAATGGACTAGACATCTTCACCAAGGCTCTTGGGAGAGATCATCTTCATCGACACTTTCCAAAGCTCGGCATTGGACTAAGGAGGTAGTTCACCATAGGGTGGACTTTGAGCGGGGGTGTTAGATATGCTCAATACTCCACCCTCAAGTGACCACAAATTATCCATGGTGCTCTGAGTTGTAAGCCCCCCATTATGAGGAGAAGCCATTGTAAGAGCTCGGATATTTGTGGATGCCTAACTTCCAAGTTAGATGAGGTTTATGTGTGAATGTTGATGGTAATATATGATCTTTGTGAGCCTAGCCATTAGGTTAGCTAGTGCATAAACTTTCGGGCCTTGTGGCATCGTGTGGTTCCTCCATAAAAACTTAATAGGGGGAGTGCAGAGGAGGGCTTGCCCCCTTTTGTGGGGTCTGGGGTTCCTATCCCCCCGATCCGTAGGCCTGAGATGGTAGGACTTCTAGTATGGAGATATTGTTAGATTGTATATTTTGCCAACTATTTTGTATCTCTCAACTACATTTATCTATACTGATGCCCCTTCTAAAAGCTATATAAGCATGGCCCAAGTTGCGCTTTATAGAGCATTGTGCACTAGTAAGCTCTTCATCTAGAATCTGGTTAGATCACCATCTAAGCTCCCCATTGGGAGAGCACATGTGGATAGCACCATCATTGTAACTGCATTATGCTTGGCAATAGGAGAATTCGAGTTCTCTATCTCTCAATCCATGTCTATCTTTGTTTGTATTTTTCTCTCAACTTTGTCTATTAGTCTATTCGGCTGTGCTGTTATTTTCTTACACATGTGTGTGTCCAAACATGCCACCTATCTTCTTTTGACAACAAATAATCCTCTTGTAATCATGTTCTTGGAGCTTTTTTGATTGATCCACATGATTGGATAATCTTTACACAATCCTTAGGGTAGATGCTAAGAAATTTATAGGAAGAATGGCATTTTTTTTCTACATATCATAGTGAGAGGTGTTGTAATACCAAATGTAGTCTTGTATGCTATCCAACAACCTCACATGTGATGCATTTTCTTATCCCAGTCACTCCTTCCAGTTTTAAGCACCTTACAAAGAACTATAGTTGAGATGTAGATTGCTTCAAGCTCTCCAAGAACTCAAACGGGCATCAAGCATAGCATTTGCAACCCATAACGTCAATCCAAGGGAAGATCGTCAATGGTGTGAATAATTCCACACTCATGGCATGTCAGTCAAGAAACATACATGCACATGTGCACACACATGCATGCAAGTGACTCTCATGAGCAAGAAAAAACTAACTCCAAGAAATTCACTTCCATTCACAAAACTTGAGAAGAATAAAAGAGCTAACAAGGGACTCCTAATGAGCTAACTCCTCAAGATCCAACTCCTCATGAGCTAACCCTAAAAATGAGAGTCCATTGTCTCATATATGCATTTTAGAGTTGGACAGTGCTCACATTCTAATGTTTGCTCTAACTTACAAATATTCCTAAACTCTCATATGACCTCTGATTTGAGATACAAAAAATCTAGTGAAACCTTGATGGATTAGGCTATCACTTCACAAGCTCAATGGTTCCTTGAATTGTACAAAAAGGGAGTAACATACCATTAATGGCCGATTTACAATAGGGTTATTTATGAGTGAATGACCATAGAAAAAGGGAATTTTGAAAATTATAGGCCCCATTGGAAAAGATGTTGAGCGAAATTGCTCAAGGGCTTGCTACAAATGAGGCATCCTATTCTAGATATTGGAAATATTTCACCTTAGGATGAATTTGATGTGCATATTACTTGAATCTTCAGTGATAGTTGTAGAAATTGACTCAAAAAACTCTGATAATTGAATCTTGGAAAGAGGTTGTATGATCTAGAAAGTAGACAAATAAAACATTTATCTTTAACTTTTGTCCACTCCACGTGAGTCACCCCAGGATGAGCTTGCACCTTTAGGTACTAAAAGCATGCATTGGGAAAAAAGTTTGTATCTTCATAGAAGAAAGACATTGAATGTTGCCTATATGATCTAAATCATGTGCCATCATTGTGAATAAGGTTGTTTCCATTGGCACAAGGTGCATTGAACCCTAGTAGCCATTGTGAATGGATTCTCCTATTATGATCACTTGCAACAAAACATTATGAGTAAAATAAAAACATACAAGTGATGTGGTTCTCACAGTACAATCACGTGCATGGGATATCAGAACGGTGTTTCAAGCAAGGCTGTGTAATGTGGACTTGAGTAGATGCATGGAGAGGATTTTTCATTGGGTACAAAACATTCACAAATGAACAGGATTCTTGAGATTGTTACACTTATGTGTCCCTTGATTAGCTTTGGTGTGAACCATTAAGCTTGCTAAGGCAATGAAAAGAAGAAAAATCTACCATGTCTATTCTTGAGAATACATCTGAAGCAAAGAATGATGAAGCTAATGTTGCTCAAGATGTTTGGGCACTTATTATTATATGCTATTGTATGATTCTGAATGATGATGATTTGAATTGGTTTTTTAATAGTGATGCATCAAAGAATATCATTCATGGATTTTTTTTTGCATCTTTAAAAGATGCACCCAAGGGAGGACATCATGTATGTGTAAACAATGCTTCTTATCCCATTATTGGAGTTGGAGAAATCAATCTTATGATTACAAATAGAGGTATTTTTATCCTCAAGAATGCATTGTGTTTACCTGATATCAAGAAGAATTTGATTTTGGTTCCTACTATTGCTAGTGCCGGACTTCATGTACACTTTGATGATAAAAAATATATGGTTCATGAGTTTAGCAAAGAGGACGTTATTGTGATATGGGGGACATTATGCAATGGCTTGTATCAACTAGATACATATAAGAGAGTTTCCTCAAATGCTTCCTTACACATACTTCTTCTATGGCGGAAATGGAGTTATGGCATGCTCGTTTTCGGCACTTGAACTTCAATAGTTTGCTTGACTTTCAAAAGGAGGATATGCTTATTGGTTTTCCAAGACTTGAGTCCATTGAAAAGCATGCATGTGAAGGTTTTATACTTGGACAAATGCATCGTGCTCCTTTTCCCAAAGATGGTGTTACACATGCTACACAAAAATTACAATGTGTTCATAGTGATGTATGTGGTTCAATCAAGGATCCATCTTTTGGCAAGCATGCATACTTTGGTACCTTCATTGATGATGCAACATGCCATGCTTGGGTGTATCCTATGAATGAGATATTCTCTTGCTTTAAAACATTTTTAGCTATGGTTGAAATGTTTGTGGAAATAAACTTTTGACTCTTTGCATGGATTGTGGTGGTGAATATATGTCACATGAATTTCTTGTACTATGGGTCTTGTAGGCTCAGAGGTGTTGAGTGCTAAGTCTAAAAGCTTGTCCTATCTAGTCAATTTTCTAAGTGGTTCTTCAAGAATATGTGTGTAGGGGATAATTGGAGGAGCCATTTCTAGTAGCTTTTGAGCTAACTTGATCATTTTCTTGAAAATCTCTAGCCTTTCTTTCTCTATTTTAGGCCTATGGTAACACTTTATGTGGTTTTCTAAGCTAGTTACTTCATGGATCCTCTTATGTTAGTCTTGCAATAATAGCTCAAGATTAGGATCGAATATAGATTCCCTTTTGGATAGAGCATAATGCCCACCTTGTAATGACTTGGCACTGAATTCTTTTGCTTCCCTGACTTCTTTGCTAGACTATTGGATTGGATGTTCAAGTTGCTCAATATTTTTTTTTCCATCCATGATCTTGCTTCTCTCTTTGTTTAGGCCATGAATTATTCTTCCTTTATTCATTTGAGGAATGTTTTGCTCTTTTCCTTTTGACGTCTCATATTCAAATGTTTGCCCTGGGTTGTCTTGATTGGCATTTCTTTTTGCTTGATCCCTCATGACTACTTGGAGTAGGATTTCTTCATTTTTCTTGCTCATCTCATGCTCACTTGGTAATCCTTGGGTTTTATTTGCTACTATCGTCTTACATCATGAACTAGACCACATTAAGGACAATTCCTTTGTACTAGTATCCATATAGATGGTGGAGAAACTTGTGGATTATGGGATGTCTCTATAAAAGGTCACATTGCACTTGATTGTGCCCTTAAAGATTTAGGATCCATTGGTTAAGAATGCCACACCTATAGCACTAGGGGATGTAATAATGTTGGCATAGTTGGATATCTTGATGCCACTGTGGCAGGATCAATCCTCATAGGTATGGGATTTCTTGGGCTCTATATTGGTTGCCTACCTCAATGTAAGCATACATAAGGCCCATTACACAATCATGAATAGAAACTCTAGAGTGTTTCCTAGGCACAAAAAACTTGTACAATGTACAATAACATATTTTTTTGTATGATAATTAATTACTAACTTAATTTAGTTTGAGCTAACTAGTGAATAAGTTATCATGGATTCAACTATGAAGCATCAAGCTAGCCATCTTGTCTTCCAATTTTAGAATGAACATTTCATCAAGGATGTTAATAAGGACAAGGAGCACTTCAACTCCTTCCATATAAGAGTTTCTAGCTCTCCCAAAGAAAAAATTTATAATGCTTATGGCTTATTTCTTAACGGTCCTAGACAAAATGACCTTTCATCATGGCACAATAAACCTTTCTTATTTACATATTGATGATACAACAAAGCTCCACATTGCTTTATGTTCTAAGATAATTTCATGAAGTCCAAAGGTTCAAGAATGTCAAAATTATGTTGTTTGCATTGGTAATATAAGATTTTTTAAAAGCTAAATTTGTTTCATTATGACTACAAGAAGTGCACTAAATTTCTTAGTAGTTATGTGCCAAAGGAGACTACATCAGGGGTTGTTGCATAAAGTTAACATAATATATTGGAATTTTAGGACCATGGATGTTCACATGTATGCACAAACTATAAGGAGAGTCTAACTTTTCTATGAGAGAGGGAAAAAGAAATGATTAGGGGATAAAATAAAGGAGAATAAGGGAGTTAAACGTTTTTTGGAAATTGAATTGCCTAGAAATTGAGATCTTCACTATATTATTTCATGCTCATTTCACTTCCATACACATGGAGAATAAAAAATGAAGATGACAATAAATAAATGAGGAGAGCAAATCGTTTTTGAACACTATTGAAGATTAAGAAATTTACTATAATTATCGTGATGGAGATTGAACAATGAAGCTGACAACAAAATAATGAAGATAACATTTTCTAAAGACCATTGAATACCAAGAAATCTATTAGCATTATTGAAAACTATACAACTAGGGATCTCAAATATCATATAAATTTTTGAGTAATTACCTTTTACATTTTATATAGCAATTTTTTGGAAACCATGCCATTTTTGTAATATCTAACAGATTGAAGAACCATTTTTATATTTAGACTAGAGATCTTAGGTCTACCCTACCCAATAACTAGTTAAAAATAGCTTAGTTATCTCTTGAAGATTATTTTTAATTAGATTGGGCATTTTCTTGTTAATAATGCCAAACATTCTTGTATTGACATCAATGAGAGTTCCTTTTGTACTGGCTTTTTTCAGAATTAAGAGATTTTAGATTTCATGGATATACCTTCTTTCTCAGTTTCTCTTTCCCTTCTCTTGTTTTTTTCAATCTTGTGCTTGAAAAAGTGTACCAATGTTTGTATGTCCATGGAGGACTCAATTTCAGCCTCATGGAGCCATGTGTGTATGCGATAATCTATTTGCTGAGGCCACAATAGTCCCATATCTACACAAAGAAAGATTTCTTTACATGAGTAACTTTAATGATCTTGATTATTGTATGGATGGTATTTCTCTTTGGTCCAAATGTGCGAACATTCAAGAAAGATGGAGATTCTCTTCTTGTCCTTTGGTAAAGGTACTAAATATCAAGTACCGTTCTTGTGAATAGAATCCAAATCAATCTTCATGGCATGCTCCCACTTGAAATGATCCTCTATGTGCATAACCTCTTTGTAGCAAGAAGGCTCACAAACATCTGTTAGCATAACAAAATCCAAGCCTAGAACATATCTATCAGATGAATGTCAGACACATGTAGAACATCTCAATGGTTGGTAAACTGGAACATTTGTAGATTGATCTAATCAGACATTCTCTTGAACATCCCTATGTGCAACATTTTTATGCATACTAATTGGAGGACTAGTATCCTCAATCACCACTCTTCTCACTTCAACCTCCTTAATGGGTTGTTTATGTAAGGCTCAAAAAAGATGACCAAGTATCAAATTCTAGGAAAAATTAACAAAGTCTCCCTAGAGAAATGGATTAATGCACAGTAATGACCAACCAAAAGGATTATGTGAGAACATATTCGCTCACACCAATAAGTGTATCAAGTAAATCAACCACTATATAGTTGACAAAACAAGATCTGGAAAAGTTTTACCAAAGTATCCTCTTCAAAATGAGCATATGGCCTTAATGAAATGCTCATAAAACTAAAAGTACTGACATGTAAACTCACATATGCAATCACTGACTTCACTGCATATAATCAATTAACCGAAAGAAGCCAAGCTGGCTTATCAAGCACCTAGGAGCAACTAGCATACATCTCCTCTGGCGTGGTTGGGTAAGTCTTCCACTGTAAAATTACATAATCATTTATGGATCCTAGATCTTTGTTCTTGTTAAAAGATAGATATGGGAAGACCAAAAAGCCACAATTTTAGAGGTTGGTGTACAACTAACACAACACTTCAAATCAATTTTAAAGTAAATACTTCAATTTCTTGATTATAGGAAAAGAGATATTAGTCACAACAACTTACCCCTCAAGGTTGTTTGAATTAAAATGCATATAAAGAGCCATGAAAACCCATGTAGAGGCTTTAAGAAGTCTATATAAAGACTCAAAAGAAATTTTAGTACAATGTTAGGGGAATATACAATCACTTTCATCTTCATCTTTCTTGTTGCTTTCTCTGCATCATTTTCTTCAACGTCAGCAGACATGCATAAGTTGATTCTCACAAATGCTTATGAATAAGAGCTTGGAAATTTATTAGTGTCTAATTTATGTGTTTAAAGTTTTATATCATTTGGATTCATAGTTTTTGAGAAATGGATGATTTTTGCTCTCATGGTCATTCTCCACACATTCCTAAAAAGGTAGGATGACCACCTATTGAATTTATGATTGCAATTCAGTAATGTTGAGGTTATAAATTGAGTTCTTGTGCATAATAGCTACTTTAACCTATAAGACACCATTATCTAAGAGGAGTTTAACCAATTGTAATCAGGATGGGAGCACTAAACATTTGAAGGTGCATGTTTCAACCGTAAATAGAGAGTTTCATGAACTAGCTCATGTGCAAAACAATCTATTTTGGACTTTTTCTTAGTGATCTTCCAAATTAGCTAGTGCGCTTTTTATTTCATCAACTTGAAGCTTATGGGGTGAAAAAAAATTTCCAATAGTAAAAGGGCAGGTTTTGTACTAGTTAGCTAAATCAAACTTCAACATCTTCAACATCATGTTTCTACTCTACTCTCTTCTTTGATAACTTCTTTCACCTACTTCAAGAGACTTTTGGACTGGGAAGTTTGATAGACCTAACAAGAGTATGCAATCCCTAATGAAAAGGAAAGGAATCAAGGATGGCATCCCCTTATTAAATAGAAGGAATGGTGGGACTACTATCAACATTGAGGAGATACTACATGAGGTCAAATGCTTCTCTACATATGTTTTTTCTAGGACTCCCAAGTGGGAGGAGGACATCCAAAGAGCCAGAGCATCTATTTCCATAAAAAGGAAGAAAATGATTCTTAAAGGCATGGTTTCCATCCTAGACCTGCCACTCACTACCAATGAGATTAAAGAAACTATTAGTAAATTGAAACCTTGTAAGTCTCCTGGTATTGATGGGATTGCTAATGAATTCTTCTTGGAGTTGAAATTAGACTTAATCACAAAAAAGTTAGCAAAAAAGATTTTAATAATTGGAGACCTATAACTTGATTGACTTCTATATACAAGATCTTCTCTTCCAACCTTGCTAGAAGACTTAGCCACATCATGAACCAAATCATCTTTCATGTGCAAAAATGTTTCATAAAAGGAAGATTCATATTAGATGACATTATATCCATTTGGGAAGGTTTGGAATGTTCTGATGAGTTTAACTAGGATTTTTACTTCCTCAAAGTGGACTTTGACAAATCCTATGAAAGGATTGAGTAGGATTTTATCTCATAGTACTTACATGATATAGAAGCTTGGAGAATGTACATTAAGTATGTTAGTGTCCTTTTTGGGAATGCATAGTCTAGGGTTTCCATAAATGATAATCAATTTGAACCCTTTAAATTGTGTAGATCCATTAGACAAGCTTGTCCTCTAGCCCCTCTGTTGTTTTATATTGCTAATGATGCGTTAGGATGGCTTGTGAATGATACTATGGATAAAGGGATCATTAAAGGTATTGACATTCCCAATTCCTCTTCCAAGCTTGGACTACAAATGTTTGTTGATGACACTAATATGTGTACTAATGCTGATCATGTTTTTTCTTCCACATTACTTGTTTGTTTGCATAATTTCTATTTCGCAAGTGGATCTAAAAGCAACCACAAAAAACAAGTCTAAAATCATCTAAGAATCTTATTCTTGACTGTGTTTCTAGTGTTGGTTGTGATATTATGCAGGGTGATATGATATTCAAACTTTTAGGCATTTTGATGGGTTTTAAATTATAATTATCCTTAATCATTATGTGCTTCCTTTCATTACTTAGTTTTTTTGGATGCCTTTATGAAAAAATGACTCATGTCACTGCTCTAACTAGGAGATTTCTATGGGGAGGGAGTGAGCATAGTAACATAATTGCTAAAGTTGCTTCATCAACATGCTGTCTTCGAAAGTTAGAAGATAGTTCCAAAAATATTGCGTTATCTCACACGTGCTCTTTGAAACTATTAAATCCCCCTTTTTTAGAAGTAACACCAAAACATTATAAAGTAAGAGGAAAAGAAAATGTGTCCTTTGATTTGACAGTCAAGAGGAAGATTTCCTCTTGAGATATAAAAAAAAGTTTGGTTTGGCCTATTCTCCCCTGGTTCAATTAGTTAGAAGGAATAACAATGATACAATGGAGGGGCATAGTACTCTTGGGATCCCCATTATCCCACAAAGTAGGGGTAGGATGGCCCAATGGAACAATAGTGGTAATGATCAAGAAATAGTAGGAAATCAATGTTTTAGCTTGAGTTATAGAGAATCTTAATGATATGTTTCCCTCATAGGTGGAACACTTACTTTTGATCTTTTTATTATCCAAGGTAGAAATTCTATGGTGTCTGAAGGGCGGCAAATTTTTACAGATCCATATTCTTCTCCCTAATTGGTGAAGTGATTTATTAATCAACCATTCTTTTTGATGGTCATCAAAGTTTTCCATGCATCTTTCTTTCCATATCTTCCACAATGCTTCCCCCTAATCCAATTCCATATGATAGAGGAGCAACCAATCATTTCACCAAGTAATGCTTGCTTCCACTTGATTTGGTGCTAAAAACACAAAATCTTGGCAAGAGCCTCCCAAACCAGTTGACTCTTAGGACACAAAAAGAAGAGAGGCTCAATGTCTTCTTTACCACAAAGGAAGTGCTTGCGCCACTTTGGGACTCTGTAGATTTTATTAGCTTTGACTTTGGTCCGAATTCCTCGATTGAGAATTTTCCACATATGCACAAATTTTTTGTTTTCAATGAGGATGTCACAAGTGCACAAACTTAAATTGCCATCTGATACAAGGTCAATTCAGGCATCATATCTTGTTAAAGGGGACATGCAAATCTAGGTGTGGCTTGATATCCATCACCTTATCCTGTTTGTTGCCATTGCTTCCATCTAACCCTTCAATATGTGGGGGATCATGTCCAACAAGGAGACATGTCTTTGAGTTCTCCCAAGCACTGATTCTATGTCTTAGAAGGCACCATTCTTCATATTCAACTCTCATATTCAACTAAATATCTTCAAATCTAATCCAGTTTCTTCTCCCTTGATTCCAAAGATGTTTCCACATGTGAAACCCTTTGTTCCATAATTTTCTTGCCCTTTGGAGGCTTTTCGAGTCGATTACTTTGATTACCATAATAGGAAACAAAACACAATCATCTTGTCTAATCCTAGAAGCCCAGAGCAAAGGTCTCAAGAAAATCAATGCCTCTTTCTTAAGCATAACCTTTTGCAACAAGCCTAGCCTTATACTTGTCAACTATTCCATCAGGCTTACACTTCAACTTGTATACCCACTTAGTGCCAATGGCCTTCTTGCTAGGAGGCAAGTCACATAAAGACCAAATACCGTTCTTCATAATAACATCATATTCCGATTGCATAATAGCCATCCAATTTTTAGAATGTTGTGCTTCATCAAACAAAAGAGGCTCATTTGCATCACAAAGACTAGAGGTAGCCAAAACATAGCAATGTGATGCAAAAGAAGCACTATGGGAGCTTGAATGAGTACAATATAAGAGAGATGCATCTAATGTGCTATCTCACAAAGTGTGCACCAACCATTTAGGCATATTTTTTTCCTCCTCTATATCATATCTCTCATCCACAAGTGCATCATGTAAATCTACATAAAAAAATGGAATGATCTGCATCATCATGTGGAACTTGCAAAGGTTGAGAAATTGCATCATTTGGACTAGCACTAGACTGTCCATTTGTAAAAAGAGGTAGCAATGTGTCATACACATCTTTGGAGCTAACTGATGTCTCCTTAGTACATGAAAGTAATGGCTGAATTACATCTTCCACAAGAAAAAAACATCAAGGCTAACTAAAATGCATTTAGTTTGTGGATGATATAGAACCAAAGACATGTAGATGAGCAAGAAATGGCTTGTGACCATTCCAAGCCTCATATGGAGGGATAGACTACAATGCTTTAGTGGGACACCTGTTAAGTACATATGCTGCACACATAACAGTGTCAAGCGAGAAACTATATTGTAAAGCCTGACTCTTCACCATACACCTTGCCATCTCCATGAGTGACATGTTCTTCCTTTCAACAACTTAATTCTATTGAGGTGTATATGACATTTTACATTGATGTTTTATCCCATGTTCAACCAAAAATGCATTAAAAAGAAAAGACATATATCCCTCCCCTCAATTAGAATGGAAAACCAAAAACCAAAAACTATTTGAAGCACATGAACACTTCAAACTTTGCTTTCAATGGATATACCCATTCATGCCTAGAAAAATCATCAATGAAAGTCATGAAGTAAAGGTGGTTTCTTTTGGAAAGAGGGTGTTTGCATAGGACCACAAAAATCACCATGAACAAGTTTCAATTTTAGAGTGGCTCATACTGAACCATCTTTTGGGAAGGAGGAATGCTACATTTCTCCCAAAATCAACCTTCACAGACATGCTTACTAGGTGCTTCAAGTTTGGCTAGAGAGGACATCATTTTAGATTTCTACAGGCATATCAAACTAGAGAAATTTAGATGACCAAAACATGCATGCCAAAGCTTTGCATCTGACATAGGTTGAGAATCTTGAACTGCACATGCTGAATCATTCAAAGATTTTACCATGAACTTATACAACCCATGACATAAAATGCCGATGTTGCCATTTGATAGATCATGAACTCTACATCTGCCTTCAACAAATTTCACAACCAATCCAATCTTGGATGATGTTGAAACTGATAACATATTTCTCTTGATCCATGGCATAAATAAAGCATTTGCAAATGTAAAAGAACTACCATTAGTAGTAGCCAGAATGATCTTACCAACTCCCATTATAGGACAAGAGGAGTTGTTGGTGCATGTGATAATATTTCCTCTAGGGGCAAGCTCAAGCTTCCTGCATGTGCAAAAAGGTCTCATAGAATGAAGATTCATATTAGATGACATTATATCCATTTGGGAATGTTTGGAATGTTCTAATACGTTGAACTAGGATTTTTACTTCTTCAAAGTGGACTTTGACAAAGCCTATGATAGGGTTGAGTGGGATTTTATGATCTTGTTATTATCCAAGAAAAAAATTATATGGTGTCTAAAGGGAGGGGATTTTTTACAATTTCATATCCTTCTCCCTAATTGATCGAGTGATTTATCGGTCAACCATTCTTTGTGATGGCCATCAAAGTTTGCTGTGCATCTTTCTTTCCATATCTTCCACAATGCTTCCCCATTGATTGAATTCCATACGACATAGGAGCAACCAATCATTTCACCACGTAATGCTTGCTTCCAATTGATTTGGTGCTAAAAACACAAAATCTTGGCAAGAGCCTCCCAAACTAGTTGACTCTTAAGGCATGAAAAGAAGAGAGGCTCAATGTTTTCTTTATCATAGAGGAAGTTCTTGCACTTGTTAAGGGGGACATGCAAGTCTAGGTGCGGCTTGACATCCATCAACTTATCCACTTTGTTATCGTCATTCCATCTTAACCCTTCAGTTTATGGGGGATCATGCCCAATAAGGAGGCATGTCTTTGACTTCTTCCAGCATTGATTCTATGTCTTAGAAGGCACCACTCTTCATATTCAATTCTCATATTCGATTCAATTTCCTGAAATCTAATCCAATTTCTTCTCCCTTGATTCCAAAGATGTTTCCACATGTGAAACCCTTTGTTCCATTGTTTTTTTGCCATCTGAAGCTTTTTTCAAGTTGATAACTTTGATTCACCTAATAGGAAACCAAATGGATTTGTTTCGTCTAATCCTAGAAGCCCACTTCCAATCTTCATTGAGATTGATGTAAAATTTCATCTTGTTCCAACTTTTCCACCCTTCTACCTAGGAAGATCCTCAAACGTAAGAGAAGAATTGTTTTCAAAGTACCAATTTTTCCTAGGAAGTTTCCATATTGCACCACAATTTGATCAACCACTTGGTGGCCATCTTATCAGCCATCACCCTCATGTTCAGAATGCCCTAACCACCTGAGTCTTTCCACTGGAAGTTTAGCAGGCCCATAACTAATACCACAGGTCCATAGATCCAACATCAACAACACAGATTCCAACAATCTTCCAATATTGACAAAACATGAACATACCACATTTAATCATACAAATGATGAGACAAAGATAGAGAGAGATTAGAGAACATGTGTACAGTGTTACGTAAGCCACTGCTTACTCACACTATCATATATACAAATGTCAAATTACAATGTGGGAGCAAAAACTCTCAACCATTAGATGGATGAGTGAATATACTAATGCAACAAACATATTCAAATGTATGGACATAAATCTGAATATATATGAGATGTGTGACCTAATAGGTTGTAGAAGAGTGAATATGAGTGACAGAAAGAGGAAGGATCAGTTTAAAACTGATAATCAACAAACCCTCATCTAACCTTAGGCTATGGAAGACCCTAAGTTAGAAACGTGTGTGAAAAGATCACATACTTACAAAAGTAACAAAGAATGCTAACAAGTTTGCTGCCAGAAATCCTCAAACTCATATGACCATACCTTCTTGAACACCTCATCCAAATTTGCATAAAGCATATATGTACTGATTCTCTTGTAGATATGCTGAATAGGACTCCTCCTGATATGGATGTCACTGCCTACATAAACTCCAAGTAGTCCCTGTGTGCATAAAGAGAATATGTACCTGAATTCTTAACATAAGATGCAAATCTTATGTTAACCACCATCCACTGTCTTTGAAGTAAACCAAAATCTTCATGTAGAAGACAATCTTCAAATACATCATGTGAATGGCTGATCCACACCACCAAGCTGCTGCGGGGTAAATCCTCTCCATAAGCAAGAGTGTGAGCACACTCTTCTTTTTCAAGAAGAACTCCATAGCTGCTCCTCAACATGCTCCAAAATAGCAACATGGCTGCCCCATGTGCTGGAAGCACCACCTCTATTGAGGTACCAAAGCTCCAAGCTTGGTGTTGAACTAGATGAAGGATAAATAAACAATGAGCCAATAGCTTCTTATATAGCTTTGATTATACCTTGAAAAGCTCCTCCAAAAGCACAATAAAAAACTCTACGATTGCCAAAATCAATTACGATCTATGAAGACAATCTATCGATCATGAAAACGCAAAAGATCGTGGATCGACGCTGTTCGTGAGTTTTATCCAAAGCAATGCTCTTCAAAAAGTTTTCTTCGCATTTTGCTGCCACTGCCCGCGGGTATTGAACCCTAGTGGCTGATATGGGAGCACAATGAACTAACTAACACGCCCACATGCTTTGCTCTTAGAGGGAATAAGAGCTAACTCTACACATACTGTTTTACTTGAAGATTTTGGAGGATTTTGGACATTGACTCCAACAATCCCCCCTTCAATGTCGAAATGGTACAACTTGAACTGGATCTGCAAACTTCATAATCTTCAAATTTGTACTCCCCAAATTGATCTTCAAACCTTTTCTTCAAAAGTCTTCTTCAAAATTGAATTTGACTTTCCTTCAAACTTCAAACACCTGAACTTGCTGAATATGAACCATAATACTTGAGAAAATATGCAAAGTAGATATGCAATAGCGTACACATCAAGCAATCATTTGCTTGACAACAAATATAGCATGTACTGACTCTGAACTTGCTATCTCCTGTGTTCTCAAACCTGAAAACATACACTAGGATCCACATATTTGCATTTACCTTATGAAAAAGGTTTCTCCCATACTTCTGCTGCGTCATGTAAATACACTAAACAAAATCAAGAACTGAATCCTGGAACCTGTGACTGAAAACTCACAACTTAGTGTATTATGAACACTAGCTAGTTCACCTCCAAATATACTCAAGTCAAGTCAAGTCAACTCAACTCATGAGTCTCATCAAAATATCATATCTATGATGTCATCATGTCTTCATCTTTGTTCCATCTGTAAATCCTTCATACCTCTTTCCTTCAGAACTTGGTATAAACATAAATGTGTGCACCTCTCAAACATACCTCTCTAAAATATCAAGTTTCTCTTCAATAGAACTCTGGAACCTTCTCCTGAACAGGAACACCTAATAGGAACTTTCTCTAAACATTCTTCTTCTTCCTTCTCCTTCAAAGCTGGAACATAACGAGAAATTGACAAAGGAAATATAGGAATACGTGTAGGTATGACCCTATATTCTTTCATGTATGGCTGCAAATAAGTCTTCATGTTTCATCACCCCCCTGGATGATTTAACACTAGTATCCAAAATTTTTCAAATATATCAGACTTTATGAAATTTGGAATGTCTTCCTTCTTTCAATAAATCTGATCTTCAGTGATCAATACTTGTATCTAAAACAAAATCTCTGAACCCTTTTTATTAGCAATGTACACATGCCAATAGCTTTCCCTGTTTCTTCCTCAGCTTTCCATATTAAAGAATAAGGTTAGCTGATCTATTACATGATAACAAAAAACCTTACTGAAAGCATTTTAGGATCCATAATCTTCTGCAATGTAACAAGTATCTTCTTCTAATTCTCTGCAACACAAATCTGATAGAATCTGAATCTTTGACTTACTTCCTCCAATGCTAAGAACTTTTCAAACAAAGGATAGACAATTGACTCATAAATACTCAAGATCTTACGTGATCTATCTAGATCTTTCAAGATCTCTCCAACAAAATATCTAAATAGAATCTACTCTCATCAAACTTTCATGACTGAATGTTTGATTTGCTACCTTAATGTCTCTAGTATCCATGCTTCTTTCATAAAGTTATAAAACCTTTCTTCAACCAAATCCTTCTCAAGAATCTGCAACTTCTACTTGAAACATAAGTGGACAAACTTCTCATCTTGAGAACTCCAAAAGCTGCAAGTTGATACTTCAAATCTTCATATTCTACCCGGGTGAAATGTGAATGTATCTGCTTGATTTTCTTTTAGCTAACTCCACTTCTCAATCAAGTAATAGGAACTAATGGAACACCTTTTCGAATACAAGCATGTATCCAAAAATCAAGACAATTATAGAAAGTAGATTCTCCAACTGACTAGTACATAAAAAAATCTGAAATTTTTGAAGTTTTTTGAAAATACTGAATATGAGGTAACCTTTCCAAACACAAAACCTCAACCCAAGTCTTCAACATCTGCTACATAAAACTCTTTTACCTCAAGAGTTAGATAAAGAAGAAATATACTTATTTGCAACTTGTCATATACCAAGTAGCTCTGTATTGACACTCCAAGAATTCTTTGAGGGAATATATAACTACTTGCTCAAAATATTCAACTTATATATAACTCATACATATGAGTCAAAACATACAAGTTGTCTTCAAAATCTACTGCTTTTCTTTCTCTCAATGCAATTCTTTGTCAAAACCTACTAAAACATGACCAAGTGTAATGCAAAACAAGAAACTGCTTCTTCTTTAGACTATCTTCTTCACACAAGATGTTCTTGTAGACTTGTCTTTGGAAGTAGAGGATAAAAGTAGGAAAGTTATATGGAAAATATAATAGAAAAGGAAGTCTTACTTTTCTTTTGGAAATGTTGGACTTTCTTCTTCTGCATCTTTCTTCCACCTGATGATGTCAACATCTTTAAAGTCAACAACCACATCAACAACAAAATGTGCAAGATGAAGTTGGGCCCTCACATCGTGTACATCGGAGAAAAAAAAACTATCAACCTCGACGTCGACCTCAACGCCAGCCAAACATACCTCCCAACCCAAGAGCTCCACAAAGACGAAGGAAGCACTACAGGGCTTTTGCAGAGATACGACACTACCAAAAGTCCGTTGAACTACTCATACCACGAAGAGCTTTTGCAAGGGTAGTGAAAGAGGAACTACAAAGCTACCAAGCAGGTCTAAGAATACAAGGGATAGCACTTGAAGCACTTCAAGAGGCAGCTGAGGCCTACCTCATCTCCATGCTTGAGGACTCTAACCTCTGTGCTATCCATGCCAAGAGAGTAACCATACAACCGAAGGACATTCAGCTAGCAAGAAGAATTAGAGGAAATAACCCATGATGTGTATATTATACCCTATGATAGGCTACTTTGCGATGTAATACAATGGATAATAGAAAATTTTGTTTTGACTTATATTCTTTGTCTCTTTTTTCTCTCTCACTCTCTCTCTCTCTCTCTCTTTCAGTCAGTTATATATGGATTCAGTTAAACATGCATGCACTTGCCTATTGTTTTATGACTAGATATGTTCCTTTTCTACATACTGGTGTGCAACATGTCCTTTTCATACCAAAAAACCCCCAGCCACAGAAACGCGGGATTCAGCCCTGCAAAATTTTTGCAGGGCTGAATCCCGCGTTTCTGTGGCTGGGGTTTTTTTTTGCAATATTTGGTCTTTGGTAAGCATAAGACATATGGTAGAGATGCAATGGTCTAGGTATTAAGAGGTTATACCCTATAGGAATTGAGATCTTTAGCTACTAAAGGCTGAGTTTATACCCTACTGAAAACTTCTGGTCCTGATAATACCAAAACCAATTGAAAATCTGAAATTACATAGTTTCCTATGTATTGTAGCACCTAAAAACACTAGATAAGGCCAAAAAAGCCCCAGCCACAGAAACGCGGGAAATAGCCCTGCAAAAATTTTGCAGGGTTGTTTCCCGCGTTTCTGTGGCTGGGGCTTTTTTGGCCTTTTTTAAGCATATAATCATACAGAGGACCAAAGCACAATACAAAGACCCCCAATTAGATACAATTTGTGGAGAGAAGATAAGTTCAATTTTTTAGCACATTCATATACAGAACTAGACAAATGATGAAAAAAAAAGTTTGTATTATCAAGACATTACATCATTTCTCAGCTGCCTTCAATTTCTTCACAACTTTCTTTCTCCTTTGGAGAGATTGAGGCAGCTGGTAAGTCAATACAGATCTTGATATTACATGGGGGTCTTGCATTCCAAGACTCATGGCGATACCTATTTGCCCTAATACTTTTCCTCTAAAATTAAGTCCTAAAGTAGTTACAACTAAGGATTTCCTAACCAAAATGACACAATTAGTGCCTTGGGTAATTGTACATAAACACAAAATCTTGCTAAGGGCCTTCAAGCACCAAGTGATGAAGTGCCCATCGAGACTGTAGTCTTTGTGTATGATAACAAAATCATCCTTTGGCAACTTTCCGATGTAGTTTGCCAAGGATGCACCACTCCCACGAGAAGCTCGATCCCCACCAGACCTTGCTGCGAACTTGTCGAGCTCAATTGCTTCCTGTTAAGAACAAATGAGAATTCAAGCTCTTACAATGTTAACTTAAAATTATCGATTTATTTAATTCAATTACCACTTACATCATGAAGCTTGTCTTCTTCCTCCCCTCTTCCAGGGGCATCAAGATCAATGCTAGAGTGGGCCATGCCACTCTGCTCTGCTACATGGGATGTAGGAATTTTTTGCTTCAGTATCCTCTCCTGTGCTGCACTGAACTCCTCCTCTGTAGTAGAATTGTTGTCATCATTTAAAATATCAGCACACACCATTGATATGGTGTCTGCCACAGAATCCCCAAGTGGGATGGACTTCTTTTCAAGTATGTCAGATGTGTTGTCAAGTGGAACATCTGACATTGTGGAGAAAATACTCAAGCATTCATCTAGACGTAGACCGAATGCCTTCTCAATGTCATGGAGTAAAATAAATTCCTCTCCATCCACAACGATGCAGGAGAGATATTCAAGTTCCACCTCTGGTAATGTGGGCTCAGAGGGGTTGAGATTTGAAGGGGGGGCCTCCTCCATGCTTGATTGCACATGTAGTTTATCCTCAACACCACCAGGGAATTCTTGGTGGATTGTAATGCTTTCTTTGGAAAAATTTATGGCCTCTGGTTGAGGCTCATTCTTCTCCTTAACAAAACCCCCAGTGGCAAGGTTGGGGAGCTCAACAGGTGTAGGTTCCGGCTCCTCATTAATAATAAAATATGTTGTTGCAGTGTAGGATAGGTACTTTGTACCCATCCTCTTCTTTTTGTTAAGTTTTTTTACTAATGGCACAGAGTCATCTAGTAAGTGCCCAGTAGTTTCCGCAATTGCCATGAAGCGCTTAAGGCGCTTCATGAAGGCTTCATCGCCTCTATGTATGTAGAGTAGAAGGTCACATGGAACCCATTTACCCTCATAAGGCGGTATTTCTATAGAAAAATGCAAGATGTAGTACTCAAGGAACTCTATGATTTCCTTGAGCACATCAGAGTTCAGTTGAATTGTTTTGTCTAGATCAGGGACCCTAGACAGTAGGTCATACAAGTGGTTCTGACCTTTGAACTCAGTTGATTCCAAGAACTCATTGAAGAGTTCACGTGGACGTTTGAGTTGCAGGGTACTGGAGGATGCGGCAGCCATTGCGCGTGATGCTAGCTTGTGTGCGTACTCTGCTAGTGATTGTAGCTCTTCTTGGTTGCAAAAGTGAGAAATGAGAGAATAAGTGTTGCTTTTATAGTAGTTTCAAAATTTTAAAGTGAGTGGGACCCATTTTAAAACTAAAACTGATACCTTCAAATAAAACAATCATGCACAGAACTCTCAGAAAAAAAACTTTTGCTCATAAAAAGATTGAACAGAATCATTAACCAGAATAAGATACACGACAACACAATAGAAAAAAAAAATTCTCAGAACTTTAAAATTATAATAAATTGCCATTGGAAAAACCAAAGATTTGGCAAATTGTACATCATATTGAGATCAAAAAATTTTACATGCTACATGTCTTGCATGTTAAATACATTGTTGCAGATGTAGGATTATAAATGGAACATAGGTGTGTGTACACTATAGCACTCAAATAGTCCTTGAGCTATGACAATGAAAGTTGAGTTCCATCCACACTCCATTCAAGGAGGACTTTAATTTTATCCTCCAACCTCTTACCAATCTGCAGACAAATAGAAAACTTTAAATGAACATATTTGAGTGTAAGAATTTGTATAAACAAAAGAAGAAATACCATATGCTACTTACCTTATGCCCTTGTATTCTGAACTTTGATTGATCCAGATCCTCAAATCCCATGATTACTAGATGTTCTCTCACGTTGGCAAGAGTCCAATGATGATTTACTGAAATAACTTCCATTTCATTGTTGGGTAGATTTATCTTAATTTCAAATGAAATTAAAACACCCTCATAACTTTGTAATGGTATCCATTCACCAAGTTTACACATCCAACGATCATAATAGAATCTAATGTACAATGAAGTACGATGTTTCAAGTATCGAAATCCTATGCCTGTTGCACCAATTTTACAAATGTATCTATCCCCTTTGGTGCATCCTTCTACAAGTCCCCATTTTTCACCTAGCAAACACTCTACCTGCTCATACGTGATATCTTTTAACATGAACATTGTTGACGTCTCTAGAATTGTGAATATCTGAAATAAATGTACAAAACAATGAACAGGAACACACCAATGTAATCCTATAGATCTTGAAACTCTTGTAAATTTCAAAGAGTTGTGTATGTCCATCACCATCTTATGCTTCAAAGATGTTAATGTCCATACATCAGGTTGCAGCCACTCAAGCTTTAAGAGAGAATCTACCTTAATCATCTCTAACTTGCCAAAATCATTTGATGAAGAGGGTACAACATATGTATGTGTGTAAAAGAAAACTCTCTCACATAATAGCTGAGCAGGACGGGCTTGTGGAAAGACTATCGACCCAACATCTGCATGCAATGCTTGGAAAGTACCTGTAAGACTATGAAGTGGTTGTTCTTCCACCAAGGTAGAAGGAAATATGTCTACAACAAAAAAATACACAACTTAGCTAGGTATATTCTGAAATTTGGACAAAAGTCAATGAGTAATACTTACAGTTGATAGGATATCTCATTTTGTTTGAGTTTTCCAATTTCATGGTTGACATTGTGAACACATGTTGTACAATGGCAACAATTTCACCATTTTTGAGCTTTTTGAAGCCTAGTAACTTCCCTTTCCAATGAAGATCCAAGTTTCCACGATCTCTCACACGGTGAGGACCAACACCAGAGGGTTGCATGTACACCCATGCACCTTTGCAGAACTCCTGTCCTAACCAAAATCCTTCTGGAGCCTTGATATTGTGACATTTTATCGCGATAACCTCATCTTTTGGACGTCTATGAGATTTAGGTTTCTCCATTGGAGATCAGGCTATGGAAATGACAGTAGGAATTCAAAGAAGATGATGCATAGAGAAAGAAATGGAGATGCAGGAGCTGCAATGGTGTGCTAGGGAGAGAAAGTAGTGGAAAGAGATGACTTTTTGGGACTTGGGTATGAAAATGGGAGGTTTTGGAGGGAGAAAGTTGCATTTTGAGTTATTTTTGAAAAAGTCACTTTTTTCACTTCAGTTCATGCACGGATTTTGATTTAGAACCCAAAAATAGCACTTTTGATCCTAAAAAGTGGTTGGGGGACCATTAAATGGTGTTATGATGAGTTTTATAACTTTTTGAAAATTTTGAATTTTTGGGCCCAGGTAAGTTACGAGATTCCTTTCTCTCTCTAGAGGCAAAACCTGAACATAGGGGAATCCTGTCCCCTCATCCCCCTTCAGCCTAGTGATTTATAGGCTATAGACTGTGTCCACCACCCTCCTCTCATTGGTCCATCACTAATCACTCCTTAATCCAAAAGGCCCATGCAAGGTTCATTTTTTTCCCTAATGAATATGGGCTGCTTTTTGCTCATCCATGAAATTGCTATTGTACCTAGCATGAAAACATAGCCAGAAGTTGACCTTCTATCATCAACACTCTCTGCCCAATCTACATCACTTCATGCTCTTACTTGACGTTCTTCATCATACCTATATAGAAAACCATGATTAACTATACTCTCCACATACCTTAACACTCTCTTTGCATGATTGATATGTGTATCTGTGGCTACATGCATGAACTGAGATAGAACTCCAACTATCATGTTACTTGCTTTACTTGACATTTGAATCCATAGATTGAGCTATTTTTTTGCAATCTATCATGCCAAACCTATACAACACATCTAGAAGATACTTCTTTTGAGAGAGATAGATACCTTGCTTCCCGTAGATCACCTCAATGCCAAGAAAGTACTTTAGCACACCTAAATATGAGATTTTGGACTCTCTTCCAAGCTTCTCTTTGATGGTCCTTATCCTTGCATCATCATCACATGTCACAAGGAGATCATCTACATATATGCATATCAAACATATCTTGTCATTTGTTTTCTTCATATACAAGGATGGATTTGCATCACTTGAAGAGAAAACACATATCTTCAAGAAGTCCACTAGCCTATGATTCCAAGCCCTTGAAGCTTGCTTTAGGACATACAAGGCCTTCTTCAACCTGCAAACATAGGTAGGATGTTGTGGATCTACATACCCTTGAGGTTCTTCCATGAACACCTCTTCTTGTAACTCACCGTTCAAGAAAGCATTGTTTATGTTCATCTGGTAGATAGGCCACCTCCTTGCTACAAATAGGGCTATGAGAGCTCTAATGGTAGCCTTGTTTGCCATAGGGCTAAAAGTCTCCTCATAATCCACGCCTTGTGTATATGTGAAGCCTTTGGCTACTAGTCTAGCCTTGTACCTTGCCAAGCTTCCATTTGCATTCCTCTTGGTCTTATACACCCACCTGTTTTGGACTATCTTCATGCCTTCCTTTTTGGGTACTAGTTCCCAAATGTTGTTCTCCTCAAGAGCTTTGAACTCTTCATACATAGCTTTACTCCACTCTACTTTGGTCTTTGCCTTCTCATAAGAATCTGGCTCTTGATCTGCAATGACATTCATCATGTATGCATAGTGCTTTGCCATGAAAGAACCATATGTATACCTTTGTGGGGGTGCCTTCTTCCTTGTAGACCTCCTCTCTCGACCTTTGAAATATTGCTTCTTGAGTCTATTGAGCTTTACATTAGGAGTAATGAGCTCCTCAAGCTCTTCCTCTTCTGACTCTTCTAGAGCTCCTCTAGTGTCATAGTCTGTCTCAACCTTCTATACTTTGAAGTAGGGGATGATCTTTCGTAATCATAAGTGTAAGAGTGATCATATGAGCGTACTCTAGATGTAGAAGCCTCTAATCCACTTATTGTGATTGAGTCTTGAGGTTGAATATGCACATCAAAGTCTACATACTCCTCTTGATCCTCTTCATCCAACTTTGCCTTGCCCTTGTCTCCATACCATGAACTTGACTCATGAAACACAACATCTCTTGACACATATAGCTTCTTTGAGAGAGCATTGTAGGACGTGTACCCTTTTTTCTCATTTGAGTAGCCAATGAACACACATTTCTCACTCTTGGGCTCTAACATTGTTCTCATTTCACCAGGAATATATGAACAAAGCATACACATTTAAATACGTTGAGGTGCTCCATGGTTGGTTTCTTGCCATAATAGACTTCGTGTGGAGTCAAGTTGTGCACACCACCTATTGGAACCCTATTCATCAAGTAACAAGCTATATTCATAGCCTCATCCCAATAAGAGAATGTTACCATACCTTCATTTATGAGACATCTAACTATCTCAACCAAATGCCTATTCTTCCTCTCTACAACACCATTTTGTTGAGGGAAGTACTTGCATGTATAGTGGATCTTTATGCCATTGTCCTGCAAGTCCTTTGTGAATTCCTTGGAGAACTACTCTCCTCCTCCATCTAACCTGTGTCTTGATGTGTGCATCGCATTCTTTCTCAATAAGGGACCTAAAATTTTGAAGCATGAAAACACTTCTGATTTTTCCTTGATAACATATAGCCATACGTTTATTGAGTGATCATCAATGAAAGTGGCAAAGTACCTAGCTCCTCCCTATGAAGCCTCTTTGCTAGGGCCCCATACATCTGAGTGTATAAGCTCCAAGAGCTTAGAGGATCTGTAATCACTCCTTTAAAAAGGCTTCCTTGCTTGCTTACTTAGCTAACAAGCATCACAAAACTCATGTAGACCTTGGCCTTCAAGATTTGGTAGTCCCTGCACTAAACCTAATTTGCACATGCTTTTTAACTTGGGAATATTGATATGTCCTATCCTCTTGTGCCAAAGATCAATCTCTGCAATCCTTTTGTTATCGATCATCACATAACATACCTTGCTGTGTGTAAGAGCAACATCTAGTGTGAACAATCTACCTTCTTTCCTTCTCTTGGAAATGACCTTGCCATATTGCCTCACCATGCACCCTTTTGCATCAAATATAACTTGCATACCTCTCTCTACCATATGTCCTACAGAGATAAGGTTCTTGAAAATAGATGGAACATGGAGCACATCTTTAAGAGTTTTGATAGATTTACCTTTACCTAGCTTCACATCTCCCACATGTGTAATGGGATGCTCAATGTTATCTACTATCTCCACACAACCCTTTGAGCTTGGGATGTGCATACGAACAAAAGACTCCTCCATACATGACATGTGATTAGAGCATCCAGAGTCTATGTACCACTTTGTCTTGGGATCACTAGTGTAGCCATGTCGCATGGCTAGGAGAGTCTCCTTCTCATCATCCTTCTTGTAGTTGTTAGCATAATTCTCTTGCTCCTTCTTCCACTCTTGACTTTTCCTTTGCTAGCATAGAGGACCTGTGAGTGACCACCCTTCTTGGATGTGTCTCCTATGGCAACCTCTGCTGCCACTAGGTGTGGGATCAACTCCTCAAGAGTTGGTAGAGGATCTCTATACAAGAGGGTAGTAATGAGATGTTTCCACTTGTCTTCCCCTCTCAGCCCATTGAGAGTAATCTAGACAAGGTCTTGCTCATCTACTTTGCAGCTAATGGATGACAATTGCTCCCTCAACTCCTTCACCCTCAAGGTGTATTCAACAATAGATTGACCACTACCCTTCTTCAAGGAATGGAGTTCATTCTTAACCTGAATCTTTCTGCTTCTTGTGGAAGTGGCATATATATTCTCTCAGGCCTCCCAAACATCTCTAGAATGATCAAACTCTGATATATGACCAATCATAGTGTTAGAGATTACATGTGATATGTAGAAGATAGGTCTTCTATTCCTTTCCTCCCAATCCTTCAACATCTTCAATTCTTGATTGGTGATATTTGATATTTAGGATCCACATAGGGATTATCTTCATCTCCACACACAATAGGCCATAAACCTTTGCTCATGAGTTAATTCATGACTCTGAACCTCCATGGATAATAGTTATCTTTGTCAAGCAACTCCACTTTTTGACCTAGATCTACCATAATGAATCTTCAACTAGTAAGAGAAATCTGCTAATTCTGCATATTCGAAGAAGGAAGATGAGAAGAAATCAGAAAAGCAGAAATTGTTTTGTAAGTACTGTAAAGGGAATGATCATATCATAAAGAACTGTCCAAAACTGGCTGCTAAAGAGGCAAAGAAGAAAGAGGCTGAAATGGTTGTTGTAGAGGCCTCTACACCAAAAACAAAGTATGCTAATCTTGTGCAGGAAGAAGAATGGGTGTTTACTACTGTCTGCAGTTTTAAACCATCTTCTCATAAGCAGTGCATGTCTGCAGTAGACTCAGATGTTTGCCAGTATTTTGATAGTAGGGTGACCAAACATATTACCTCGCAACATAGTTTCTTCTCTTCACTCGAGCCTTCCCGTACAGGGAATACTGTTACATGTGCCAACAACTCCTCTTATCTTGTTATGGGAGTTGGTAAGATCATTTTGACTACTGCTGATGATAGTTCTTTCACTTTGTCAGATGCTTTATTTGTGCCAAGGATCAAGAAGAACCTATTATCAGTTTCTGCATTAGCTAAGATTGGCTTGGTTGTGAAATTTGTTGATGACAGGTGTACAGTTCATGATCTCTCAAATGGCGATGTGATTATTGCTTCTGGCATTTTATGTCGTGGGCTGTATAAGCTCATAGACTATGAAAAATCTATAAATGATTTGGCATGTGCAATAAATGATTCTCAGGCTACGTCAGATGCAAAGCTTTGGCATGCACGCTTTGGTCATCTGAATTTTTCTAGTTTGCTACGCCTATAGAAATCTGAAATGGTGTCCTCTTTGCCCAAACTTGAGGCACTTGGAAAACATGTTTGTGAAGGCTGTATTTTGGGCAAAATGCAACGTTCGTCCTTTCCAAAAGATGGTTCAGTTTGGGCTACTCAAAAATTGCAGCTTGTACATAGTGATATCTGTGGTCCTATGTAGACACCTTCTTTTGGGAATTATCTTTACTTCATGACTTTCATCGATGATTTTTCCAGGCATGCATGGGTATATCCATTGAAGGCAAAGTCTGAAGTGTTCATGTGCTTCAAACAGTTTTTGGTTTTGGTTGAAAATCTGTCAGCATGTAAAATGGGCACCCTCCGTTCTGATCGAGGGGGGGAATATATGTCTTCTAATTTTAATGCATTTCTAGCTGAACGTGGGATAAAACACCAGCGTACAGTGCCGTATACACCTCAACAGAATGGAGTTGCTGAACGAAAGAACATGTCACTCATGGAGATGGCGAGGTGTATGGTCAAGAGTCAGGCTTTACCACATAGTTTTTGGCTTGAGGCTGTCATGTGTGCAGCATATGTATTGAACAGGTGTCCCACTAAAGCGCTACAGTCTATCACTCCATATGAGGCTTGGCATGACCGCAAGCCATCTGTTGCTCATCTGCATGTTTTTGGTTGTTTGGCATATGCATTAGTGCCTGAACAACATTGCAAAAAATTGGATGATAAAGCAGTAAAAATGTATTTTTGTTGGGTATAGTTCTGAAAGTAAAGGCTTTCGTCTGTATCATCCACAGACTAAAAACATTCTGGTTACCCGTGATGTTGTTTTTGTGGAAGATGCTATTCAGCCATTGCTTTCATGTACTAAGGAGACATCTGTTAGCTCCAAAGACATGTATGATACTTTGCTGCCTCTTTTTACAGGTGGACAGTCTAGTGTTGGTCCTAATAAGAAAACTTCTCATCCTTTGCAGGTTTCATGTGATGATGAAGATAATTCCATTTCTGATGCAGATGTACATGATGCACTTATTGATGAGAGAGCTGATATTGAGCAGGCAAGAACTATGCCAAAATGGCTGGTGCAGACCTTGAGTGATAGCAAATTAGATGCACCTCTATCATATCATACTCGTTCAGGCTCTCATAGTGCCTCTTTTACATCAGATTGCTATGCTATGGCTGCATCTAGTCTCTATGATGAGAATGATCCTGTTTCGTTTGATGAAGCACAAAATTCAGAAAATTGGATGGCTGCTATGCAATCTGAATATGATGCTATAATGAAGAATGGTACTTGGTCTTTATGTGACTTGCCTCCTGGCAAGAAGGTCATTGGCACTAAGTGGGTATACAAGCTGAAGCATAAATCGGATGGTACAATTGACAGGTATAAGGCTAGGCTTGTTGCAAAGGGTTATGCATAGGAAAGAGGCATTGATTTTGATGAGACCTTTGCAACTACATGTCGTATGACTACTATTCGGAGCATCTGTGCACTTGCAGCTCATCATGGTTGGAATGTACATCAGTTGGACATTAAAACAAAATTTCTGAATGGTGACTTGCATGAAGAAGTGTATGTTTTTCAGCCCCGAGGCTTTGTGCAAAAAGGGCATGAAAACTAGGTGTGCAGGTTAAAGAAGGCATTATATGGTTTAAAGCAAGCACCACATGCTTGGTATGAGAAGATACATGCCTATCTGATTGCACATGGTTTTGAGAACAGTCCAACTGAAAGCACCTTATATGTTAAGCGTGCTAATTATGTGCTTCTGATCATTGTTGTCTATGTTGACGACATGCTACTCACTGGTCCGATTTTAAGGCTGATTTGCATGCCTCATTTGAGATGTCTGATTTGGGGCATTTGCATCACTATTTGGGCATTCAATTTATGCAAGTTGATGGTGGAATGGCTTTTTGTCAAACGAAATATATTGACACATTATTGTAGCATTTTGGCCTTGAAGACTCTAAGCCTATTGCCACTCCTATGGAGACATGTTTACGATTGAGTCTTCATGATGCTGGAGATGCATTTGATGATGTTCTCTATCAGCAGGCTGTTGGATGCTTGATTTACTTATGCATTACTCGACCAGATATGCAGTTTGTTGTCTCATAGATGAGCAGGTTTATGCATTGCCCAGGAGTCAAGCATTGACAAGCGGTTAAGCGCATCTTTTGCTACTTGAGTGGTACTCGGCTACATAGGTCATTTTATCCCAAGGGGGGATCATTACCGCCAGATTTGCATGCTTTTTTTGACTCTGATTGGGCTGGTTGCTATGACACTCGTGTGTCCACTAGTGGCTTTTGCTTCATGCTCGGTAGCTCATGTATATCTTGGTTGAGCAAGAAGCAGCCTACTGTGGCCACTTCCAGTTGTGAGGCTAAGTATAGGGAAGCCTTCACAGCTACTGTTAAGTGTGTGTGGCTCAGACGCCTTATGGCTGATTTGGGTGTTGGTCAGACTTCTGCCACCACCATCTTCACTGACAGTCAGAGCGCATTGGCAGTTGCGAGGAACCCTATGTTCCATGCTCGCACTAAGCACATTGAGGTGCATTATCGCTATGTCAGGGAGAGGTTCTCTGATGGGGAGATCAGCTTGGCATATGTGCCCACGCAGGAGAACATTGCAGACCTTTTCACGAAGGGTCTGCCTAGGGAGAAGTTTGAAGCTTTCCGCAAAGCTTTGGTGCCGGTCATCCCAACATTGCAGGTATGACCACCAACCTTCATGGAAGGTAAACTTGACTGGATGAACTACACCATGTCGAAGTTTAAAGTCACTTATGTCCTTGATTCATATGAGCTTCTGGAGATTTTTCAAGAGACACCTAATCCAAGTAATCTTGGTCGAATGATTCCTCTTGATGCTAATCGTCTACGTGCTTGGAAAAGTAGAAACACAGATGCACTCTGTTCTCATGAAGCAATGACTGACTTATAAACGAGCTTTGATACGTTAAGAATCATTTCGCCATCTTCAACAATTACCTATAGCTGGTTGGCAATGTGGAAAGAGTTGCTATAGGCGGCACCCACACATGGTTGGGAAAATATTGCCTCAGCTTACTACTTGTGCCCTCTGAAAATCTCTAATCCCCCTGTTTTAAAAGTGTCAAGAGGAAGTCCAAAACATTATAAACTAAGAGGAAAAGTAGTGTCCCCTTTGATGTGATAATCACAAGGAAAATTTCCTCTTGATAGTGCTTCCAAAAGGAAACACGCCATTTAATAAAGAGGGCAAGAGTATGTTAATGCTTATGGTATATAATACAGTAATATAATATAGAATATAGGATAGTTGGATTGTAGTATATTCTATATATTTTATAAGTCTAAATTGCAAAGTCCATGGACTCATATGCTGCCAACGTATGTAGGCATAAAGAGCTATGACGACTCGCTAATGCTGCTTATGTAAATGCACGCCTTCTCTCTGATGAATATAAAATCATTCTGTTATCCCCTCATCAGGTAATTTCAGTCCCTACATCAAGGCTTATTTTCATTTTCAAGAAACATTTTCAACAGAGACTATATTTCTCTGTGCATGAAAGTACCCATTTTATCTAGCAAGGTGGGACTTCATACGTATGATCTATAATGTCATGCAAGAGTAATTCCTCTCGAGGACGGAAACTAATTGCTCAATGTGCTAGAAAATGTCAACCTACCGTGTGTTGCATTTGCTATAGAAGCTTCAGATAATATGCTTCATAACAGCAAATAAGTTGTGAGAAGGTTTTACGTATATGATTTACATTACATATTCTAGTAGCGACAATAATTTCTTATCTAATTACTCTACATTGTCCTTACGACTCCATATTTTTGATGCTTCAAATCGCTGTCAGTAGAGTAGAATGAAATTTTTATTTACGTTTAAGTTGTAAAAGCATCTAAGGTTCTACTATGGTTCCTGAAATGCGTTTGATCTCATGCTTAATGGCTGAAGTTTTTTTTTTAAAATAAAGGAAGTTCGGCGTTAGCCTACTCTCCTGTACTTGTATTAATTAAAAGGAAAATAAAAGTACAAGTGAAGTAGAATAGTGCCCACGGGACTCTCCAAATCCCAGAGAGGAGGGGTCTATTTTATAGAGTTTAGATGACATTACAAAGAAGGTTAATCACCCTCTCATCACCCTCATGCGAGGCCCACTTGGGTTTAAGCTTGTTGTTGATCGGAAGGAGCACTTGATGATGCCTGAAGGGGGGATTTCTTACAATTAGAAATTCTTTTGCCGAGGAGGAACAACGATTTCTCAATGGACCACTCTTTGGGGGAGTCGCCAAAGTTATAAGCACATCTTTCCTTCCAAATCTTCCAAAGGACCCCCCCCCCCTTTGATGACATTCCAGATAGTTTCCGAGTAGCCGATCTGCTTCTCTCAACAGAGCTTGTGTCCAACTGATATGTTTCTGAAGTCTAATTTTCTTTTTTACAATATGCCAGAGCCTGTTGGAGTTGGGAAAAATAAAGAAGATGTGAGCAACATCTTCAATGGACCGGTAGCAGCACTTGCACCAGGGAGGCACCCCACAAATTTTGCTAGCGGTACTCACCTGAACAAAATGGGGTAGCTGAAAGAAGGAATAGACTCATAGTAGAAACAGCTAGGTCTATGCTTAATGAAAAGAAGTTGCCAAACTATCTTTGGGCAGAGAGTGTATCCACTGTCACCTATCTCATAAACAGGTTGCCATCCAAATCACTTGATGGCATGACACCATATGAAGCTTGGCATGGTAAGAGACCTTCTCTGGATCATTGCAAAATCTTTGGTTGTGTAGCATATGTGCATATTCCCTCACAGGTAAGGGGAAAGCTAGACCCTAAAGCTGAAAAATGTATTTTCATTGGTTATGATTTGAACCAAAAGGGATATAGATTTTACAACCCAACAAACAAAGGCTTCAAGGTAAGCAGAGATGTCATCTTTGATGAGAATGACTCATGGTATGAGAATGAGTGCAGGAAAGTTAGTCTACCCTATGATATGGAAGAAGACTTCCCAAGGCTAACCAAGGAGGAACCAATTCAGAAAGAAGATTCAAGCTCAGATGATGATGATACAATAAATCTTGAGGAATTCAAGGCTTGGAAGTCCAAAGGGAAGATGAAGATGAAAAAGCTAGAGGATATACCAGAATCCTCAACTCAAGCAATTAGAAGATCTCAGAGAGAAAGCAAAAGACCAATCAGATTTGGGTATGACACATCACTTGTAACTAAACATTCTGTATATCTTGCAAGGGATTTGTTGAATGAAGAACCAGGTACCTATGAAGAAGCTATCACCAAACCAGAGTGGAAAGAAGCTATGGATGAAGAAATGGAAGCTCTCAAGGAGAGTGATACTTGGGACTTGGTACCCAAGAAGGACTCCATGAAGGTGATAGGATCCAGATGGATCTACAAGCTAAAGAGGAATTCAGATGGAACAATAAACAGGTACAAAGCTAGGTTGGTAGCCAAGGGTTTTGCACAAACCCAAGGCATTGATTATGAGGAGACATTTTCTCCTGTGGCTAAGATGCCAACTATCAGAATATTAGTGAGTGTAGCTGCATCCAAAAATTGGAAAATGTACCAATTAGATGTCAAGAATGCTTTCTTGAATGGATGGATATCTGAAGAAGTCTACATGTCACAACCACCTGGCTATGAAGATCCAAAAAAGGTAAATTATGTTTGTAAATTGAAGAAGGCTCTATATGGACTGAAGCAGGCACCTAGAGCATGGAATTACAGGTTGACAACCTATCTCCAAGACCAAGGATTTATGATGAGTAAAGCTGATACTTCTCTATTCATAAAGAGAAGTAGTACAGAGGTAATCTACTTGTGTGTTTATGTTGATGACATCATTATTACAAGCAATGATGTCAATGGGATTAGACACATCAAAGGACAGATGATGAAAGAATTCAAGATCAATGATCTTGGATTATTGAAGTACTTCTTAGGTCTTGAGTTAGTCTACACCAACTCAGGAATATATATCACTCAAAAGAAGTATGTACAGGATATGGTCAAGAAGTTTGGCTTGCAGGATGCTAAAGTCACAACTACTCCAATGGAGGTCAACCTAAAGCTAAGTGCTCATGAAGGGGAAGAAGTCCAAGACATTACAGGATATCAAAGTATGGTAGGTAGTTTTAATTATGCTACCTTGACAAGAATTGACATAGCATATGGAGTTAGTGTGCTAAGTCAATTCATGCACAAACCAAGGGTACCTCACCTAGAGGCAGCAAAGAAGATCTTGAAATATTTGAAGGGAACTCAGAACCATGGTTTGTACTTTCCTTATACATCAGATATTGATATTAAAGTGTATTCAGATGCAGATTGGGCAGGATGCAAGGATGATAGGAGAAGCACTTCAGGATACATTTGTTTTGCAGGAGATAAGCCTATTTCTTGGTCAGCCATGTAAATTGAAGTCATGAATACTACAAAAAAGAATTGAGAAGCGTGAACATGGTTTTTCCTTCAAAAGATCTTCCAAATTCTTCTTCTCAGAGTTGATTTTAGAAAGTACCTTTTTTCGTCTTGAAGCATCTTGTTGCTCATACAAAAAATCTTGAAGGACACTATATACTTTATAGATTCTTTGTAAAGATATAGGAATGTCAAATAGGTTTGTGGTCTTTCATTCTTGATCTTTTATAATTTCCATTTTCAACTTTTTAAGCCATATGAATTTTTTTCTGTTTTTTTGCATTAGAATTTGAACTTTGAATTTGAAAACCATACTTCAACTAGAAGAGTGAATTTGAACTTTGAATTTGAAAACCATACTTCAACTAGAAGAGTTCCATTCTTTTTCATGAGTATTCTTTATAGTGACTTCTTTGGTGGATTTTGTAGCCTAATTTTGGTATTCAATTTAGCAGATTCCCGTCCTTCTAGAGCTCTAGAAAAGAAAAATCCATCATAGTGCATCACCATCACATTTTTTCACTAGTATCAGAGCATTCTCATGCAAAAACTTTATTGCTTTTGTGTGAGTAGAGTGAGCACTCACCCGCCCACCCAAGGCTTTCTCCAAGGCTGCATAAGTAAATCAAGCATCCAACAGCCTGCTGATAGAGAACAGCATCAAATGCATCTCCAACATCATGAAGACTCAAGTGTAAACCTGTCGCCATTCCACCATCAACTTGCATAAACTGAATGCCCAAATAGTGATGCAAATGCCCCAAATCAGACATCTCAAATGAGGCATGCAAATCAGCCTTGAAATCAGCAATATGCTTCTCAATAGGACCAGTGAGCAGCATGTATCAACATAGACAACAATGATCAGAAGCACATCATTAGCATGCTTAACATATAAGGTGCTTTCAGTTGGACTGTTCACAAAACCATGTGCAACCAGATAGGCATGTATCTTGTCATACCAAGCACGTGGTGCTTGCTTTAAATCATATAATGCCTTCTTTAACCTGCACACCTGGTTTTCATGCCCTTTCTGCACAAAGCCACGGGGCTGAAAAACATACACTTCTTCATACAAGCCACCATTCAGAAATGCTGTTTTAATGTCCAACTGATGTACATTCCAACCATGATGGGCTGCAAGTGCACAAATGCTCCGAACAGTAGTCATACGGCATGTAGGTGCAAAGGTCTCATCAAAATCAATGTCTCTTTCTTGCGCATAACCCTTTGCAACAAGCCTAGCCTTATACCTGTCAACTGTACCATCATGTTTACACTTCAGATTTGTATAGTCACTTAGTTCCAATGGCCTTCTTGCTAGGAGGCAAGTCACATAAAGACCATGTACCATTCTTCATTATAGCATCATATTCAGATTGCATGGCAACCATCCAATTTTCTGAATTCTGTGCTTCATCAAAAGAAACAGGCTCATTCTCATCATAGAGACTAGACATAGCCATAGCATAGCAATCTGATGCAAAGGAGGCACTATGAGAGCCTAAACGAGTATGATATGACAAAGGTGCATCTAATTTGCTGTCATGCAAAGTCTGCACCAGCCATTTTGGCATAGTTTCTGCCTGCTCAATATCAGCTCTCTCATCAACAAGTGCATCATGTAAATCTGCATCAGAAATAGAATGATCTGCATCATCATATGAAACCTGCAAAGGCTGAGAAGTTGCCTCATTAGGACCAGCACTAGACTGTCCACCTGTAAAAAGAGGCATCAACATATCATACATGTCTTTGGAGCTAACAGATGTCTCCTTAGTACATGAAAGCAATGGCTGAATAGCATCTTCCAGAAAGACAACATCACGGCTAACCAGAATGCGTTTAGTCTGTGGATGATACAGACAATAGCCTTTACTTTCAGAACTGTACCCAACAAAAATACATTTTACTGCCTTATCATCCAATTTTCTACGATGTTGTTCAGGCACTAATGCATATGCCAAACAACCAAAAACACGCAGATGAGCAACAGATGGCTTGCGGTCATGCCAAGCCTCATATGGAGTGATAGAGTGCAGCGCTTTAGTGGGACACCTGTTCAGTACATATGCTGCACACATAACAGCCTGAAGCCAGAAACTATGTGGTAAAGCCTAACTCTTGACCATGCACCTCACCATCTCCATGAGTGACCTGTTCTTTTGTTCAGCAACTCCATTCTGTTGAGGTGTATACGGCACTGTACACTGGTGTTTTATCCAACGTTCAACCAGAAATGCATTAAAATCTGAAGACATATATTCCCCCCCTCGATTAGAACGGAGGGTGCCCATTTTACATGCTGACAGATTTTCAGCCAAAACCAAAAACTGTTTAAAGCACATGAACACTTCGGACTTTGCTTTGAGTGGATATACCCATGCATGCCTGAAAAAATCATCAATGAAAGTCACGAAGTAAAGGTAATTCCCAAAAGAGGGTGTCTACATAGGACCACAGACATCACTATGTACAAGCTACAATTTCTGCGTAGCCCGAACTAAACCATCTTTTGGAAAGAAGGAACGCTGCATTTTGCCCAAAATACAGCCTTCACATACATGTTTTCCAGGTGCCTCAAGCTTGGGCAAAGAAGACACCATATCAGATTTCTACAGGCGTAGCAAACTAGCAAAATTCAAATGACCAAAGCGTGCATGCCAAAGCTTTGCATCTGACATAGCCTGAGAATCATGAACTACACATGTCGAATCATTCACAGATCTTTCATAGTCTATGAGCTTATACAACCCACGACATAAAATGCTATGAAGCAATAATCACATCGCCATTTGATAGATCATGAACTGTACACCTGTCATCAACGAATTTCACAACCAAGCCAATCTTGGCTAATGCAGAAATTGATAACAGATTCTTCTTGATCGCTGGCACAAATAAAGCATCTGAAAAGGTGAAAGAACTACCATCAGCAGTAGTCAGAATGATCTTACCAACTCTCATAATAGGATAAGAGGAGTTGTTGGCACATGTGACAGTATTCTTTGTAGGGGCAGACTGGAGTGAAGAGAAGAAGCTACGCTGCGAGGTAATATGTTTGGTCGCCCCACTGGAAAAGTACCAAACATCTGAGTCCACTGCAGACATGCATTGCTCATGAGAAGATGGGTCAAAACTGCAAACAGTAGTAAACGCCCATTCTTCTTCCTGCACAAGATTAGCAGACTCTGTTTTTGGTGTAGAGGCTTCTGCAACAACCATTCCAACCTCCTTTTTCTTTGCCTCTTTTGCATCCAGTTTTGGACAGTTCTTTATGATATGATCATTCCCTTTACAGTACTTGCAAAACAATTTCTGCTTTTTTGATTTCTTCTCATCTTTATCCTTGTTCTTTGAATGTGCAGCAGTTGCAAATTTTTGCTTACTAGTAGAAGAGCTCTATTTTCCTTTGCCCTTCTGACTAGCCAGGAAAGCTTGATCTGCACCACACATAATAGACCTGTTCTGCCTGGACTGATCTTCCTGCAACAGAACAGAGACTAACTCCTCAAATGATAAGGCATTCGGATTGCCTTTCATCATCAACCGAAGAGTAGAAGCAAAACTCTGATATGAATCAGGAAGACCATTCAGAACGGTCTGCACAAGTGAGCTATCTGGTATAACCTCATCAGCAGAAATCAACTGTTCCTTCAAATCTTTGATCTTTGTTAGGAAACTGTCCATAGAATCACCTTCATTCATGTGCTCACTCTCCAATTGTTTTCGGAGGTAAGCAACACGAGCCTCATTCCTAGCTTGGTACAATGTGGTAAGTGTATCCCAAGCATCCCTAGCTATTCTGCAAGAGCGAATATGAGGAATAATGGCACGTTTGATAGACAAAGCTATCAATGCATGTGCCTGGGCATCTCTGCCATCCCAACAAATTTTCTCTGCAGTAGGTGCAATAGAAACAGAAGCACGAACAGGAATCTATGGAATATCATCTTCGACACCATCTTCATCAGCTCCAGCACCTGTATTTGCAATACTTGTCGTTACAGGTGTAACAGGACGTCTTTCAACACCCTGCACAATGCTCCACAATGCTTTTGCAACCAAAACATGTCGCATCATATAAGCCTATAATGGGTAGTTGGTACCACCCAACTTATCCTCAACAGCCAACATACGGAATACATCACTACTTTCAGCCATGGCCGGTGACTAAAATACGTTGATGCAGAAAATTGACTCCATCTAAAAAAGTTGAACAGAACTGCCCAGACGAGTTCTGCTAGACCTGTAGCAGACTTCGAGACGCTTAAACTGGCGAACAGAAACTGGTATATACCTTTTGCACAAAAAGACGAAATAGCTTGCATAAGCACTGCGATAGTGCATTCGAAGGCCGAAACGAGCTGAGTATGCTCACCAAAATTCGTGCGATTCTGAGACTTCAAACGGAGGAGTGTCAACGGCACCCTAGATGAAGCGACGACCTACTCTGATACCAATTGTTGGAGTTAGACGTCTGCAGAAGCACGCGAACAACACAAGGAAGAAGAAGAAGCTTGGAGCACAAACACACAATACTGAATGTATTACTAGAGAATGTACAAAGATAAGTAGCCCATTAGGGCAATATGCGTATATACAAGCTGGGGGAAAAAAACTCCTAAAGAGGGAAAAAAGTGCTCCGGTAGTACTAGTGTGTTCACACACATCACTACCTAAATATATCAACACTTAGGTGCTTAGCTAGTCAGTATTGTTCCCCCATACCTTGCTTAACCAGCAATCTTTTTCCACTAAGCAATCTTGTGATGTTTGAAGATGGGGAAAGACTAAGGTTCAAATTATCTTGAATATGTTTTTGGACCTCAAAGCTTCAATCTTTGCTCTCAAAGCCATTTTGAAGCATTTTTTGGGTGATTCTTGAAGCCTTTTTTGGAGTACTTTCATGCATAGTTCTCTTTACGCATGTTCAAGAACATGAAGAAAAGTGTTCTTTGTACTTCTCTGAGATGAAATATGTTGATATATTTAGGTAGTGATGTGTCTGAACACACTAGGACCATCAGACACTTTTTTCCCTTTTTAGGAGGTTTTCCCCCCGGCTTGTATATATGCCTATTCCCCTAATGGGTAACATATCTTTGTACATTGTAGTGGTAATACATTCAGTATTGTATGTTGTGCTCCAAGCTTCTTCTTCTTCCTTGTGATGTTCACATGCTTCCGTAGACATCTAACTCCAACAATTGGTATCAGAGCAGGTTGCCACTTCATCTAGGGCATCGTCAACACGTCTCCGATTAGAGTCTCAGAATCTTATGAAATTTTGTGCACATACTCAGGGAGATTATTATTTTGTATGTTGGCTATTGAGGATAAATTGGATGGTACAAATTACCCATTGTGGTCTTATATGATGCATCATGTATTGGTGGCAAAAGGACTGTGGAATATTGTGCAAGGTGTTGAAAAAAGTCCTATTACACTTGCCAATACAACTACTGAAGCTAATGTAGATGGCATCAAAGATGGTGATATTCTATAGATTCCTGTTTGCATTGTGGTTTCCGTTGCACCTACTGTAGAGCAAATTTGTTGGGATGACAAAGATGCTCGGGCACATGCATTGATAGCCTTGTCTATGAAACGTGCCATTATTCCTCACATTCGCCCTTGCAGAACAACTAAGGATGCTTGGGATACCCTTACCACATTGTACCATGCAAGGAATGAGGCTCATGTTGCTTACCTCTGAAAATGGATGGAGAGTGAGCACATGAAGGAAGATGATTCTATGGACACTTTTTTGACAAAGATCAAAGATTTGAAGGAATAGTTGATTTTTGATGATGAAGTTATACTAGATAGCTCACTTCTGCAGACGGTTCTGAATTGTGTTCCTGTTTCATATCAGAGTTTTACTTCTACTCTTTGTTTGATGGTGAAAGGCAATCCAAATGCCTTGTCACTTGAGGAGTTAGTCTCTTTTTTGTTGCAGGAAGATTAGTCTAGGCAAAATAGGTCCATTATGCATGTTGCAGATCAAGCTTCCTAGCTAATCAGAAGGGAAAAGGTAAATGTAGCTCATCTACGAGTAAGTAGAAATTTGCAAATGCTACACATTCAAAGAAGGAAGACAAAGATGAGAAGAAATAAAAAAAGCAAAAATTCTTTTGTAAGTATTGTAAAGGAAACCATCATGTCATAAAGAACTATCCAAAACTGGCTGCAAAAGAGGCAAAGAAAAAAGAGGTTGGAATGGTTGTTGCAGAGGCCTCTACATCAAAAATAAATTCTACTAATCTTGTGTAGAATGAAGAATAGGTGCTTACTATTGTTTGAAATTTTGACCCATCTTCTCCTTAATAGTGCATCTCTGCAATAGACTCAAATTTTTGGTACTTTGATAGTGGGGCAACCAAACATATTACCTCACACCACAGTTTCTTCACTTCACTCGAGCTGGCCCCTACAAGGAATACTCTCACGTGTGCCAACAACTCTTCCTATCTAGCTATCATGGGGATTGGTAAGATCATTTTGACTACTACTGATGGTAGTTCATTTACATTTTTGGATGCTTAATTAGTGCCAAGGATCAAGAAGAATCTGTTATTAGTTTTTGCATTAGCCAAGATTGGCTTGCTTGTGAAATTTGTTGATGATAGATGTACAAGTCATGATCTCTCAAATGGCGACAAACTATGAAAAATCTGTGAATGTTTTAGCATGTGCAGTACATGATTCTCAAGCTATGTCATATGCAAAGCTTTGTTATGCACCCTTTGGTCACCTGAATTTTGCTAGTTTGCTATGCCTGCAAAAATCTAAAATGGTGTCCTCTTTGTCAAAAATTGAGGCACCTAGAAAACATGTCTCTGAAGGCTGTGTTTTGGGCAAAATGTAGCATTCCTCCTTTCCAAAAGATGGTTCAATTTGAGCTACTCAGAAATTGCAACTTGTTCATAGTGATGTGTGTGGTCTTATGCACACACCCTCTTTTGGAAACTATCTTTACTTCGTGACTTTGATTGATGATTTTTCCAAGCATGCATGGGTATATCCACTCAAATCAAAGTTTGACGTGTTTATGCACTTCAAACTGTTTTTGGTTTTGGCTGAAAATCTATCAGCATGTAAAATGGGCATCCTCCATTTTGATCGAGGGAGGGAATGTATGTCTTCTGAATATAATGCATTTCTAGTTGAACATGGGAAAAAACATCAGTGTACAGTGCCGTATAGACCTCAATAGAATGGAGTTGTTGAATGGAAGAGCATGTCACTTGTAAGATACCACCTTGGTCTTCCAAAAAAAAAAAGAGATGTGTAGGTAATAATGAAATTTTATGTTTAGGATATTTTGATCATGTCTGCAAACTTTTGAAGCAATAAGTCTTACATTCTCTCTCTAGAAAGTTGTTGCATGAAATTTATGTGTTAAATTTGAGAATGAAGATGAAGGAATCCGAAAAAGTGTTATATGAGAGAAAGGTAGAGTACTCTTAGTAGGAAAACTTTACCTGATTGAATTTTTCATAGTTCCTATGTTCTATGTCTCATTTGGTCACATGAGGATAAGCTAATGAAGAGATTTTTCATGTTTTTCATCTCTCTCTAGAATTTTTGATTTTGTAGGGCCCAAAAGTAATATCTCGAAGCTGATTGGACGTAAGGCATCTCTAACACTATTGTAGAGATTGAAGAACTAAATATTTTTGCGTCTCACAAGTTTAAGCTAATTCCTTATCGTTTTTGAGTTACAGGGCTTGGAAAAGTGCCGTTTTCTAACACTTAAAAAAAAAGAGAGAGAGAAGCCTTGATTCATCTTATTCATGTTTACGAATTTAGAAAATGCACATGGGTATATGGATTATTTTGGGTGATTGATGTCTGTGTGAGTGTGTTGCAGGGATCACCTCTATTTTTGCAGGTACAATTCTTGATGTGGACATGAAAAGTAGATGCATGGGTGGTCAAGAAGGCTTGCATGAGACATGCAAAAAGATGCTACCTTGGAGATGCAGATTCTAAGAGTGCATGTCTAGGAAGGTGTGATTAGACATGTGCTGGTGAAAGGGGAGATCCAAAATGACGAACACTGGGAAATAGGGAAGGAGGATGGTGGTACATTGATCACGATCGTTCTTGGCTTCTGAGATTGCAATTGAGATTGAGATTGGGATTGATATTGTGATTGTGATTGGTATTGGGATTGAGATTAGCTCTCGGGTGGTCGGGTGGATGAGGCTTCACATTGAAGCTATTTGATAGATTTTATAACACAGATCAGAATTGCTTGTAAATCTGCACAGATAATAAATCTCTCTTCTTGTTCTGTGTATACTCTATTTTTCTTCTTTATATCTTGTTGTGTTGAAGTCTATTATTCAGTGTGGGATTGTGATTCAAGATTAGGAGACTTGTTATATCACTCATGGAGATGGCGAGGTGTATGGTCCATAGTCAGGCTTTACCACAGTTTCTGGCTTGAGGTTGTCATGTGTGCAGCATATGTACTTAAATAGGTGTCCCACTAAAGTGTTGCAGTCTATCACTCCATATGAGACTTGGCATGGTTGCAAGCCATGTGCTTCTCATCTACATGTTTTTGGTTGTTTGGCATATGCATTAGTGCCTGAACAATAATGCAGAAAATTGGATGATAAGGTAGTGAAATGTATTTTTGTTGGTTACAGTTCTAAAAGCAAAGGCTATCATCTATATCATCCATAGACTAAATGCATTTTGGTTAGCCATGATGTCATTTTTGTGGAAGATGCTATTTAACCTTTACTTTCATGCATGAAGGAGACACTTGTTAGCTCCAAAGACATGTATGATACTTTGCTGCCTCTTTTTACAAGTGGATAGTCAAGTACTAGTCTTAATGAGGCAACTTCTCAGCCTTTACAGGTCTCATGTGATGATGTAGATCATTCCATTTTTGATGCAGATTTGCATGATGCACTTGTTGACGAGAGAGCTGATATTAAGGAGGCAAAAACTATGCCAAAATGGATGGTGCAAACTTTGCATGATAGCAAATTAGATGCACCTCTATCATATCATACTAGATCAGGCTCTCATAGTGCCTCATTTGCATCAAATTTCTATGCTATGGCTGCCTCTAGTCTCAGTGATGAGAATGAGCCTATTTTGTTTGAAAGAGCACAAAATTCTGAAAATTGGATGGATACTATGCAATCAGAATATGAAGGTATTATGAAAAATGGTACGTGCTCTTTATGTGATGTGCCTCTTGGCAAGAAGGCCATTGACACAAAGTGGGTATACAAGCTAGAGTGTAAGCATGATGGAACAGTTGATAGGTATAAGGCAAGGCTTGTTGCAAAGAGTTATGCATACTAGGAAAGAGGTATTGATTTTGATGAAACCTTTGCACCTACATGCCGAATGACTACGATTCGTAGCATCTATGCAAATATAGCTCATCATGGTTGGAATGTACATTATTTGGATATTAAAATAACATTTATGAATGGTGACTTGCATAAAGAAGTGTATGTTTTTTAGCCCCGTGGCTTTGTGCAGAAAGGGCATGAAAACCAGGTGTGCAGATTAAAGAAGGCATTATATGGTTTAAAGCAAGCACCATGTGCTTGGTATGAAAAGATACATATCTATCTGATTGCACATGGTTTTGAGAACAATCCAGCTGAAAGCACCTTATAAGTTAAGCATGCAAATGATGGGCTTCTGATCATTGTGGTGTACCTTGATGAGAAACTGCTCACAGGTCCTCATGAGAAGCATATTGTTGATTTTGAGGCTGATTTGCATGCCTCATTTGAGATGTTTGATTTGGGGCATTTGCATCATTATTTGGGCTTTCATTTTATGCAGATTGATGGCGGAATAGATTCATGTCAAACAAAATATATTGACACATTATTGTAGTGTTTTGGCCTTGAAGATTGTAAACCTATTGCCACTCCTATAGAGACAGGTTTATGATTGAGTCTTCATGATGTTGGAGATGCATTTGATGCTCTTCTGTATCAGTAGGATGTTGGATGATTGATTTACTTGTGCATTACTCGGCTAGATATTTAGTTTACTGTCTCAAAGATGAGTAGGCTTATGCATTGCCTAGAAGTCAAGCATTGGCAGGCGGTTAAGCACATCTTTCACTTCTTGAGTGGTACCCGGCTACTTGGATTGTTTTATCCCAAGGGGGGATCACTACCACCAGATTTACATGCTTTTTCTAACTCTGACTAGGCTGGTTGCTATGACACTCGTGTGTCCACTAGTGGTTTTTGATTCATGCTTGGTAGCTCATGCATATCTTGGCTGAGCAAGAAGCAGCCTACTTTGGCCACTTCCAATTGTGAGGTTGAGTATAGGGCAGCTTTCACAATGATTGTTGAGTGTGTGTGGCTTAGACGCCTTATGGTTGATTTAGGTGTTGGTTAATCTTCTATCACCACCATTTTCATTGATGGTCAGAGCGCATTGGCAATTGCAAGGAACCCTGTGTTCCATGCTCGCACTAAGCATGGAACATAGGGTTCCTCGCATTATCATTATGTCAGGTAGAGGTTGTCTGCTGGAGGGATCAACTTGGCATATGTGCCCACGCAAGAGAACATTGCATACTTTTTCACAAAGGCTCTGCCTAGGGAGAATTTTGAAGTTTTTCACAAAGCTTTGGGCTTCCATTTGTGGATTGATTCCACAAAGCCATGCACTTCCTTATACATGAGTGCCAACTCCTTGTTCATTGCATCACTCCCAAGGGGGATTTGTTGATATGTTTAGGTAGTGACATGTGTGAACACACTAGGACTAACGAGGTACTTTTTTCCCTCTTTAGAAGGTTTTTTGCAGCCACTTGTTTATATGCATATTTCCCTAACGGGTAACATATCTTTGTACATTCTAGTGGTAATACATTCTGTATTGTGTGTTGTGCTCCAAGCTTCTTCTTCTTACTTGTGTTGTTGGCATGCTTCCGCAAATACCTTAATCCAAAACAATATTCAAATTTGGGGTTGTGTTCTTAGCCATACTAATAAATCTACAAGTTTCTTGAAAGGTTTTTCAGTCTTGATGGGAGAAGCCACCACAAATTTATGTAGGTGTTTTAGCCTAAAGAACCTAGGATGCAAACACTTGCATGTATTTCTAGCTAGTGTTTAGGCTGTGAATTTAGTCTTTTAGTGCCATTTTACTACATAAATTGAGCACATACAAACTATGCATGCTTCTGTGGATAATTCTTATGTATGTTCATGTGATCATTGATATAGAAGTTACGTAGCTGCATAAAACCTTTGACATTGATAAACACGGTCGTGGTGATGCAAGTGCATGGCTTACCCAACCTCTCCGTAGGAGATGTATGCTAGTTTCTCATAGGTTCTCTATAAGTCTAGTTGGATTCTTTCAATTAATTTATTATGTGCAGTGGATTCATTCACTCACTATGGAGGTTTTACACATTAGTGTTCGTATTTTTATGGGTTTTTGACATTGTTCATATGCTCATTTTGAGGAGGTGCCTCATCTAAATGGGTTTAATGCTATATTCTCTTCGTTACAAGCTTAGAAAATGGAGATGGATAATGAAATGAAAGCACTCTTTTTGTTGTGCACCTTGACATCATCTTAGACACACTTTTCATAGTTATTAGCAATAGTGCCAGTGGTAAACTAGTCTATGATGACATATGTGAAGCACGCTTGAGTGAGGAGATCCGTAGAAAGTCTATGGTGGGAAATCAGAGTGGAGATGCAAATAATGTTTATGATTCTTACCAAGGAAAGAATCAACAATGTGGGAGGAGCAAAAACAATGAAAATAATGGTCAATAGAATAGGATTCAAAGTAAATATGTGTGAACACACTAGGACCCTCGAGCATTTTTTTCCCTCTTTAGGAGCTTTTTTTCCCCCCGGCTTGTATGTATGCCTGTTACTCTAATGGGCTACTCATCTTTGTACATTCTCTAGTAATACATTCAATCTTGTGTGTTGTGCACCAAGCTTCTCCTTCTTTCGTAGACATCTAACTCCAACAATTGGTATCAAAGCATGTTGCCACTTCATCTAGGGGATCATCTACGCCTCTTTGGTTGCAGTCTCAGATTCGCATGAAATTTGGTGAGTATACTCAACATGTTTCTGAGATCAAAACAACTTTGTTATGTGGTGCTGAAATCGTGATCTGAGCTCATTTAGGCCTCCGAACACACTATCATAGCACTTGTGTAGCTATTTCATCTTTTTGTGCCAAAGGTATATACAAGTTTCAGTTTGCTAGTATAAGTGTCTTGAAGTCTGCTAAGGTCTAGCAAAATTGGTCTCGACAGTTCTGTTCAACTTTTTGAGATATAGTCAATTTTTTGCATCAAGGTATTTTTGTCATCGGCCATGGCTAAAAGTAGTGACATATTCCGTATGTTGGCTGTTGAGGATAAGTTGGATGGTACCAACTATCCATTATGGGCTTATATGATGCAACATGTATTGGTCGCAAAAGGAATGTGGAACATTGTGCAGGGTGTTGAAAAACGTCCTATCACACCTGCAAGTGTTACAACTGCAGGTACTGAAGCTAATGCAAAAGGTATCAAAGATGATGATCTTGTGCATATTCCTATTTGTGCTGTGGTTTTTGCTGCAGCTACTATAAAGCAAATTCCTTGGGATGGTAGAGATGCCCAGACACATGCATTGATAGATTTGTCTATCAAACATGCCATTACTCCTCACATACGCTCTTGCAGAATAGCTAAGGATGCTTGGGATACACTCTTTATTTGATTGCAAACAAGGCAAGTCCACAGGCAAGTAGCCTAGAAGCACAATGGAAAGGTTTGCACATAAGAATTATGAATAGGCAATTGCATTGAGAAGAAATTCATAGAGTACGTACTACTTTATTTGGTATGCCCGAGGTTAGTCCATGTTGCATACATAGTGTGTATGAGGTGAGCTAGATGCTTAGCCTAGTGGGCTATGAGTGTGCACACATCTACTTACCATTTTTCAATGTATTTAGTGAACTTATATTATGGTCCTCATTATATCTGGGAGTGCCAGATTATTAGAGTAGTTTACTAGAGACACCTCATTCCTAGTTAGGAATGATTTGATCATAGTGATGAACAGATGGTGGTCAGAGATAAAAGCAAGTTTCATCCACTTGAAACGTCTTGCATGTTATTATTGAGAAGCCAGTGGTAGTTCCACTAGTTTTTATACTTTCTTAGCATGTCTTCACTTGGCGATGGACTTAGTTCCAAGGAGTGGATTGAGATTTACTTTGTATGGGACCTATTTGGATCCATAGTTTGGATATGAGAGATTGGTATCTTGGTCCATAGTCTGGATCATTGACAGATTGTCATCTTGGATTCACAGTTTGGATCATGATGAGAATTTCTTGAGTTTCATTTTATTACAACAAGTAGATCAAGTAGATTTACTTGACCTTAGAGATAAAAAACTATTTAAAAAATATTTCCATTTAATTTCCATATTTTTTTTCCGCAGAGATTGGAGCATTGTTTGTTTTAGATAAGCATAGTAGTTTTTCATTACTCTAGTGGACTAAGTAATTTTGCACGATTATACCATGTGACAAGTTGTCACTGGTTATTTAAGGGAGATAAGGGCAAGTTGCCAAGGTCTCTGTAGGTGAAAAGCCATCACAAGTTAGTGGTCAAGGTCTAGGCATAGGGAGTTCGAGGATATTCCGAGTGCTTATGCTGCGCACATATGGACGCATTGCACCTTAGAGGGATTCCTATAGTATGCCCGTGCTATTTATTGGTGGAAATGCTAGACAGGAATCATAGAGACTAGTTGTCTACCTTTTGAACATCTAGTAAAGAAGTCATGGGCTTCACATAGAGTCTATATAAAGACTCATAATCTCTTGTGTTATAAGATAGATAAATACACATACACATTTTGATCTTCAACTTTGTTCTTTCTCAATCTTTGCATCATAATCGCCAACTATATTCAGCTTGGAGGAGTTTGTTCTCTCTCTCTCTCTCTAAAGTCATCCAAAATTTATGTATAAGGACGCATTGGAATGGTTATAGTGCCTAATGCATATATAGCTTAACTCTTTATGTGGTTGGGTATATATGCTTGTTTAAACCCCTAAAGCATAAATATATATGTGTTTACATATGCATGCTTGCATAAATCCCTAAACCCTAACCCGTGGCATGTTTAGGTCTATGTGATTTTTTTGAACTCCTTAAATGATAATTCATCATGTATTTAGGTATTTAAAGTTGTAGAACTTCCTAAACCCTAAGATTCCAGGTGTTGAGGTATGCATGCTTTTATAAATTGCTAAACCAAAACACTTCATGTGTTTAGGTATATATGTTTTTTGAAAACCCCAAAAACCTAGTTTTTTAGTGTTTAAGTTTATATAGTTGTATAAATCCCTCAATCCTAACTCTTTATTTGTTTTTGAATATATGTTTTTTTGAACCTCTTAACCCTAATTCCTAATTTTTTTAGGTATCCATGTTTTTCTAAATTCCTAAACCCTAATTCTTTATGTGTTTAGAATGCATGCTCAAATAGAACCATAAGCCCTAAGTGTTTATGTGTTTAGGTATATATGCTTGTTTAAACCTTGAGCAACTGTCCTCCTATATTTTAATGTATTTAGGAATGCTTGTTTGTATAAATCCATAGATACTAACTCTTTATGTGCTTACATATATATTCTTGTATGTATGTGTATGCATGTATGTATATATGTATGTATGTATGTATGTATGTATGTATGTATGTATGTATGTATGTATGTATTGTTAGATCATCTAGCTTGCATTTTGATTTATATGGACTTGATCTAGTCATAAAGTCATTTATGAAATGATTCATACTGATAGGATAACCTCTTGAGAATCTTATCCATGTAAAAAATCATTTATGATATCACATAAGGATATCTCATGGATCTCTTATTCATGTAAAAGTTTTGAGTTTTTATTCCTGTAAAACAATAAAAGATGAAGGTTGAATTCCATGATTTGAAATTTGGTGAGTTTGGTAAAAATTTAGTCACCAAATCAAAACAAAGACTAGATTCCTACTTTCCCTATGTAGTAGGAAGTGATTTCTTCATCACAACTAACAAGTTGCACAAGATGATTTGAATTCAAAGGATTGTAAAAGGAGTCATGGGTTTCACATAGAGTCTATATAAAGACTCATAATCTCTTTTGTTATACGTTAGATAAATACACATACACATGTTGATCTTCAACTTTGTTCTTCTTCAATCTTTGCCTCCTCAATATCAGCTCTCTTATCAACAAGTGCATCATGTAAATCTGCATCAGAAATGGGATGATCTACATCATTACATGAAACCTGCAAAGGCTCAGAAGTTGCCTCATTAAGACCAACAGTAGATTGTCCACTTGTAAAGGAGGCATCAAAGTATCATACATATCTTTGGAGCTAACATATGTCTCCTTAGTACATGAAAGCAATGGCTGAATAACATCTTCCACAAAAACAACATCATGGCTAACCAGAATGCGTTTAGTCTGTGGATGATACAGACGATAGCCTTTACTTTCAGAACCGTACCCAACAAAAATACATTTTACTGCCTTATCATCCAATTTTCTGTGATGTTCTTCAGGCACTAGTGCATATGCCAAACAACCAAAAACCCGCAGATGAGCAACAGATGGCTTGCGATCATGCCAAGCCTCATATGGAGTGATAGAATGCAACGCTTTAGTGGGACACCTGTTAAGTACATATGCTGCACACATGACAGCCTCAAGCCAGAAACTATGTGGTAAAGCCTGACTCTTGACCATACACCTCGCCATCTCCATGAGTGACCTGTTCTTCCGTTCAGCAACTCCATTCTGTTGAGGTGTATACGACACTGTACACTGGTGTTTTATCCCACGTTCACCCAGAAATGCATTAAAATCAGAAGACATATATTCCCCCCCTCGATCAGAATGGAGGATGCCCATTTTACATCTTGACAGATTTTCAGCCAAAACCAAAAACTGTTTGAAGCACAAAAACACTTTGGACTTTGCCTTCAATGGATATACCCATGCATGCCTAGAGAAATCATCAATGAAAGTCACAAAGTAAAGATAGTTTCCAAAAGAAAATGTCTGCATAGGATCACATACATCACTATGTACAAGCTGCAATTTCTGCGTAGCCCGAACTGAACCATCTTTTGGAAAGGAGGAACGCTGCATTTTGCCCAAAATACAGCCTTCATATACATGTTTTCCAGGTGCCTCAAGCTTGGGCAAAGAAGACACCATATCAGATATCTGCAGGCATAGCAAACTAGAAAAATTCAGATGACCAAAGCGTGCATGACAAAGCTTTGCATCTGACATAGCCTGAGAATCATGAACTGCACATGCCAAATCATTCACAGATCTTTCATAGTCTATGAGTTATACAAACCACGACATAAAATGCCAGAAGCAATAATAACATCGCCATTTGACAGATCATAAACTGTACATCTGTCATCAACAAATTTCACAACCAAGCCAATCTTGGCTAATGCAGAAACTGATAATAGATTCTTCTTGATCCCTGGCATAAATAAAGCTTCTGACAAGGTGAAAGAACTACCATCAGCAATAGTCAGAATGATCTTACCAACTCCTATAACAGGATAAGAGGAGTTGTTGGTGCATGTGAAAGTATTCCCTATAGGGGTAGGCTCGAGTGAAGAGAAGAAACTGCGCTACGAGGTAATATGTTTGGTCGCCCCACTATCAAAGTACCAAACATCTGAGTCCACTGCAGACATGCACTGCTCATGAGAAGATGGGTCAAAACTGCAAACAGTAGTAAACACCCATTCTTCTTCTTGCACAAGATTAACAGACTCTATTTTTGGTGTAGAGGCTTATGCAACAACCATTCCAACCTCCTTTTTCTTTGCCTCTTTTGCAGCCAGTTTTGGACAGTTCTTTATGATATGATCATTCCCTTTACAGTACTTGCAAAAAATTTTTTGCTTTTCTGATTTCTTCTCATCTTTATCCTAGTTCTTCGTATGTGCAGCATTTGCAGATTTTTGCTCACGAGTAGAAGAGCTCCATTTTTCTTTGCCCTTCTAACTAGCTAGGAAAGCTTGATCTGCAACATGCATAATGGACCTATTCTGCCTGGACTGATCTTCCTGTAATAGAACAAAGACTAACTCCTCAAATCACAAGGCATAATTTGGATTTCCTTTCATCATCAATCGAAGAGTAGAAGCAAAAACTCTGATATGAATCAGGAAGACCATTCAGAACGGTCTGCACAAGTGAGCTATCTGGTATAACCTCATCAACAGTAACCAACTGTTCCTTCAAGTCTTTGATCTTTGTTAAAAAACTATCCACAGAATCACCTTCATTCATGTGCTCACTCTCCAATTGTTTTCGGAGGTAAGCAAGAGGAGCCTCATTCCTAGCCTGGTACATTATGGTAAGTGTATCCCAAGCATCCTTTGCTGTTCTACAAGAGCGAATGTGAGGAATAATAACACGTTTGTCAGACAAAGCTATCAATGGATGTGCTTGAGCATCTCTGCCATCCCAATGAATTTGCTCTCCAGTAGGTGCAACAGAAACAACAACACGAACAAGAATTTGCAAAATATCATCTTCGACACCATCTCCATCAACTTCATCACCTGTATTTGTAGTACCTGTAGTCGTAGGTGTAACAGGACGTCTTTCAACACCCTGCACAATGTTCCACAGTCCTTTTGCAACCAATAGATGTCGCATCATATAAGCCCATAATGGGTAGTTGGTACCATCCAACTTATCCTCAACAGCCAACATATGGAATACATCACTGCTTTCGGCCATGGCCGGTGACTAAAATATCTTGATGCAAAAAATTGACTGTATCTCAAAAAGTTGAACGGAACTGCTCAGATGAGTTCTGCTAAACTTGTAGCAGACTTCGAGACTCTTATACTGGAGAATCGAAACAGGTATATATCTTTGGCACAAAAAGACAAAATAGCCTGCACAAGCACTACGATAGTGCGTTCGGAGGCCGAAACGAGCTCAGATCACGATTTCGGCACCACACAAATACGTTGTTTTGATCTCTGAAACACCCTGAGTATGCTCACCAAATTTCGTGCGAATTTGAGACTACAACCGAAGGAGTGTCGATGATGCCCTAGATGAAGCGGCGGCCTGCTCTGATACCAATTATTGGAGTTAGACATCTACGGAAGCACGTGAATAGCACAAGGAAGAAGAAGAAGAAGCTTGGAGCACAATAGACTAGACTGAATGTATTACTAGAGAATGTACAAAGATAAGTAGCCCATTAGGGCAATAGGCATATATACAAGCCGGGGGAAAAAAAAATCCTAAAGAGGGAAAAAAGTGCCCCGGCGGTCCTAGAATGTTCAGACACATCACTACCTAAATATATAAACATCTTCATCACTTGGAACCTCAAATTTCTACTTCTCCCAAGCTTCACCAAGTTCTCTTAGTGGTATCAGAGCTATACCAAGATGAGTGCTGGCTTTCCCTCAATGCTTTAGAAGATTAAAAGAAGCAACTATGCTGCTTGACAAATCAGAATGGAAGCCTATTTAGAAGGTAGAAATCTCCATGGAATTACATCTCGTGATGAAGTTATGCCCAGTCAAAGATCCAAAGGAGGACCTACACAAGACGAGATAGAGAATTCATAGTTTTGTGTTGAACACATGCTCAAGCAAGGTCATATATACTAAAATCTATCTCTAATTTCTTGTTACTTATATTAGAGGATGCAAAACATCTCTAGAGTGCACTTGAGATCTTACTTCTTTTCTAGCACCAAAGCTAGAAAGAACCATCTATCTGACTTAGAAAGTCCAAAACATAGGCATGAAGTTCAAGGAGGGGATGATACCAAGCATATTGTGGAGAAGATTGATAATTTCAAAGCTCCCAATGGCAGGAGAAATATTTTCAGTAAGGTTCTCTATTTACCTACTATCATCAAAAACCTAATAAATGTAGGCCACATAATTGAAAAAGGCTTGCAAGTTAGGTTTACCCAACATGTAGCTTTTGTGGAAGACCAATGTTAAGGCTTCATTAAGATAGCCAGAGGTGAGAAGCATGGTAGGCTCTTTATTTTTGAAGTAATATAAACAAGGAAAATATCTCTCTTCAACTTTAGTCTCAAACTCAAAGTGAGCTTGAAGTATGGCATAAGAAACTTGCTCATGTGAATGAAAGGACCTTGAAGAATATATGTAGGAACTAAAGTGTTTTAGGGCTGCTAAACATATCAAAAGCAACATATGATCAACATATGTGATGTTTGTTACATTGGGAAGGAACAAAGAAACCGATTCAAACAAAAGGGCTACATACACAACAATCTTTTGGACTTAGTATAGAGAGATGTCTGGGGACCAAATCAAGAACCTTCATTGGCATGATCAAGGTATTATGTTTCCTTTGTTGATGATCATAGTAGATGGATCATTTTGTACTTTATGAAGAGTAAGAGTGAAGTGTTTGAATGCTTCAAGAGGTACATAGGATATGTGGAAAATCATATAGATAGATCATTGAAGAAACATGGATCTGATGGAGGGGGAGACCACTTCTCCAAATATTTTGATGAGTATTTTCTAGATAAAGGCATCAAAAGGGAAGTGAATACCACGTATTCTCCTCAAATGAATGGAATTGTAGAGAGAAACAAGACTGTCATTTGATCATCAAGGAGAATGCTTGAAGCGAAGAAGCTACCACATTAATTATGGGCAGAAGCAGTCTCAACTATTGTGTATCTTATGAATAGAATTCCATCTAAATCATTTCAAGTTATAACACATGATGAAGCTTGAATTGTATAAAATCAAGTATAGGTCATTGAAAGGTGTTTGGTTGTTTAGCTTTTGCACATGTACCTTCACAAATTAGAGGTAAACTAGACGAAAGAAAATCCAAGGTAGTATTCATTGGCTATAAATGGGCTACAAGTTTTCTAATCCATCCACAAAGCAACTTACCACTAGTAGGGGTGTTGTATATGAAGAACATATATCATAGTATGATGAGGATAGACAAAAGGTAAACTTACCTTATGATCTTCATTCTGATTTCCATCCATTAGGTAGCAAGCATGATACACAAGTGCAAGATCCAAGAAGTGAATCTGATGATGATCAAGATGCGAAGGAAAGAGGCTATAATCTCTAGAAGTCAAGAGTAAAGGCTAAAATGAAAGATTGTGGAGAATGTTCCAAACATACTCCTAGAAGGTCAAGAAGGAAGAGAAAGTAGTGTTGGGGTTAGATGTCTGCGAAAGCACATAAACAACACAATGAAGAAGAAGAAGCTTGGAGCACAACACACAATACTAAATGTATTACCACTAGAATGTAAAAAGATAAGTGGCCCGTTAGGGCAATAGGCATATATATATACAAGCCGGGGGAAAAAAATCTCCTAAATAGGGAATAAAGTGCCTCGACGGTCCTAGAGTGTTCACACACATCAATACCTAAATATATCAACAAATCCAGCTTCAAAGTGATGTGGTGAACAAGGAGTTGCACTCATGTATAAGGAAGTGGCAAGCTATGTGGAATCAATCCACAAAAGAAAGTAAGCCCAAAGCTTTGCTGAAAGCTTCAAACTTCTCCCTAGGCAGAGCCTTCGTGAAAAGGTTTGTAATGCTCTCCTACATAGGCACATTTGCCAAGCTTATCTCTCGAGGAGAGAACCACTCCCTGACATAATGATAATGCACCTCAATGTGCTTAGTGCGAGCATGGAACAGAGGGTTCCTCGCAACTACTAATGCGCTTTAACTATCAATGAAAATGGTGGTGGCAAAAGATTGACCAACACCCAAATCAACCATAAGGCATCTGAGCCACACACACTCAACAATCGCTATTAAAGCTGCCATATACTTAGCCTCATAACTAGAGGCGGCCACAGTAGGCTGCTTCTTGCTCAACCAAGATATACATGAGCTACCAAGCATGAAGCAAAAACCATTAGTGGACACATGAGTGTCATAGGAACCAGCCCAATCACTCTAAAAAGAAACATTCTAATCTGGCGGTAGTGATCCCCCCTTGGGATAAAACAATCCAAGTAGCTGGGTACCACTCAAGTAGTTAAAGATGTGCTTAACTGTCTGCCAATGCTTGACACCTGCACAATTCATAAACCTCCTCATCTGTGAGACACCAAACTGAATATCTAGCCGAGTAATGCATAAGTAAATCAAGCATCCAATAGCCTGCTAATAGAGAACAACATCAAATGCATCTCCAACATCATGAAGACTCAATAGTAAACCTATCTCCATAGGAGTGGCAATAGGCTTATAGTCTTCAAGGCCAAAACGCTGCAACAATGTGTTAATGTATTTTGTTTGTTACAAAGCCATTTCACCATCAACTTGTATACATTAAGTGCCCAAATAATGATGCAAATGCCCCCAATCAGACATCTCAAATGAGGCATGCAAATCAGCCTTAAAATCAGCAATATGCATGTCATGAGGACTAGTGAGCAGCATGTCATCAACATACACAACAATGATCAGAAGCACATGATTAGCATGCTTAACATATAAGGTGCTTTCAGTTGGATTGTTCTCAAAACCATGTGCAATGAGATAGGCATGTATCTTTTCATACCAAGCACGTGGTGCTTGCTTTAAAACATATAATGTCTTCTTTAACCTGCACACTTGGTTTCATGCCCTTTCTGCACAAAGCCATGGGGTTGAAAAACATACACTTCTTCATGCAAGCCACCATTCAAAACTGTAGTTTTAATGTCCAAGTAATGTACATTCCAAACATGATGGGTTTCAAGTGCACAAATGGTATGAACAGTAGCCATCCGACATGGAGGCACAAAGGTCTCATCAAAATCAATGCCTGTTTCTTGCACATAACCCTTTGCAACAAGCCTAATCTTATACCTATCAATTGTTCCATCAGGTTTAGGCTTTAGCTTGTATACCCACTTAGTGCCAATGGCCTTCTTGCCAAGAGGCAAGTCATGTCATTAGGAAGGAGATAAGGAAGAGCAATTTTTGAGGGATCTCAAATATCACATAAAGTTCTGAGGAATTACCTTTTACATTTTATAGAGCAATTTTTTGGAAACCATGCCATTTTTGTAATCTCTAACAGATTGAGGAGCCATTTTTGTATTTAGACTAGCGATCTTAGGTCTACCCTACCCAATAACTAGTTTAAAAATAGCTTAGTTATCTCTTTAAGATTATTTTTAATTAGATTGGACATTTTCTTGTGAATAATGCCAAACATTCTTGTATAGACATCAATGAGAGTTCCTTTTGTACTGGTTTTTTTCATAATCAAGAGATTTTAGATTTCGTGGATATACCTTCTTTCTCACATTTCTCTTTCCCTTCTCCTGTTTTTCTCAATCTTGTGCTTGAAAAAGTGTCCCAATGTTTGTATCTCCATGGAAGACTCAATTTCAGCCTCATGGAGCCATGTGTGCATGCGATAATCTATTTGCTGAGGCCACAATAGTCCCATATCTACACAAAGAAATATTTCTCTACATGAGTAACTTTGATGATTATGATTATTGTATGGATGATTATTTCTCTTTGGTCCAAATGTGTTGATATATTTAGGTAGTGATGTGTGTGAACACTCTAGGACCCCCGGGGCACTTTTTTCCCTCTTTAGGAGGTTTTTTTCCCCCGGCTTGTATATACGCCTATTGCCCTAATGGGCTACTTATCTTTGTACATTCTCTAGTAATACATTCAGTCTTGTGTGTTGTGCTCCAAGCTTCTTCTTCTTCCTTGTGCTGTTCGCGTGCTTCCGTAGACGTCTAACTCCAACAATTGGTATCAGAGCAGGTCGTTGCTTCTTCTAGGGTGCTGTCGACACTCCTCCGTTTGGAGTCTCAGATTCGCACAAAATTTGGTGAGCATACTCAGGGTGTTTCCGAGATCAAAACAGCTTCGCTGTGTGGTGCCAAAATCGCGATCTGAGCTCGTTTCGGCCTCCGAACGCACTATCGCAGTGCTTGTGCAGGCTATTTCGTCCTTTTGTGCCAAAGGTATATACCAGTTTCTGTTCGCCAGTTTAAGCGTCTCGAAGTCTTCTACAGGTCTAGCAGAACTCGTCTGGGCAGTTCTGTTCAACTTTTTGAGATACAATCAATTTTCTGCATCAAGGTATTTTAGTCACCGGCCATGGCTGAAAGCAGTGATGTATTCCGTATGTTGGCTGTTGAGGATAAGTTGGATGGTACCAACTACCCATTATGGGCTTATATGATGCGACATGTACTGGTTGCAAAAGGATTGTGGAACATTGTGCAGGGTGTTGAAAGACGTCCTGTTACACCTGTAACGACAGGTACTGCAAATACAGGTGTTGGAGCTGATGAAGATGGTGTCGAAGATGATATTCCGCAGATTCCTGTTCGTGCTGCTGTTTCTGTTGCACCTACTGCAGAGCAGATTCGTTGGGATGGCAGAGATGCCCAGGCACATGCATTGATAGCTTTGTCTGTCAAACGTGCCATTATTCCTCACATTCGCTCTTGCAGAACAGCAAAGGATGCTTGGGATACACTTACCACTTTGTACCAGGTTAGGAATGAGGCTCGTGTTGCTTACCTCCGAAAACAGTTGGAGAGTGAGCACATGAATGAAGGTGATTCGATGGAAAGTTTTCTTACAAAGATCAAAGACCTGAAGGAACAATTGATTTCTGCTGATGAGGTTATACCAGATAGCTCACTTGTGCAGACCGTTCTGAATGGCCTTCCTGATTCATATCAGAGTTTTGCCTCTACTCTTCGATTGATGATGAAAGGCAATCCGAATGCCTTGTCATTTGAGGAATTAGTCTCTGTTCTGTTGCAGGAAGATCAGTCCAGGCAGAACAGGTCCATTATGCGTGTTGCAGATCAAGCTTTCCTGGCTAGTCAGAAGGGCAAAGGAAAATGGAGCTCTTCTACTAGTAAGCAGAAATCTGCAAATGCTGCACAATCGAAGAACCAGGATAAAGATGAGAAGAAATCAAAAAAGCAGAAATTGTTCTGCAAGTACTGTAAAGGAAATGATCATATTATAAAGAACTGTCCAAAACTGGCTGCTAAAGAGGCAAAGAAGAAAGAGGCTGGAATGGTTGTTGCAGAGGCCTCTACACCAAAAATAGAGTCTGCAAATCTTGTGCAGGAAGAAGAATGGGCGTTTACTACTGTCTGCAGTTTTGACCCATCTTCTCATGATCAGTGCATGTCTGCAGTAGACTCAGATGTTTGGTACTTTGACAGTGGGGTAACCAAACATATTACCTCGCAGCGCAGTTTCTTCTCTTCACTCGAGCCTGCCCCTACAGGGAATACTGTCACATGCGCCAATAACTCCTCTTATCCTGTTATGGGAGTTGGTAAGATCATTCTGACTACTGCTGATGGTAGTTCTTTCACTTTGTCAGATGCTTTATTTGTGCCAGGGATCAAAAAGAACCTGTTATCAGTTTCTGCATTAGCCAAGATTGGCTTGGTTGTGAAATTCGTTGATGACAGGTGTACAGTCCATGATCTCTCAAATGGCGATGTGATTATTGCTTCTGGCATTTTATGTCGTGGGCTGTATAAGCTCATAGACTATGAAAAATCTGTGAATGATTCGGCATGTGCAGTTCATGATTCTCAGGCTATGTCAGATGCAAAGCTTTGGCATGCACGCTTTGGTCATCTGAATTTTGCTAGTTTGTTACGCCTACAGAAATCTGAAATGGTGTCCTCTTTGCCCAAACTTGAGGCACCTGGAAAACATGTTTGTGAAGGCTGTATTTTGGGCAAAATGCAGCATTCTTCCTTTCCAAAAGATGGTACAGTTCGGGCTATGCAGAAATTGCAGCTTGTACATAGTGATGTCTGTGGTCCTATGCAGACACCCTCTTTTGGAAATTACCTTTACTTTGTGACTTTCATTGATGATTTTTCCAGGCATGCATGGGTATATCCACTCAAAGCAAAGTCCGAAGTGTTCATGTGCTTCAAATAGTTTTTGGTTTTGGCTGAAAATCTGTCAGCATGTAAAATGGGCACCCTCCGTTCTGATCGAGGGGGGGAATATATGTCTTCAGATTTTAATGCATTTCTGGCTGAACGTGGGATAAAACACCAGTGTACAGTTCCGTATACACCTCAACAGAATGGAGTTGCTGAACGAAAGAACAGGTCACTCATGGAGATGGCGAGGTGCATGGTCAAAAGTCAGGCTTTACCACATAGTTTCTGGCTTGAGGCTGTCATGTGTGCAGCATATGTACTGAACAGGTGTCCCACGAAAGCGTTACAGTCTATCACTCCATATGAGGCTTGGCATGACCGCAAGCCATCTGTTGCTCATCTGCGTGTTTTTGGTTGTTTGGCATATGCATTAGTGCCTGAACAACATCGCAGAAAATTGGATGATAAGGCAGTAAAATGTATTTTTGTTGGGTACAGTTCTGAAAGTAAAGGCTATCGTCTGTATCATCCACAGACTAAACGCATTCTGGTTAGACGTGATGTTGTCTTTGTGGAAGATGCTATTCAGCCATTGCTTTCATGTACTAAGGAGACATCTGTTAGCTCCAAAGACATGTATGATACTTTGATGCCTCTTTTTACAGGTGGACAGGCTAGCGCTGGTCCTAATGAGGCAACTTCTCAGCCTTTGCAGGTTTCATATGATGATGCAGATCATTCCATTTCTGATGCAGATTTACATGATGCACTTGTTGATGAGAGAGCTGATATTGAACAGGCAAAAACTATGCCAAAATGGCTGGTGCAGACTTTGCGTGATAACAAATTAGATGCACCTTTGTCATATCGTACTCGTTCAGGCTCTCATAGTACCTCCTTTGCATCAGATTGCTATGCTATGGCTGCATCTAGTCTCTGTGATGAGAATGAGCCTGTTCTTTTGATGAAGCACAAAATTCAGAAAATTGGATGGCTGCTATGCAATCTGAATATGATGCTATAATGAAGAATGGTACATGGTCTTTATGTGACTTGCCTCCTGGCAAGAAGGCCATTGGCACTAAGTGGGTATACAAGCTGAAGCGTAAACCTGATGGTACAGTTGACAGGTATAAGGCTAGGCTTGTTGCAAAGGCTTATGCGCAGGAAAGAGGCATTGATTTTGATGAGACCTTTGCACCTACATGCCGTATGACTACTGTTCGGAGCATTTGTGCACTTGCAGCCCATCATGGTTGGAATGTACATCAGTTGGACATTAAAACAGCATTTCTGAATGGTGACTTGCATGAAGAAGTGTATGTTTTTCAGCCCCATGGCTTTGTGCAGAAAGGGCATGAAAACCATGTGTGCAGGTTAAAGAAGGCGTTATATGGTTTAAAGCAAGCACCACGTGCTTGGTATGAGAAAATACATGCCTATCTGATTGCACATGGTTTTGAGAATAGTCCAACTGAAAGCACCTTATATGTTAAGCGTGCTAATGATGTGCTTTTGATCATTGTTGTCTATGTAGACGACATGCTGCTCACTGGTCCTCTTGAGAAGCATATTGCTGATTTCAAGGCTGATTTGCATGCCTTATTTGAGATGTCTGATTTGGGGCATTTGCATCACTATTTGGGCATTCAGTTTATGCAAGTTGATGGTGGAATGGCTTTGTGTCAAACGAAATATATTGACACATTATTGCAGCGTTTTGGTCTTGAAGACTGTAAGCCTATTGCCACTCCTATGGAGACAGGTTTACGATTGAGTCTTCATGATGCTGGAGATGCATTTGATGCTGTTCTCTATCAGCAGGCTGTTGGATGCTTGATTTACTTATGCATTACTCGGCCAGATATTCAGTTTGCTGTCTCACAGATGAGCAGGTTTATGCATTGCCCAGGAGTCACGCATTGGAAAGCGGTTAAGCGCATCTTTCGCTACTTGAGTGGTACTCGGCTACTTGGGTTGTTTTATCCCAAGGGGGGATCACTACCGCCAGATTTGCATGCTTTTTCTGACTCAGATTGGGCTGGTTGCTATGACACTCGTGTGTCCACCAGTGGTTGGTTGGTAGCTCATGTATATCTTGGTTGAGCAAGAAGCAGCCTACTGTGGCCACTTCTAGTTGTGAGGCTGAGTATAGGGCAGCTTTCACAGTGACTGTTGAGTGTGTGTGGCTCAGACGCCTTATGGCTGATTTGGGTGTTGGCCAGTCTTCTGCCACCACCATCTTCACTGACAGTCAGAGCGCATTGGCAGTTGCGAGGAACCTTGTGTTCCATGCTCGCACTAAGCACATTGAGGTGCATTATCACTATGTCAGGGAGAGGTTCTCTGCTGGGGAGATCAGCTTGGCATATGTGCCCACGCAGGAGAACATTGCAGACCTTTTCACGAAGGCTCTGCCTAGGGAGAAGTTTGAAGCTTTCTGCAAAGCTTTGGGCTTACTTCCTTTCGTGGAGTGATTTCCACATAGCTCGGCACTTCCTTATACATGAGTGCCAGCTCCTTGTTCACCGCATCACTCCCAGGGGGGATTTGTTGATATATTTAGGTAGTGATGTGTGTGAACACTCTAGGACCGCCGGGGCACTTTTTTGCCTCTTTAGGAGGTTTTTTTCCCCCGGCTTGTATATACGCCTATTGCCCTAATGGGCTACTTATCTTTGTACATTCTCTAGTAATACATTCAGTCTTGTGTGTTGTGCTCCAAGCTTCTTCTTCTTCCTTGTGCTGTTCGCGTGCTTCCGCAGACGTCTAACTCCAACAAAATGTGCAAACATGCAAGAAAGACGCAGATTCTCTTCTTGCCCTTTGGCAAAGGTACTAAATCCCAAGTACCATTCTGGTGAATAGAATCCAAATCAATCTTCATGGAATGCTCCCACTTGACATGATCCTCTATGTGCATAGCCTCTTTGTAGCAAGAAGGCTCACCAACATCTGCTAGCATAACAAAATCCGATACTAGACCATATCTATCAGATGGATGCCAGACACGTGGAGAGCATCTCAATGGCTGCTAAACTAGAACATTTGTAGATTGATATGATCATACATTCTCTTGAACATCCCTATGTGCAACATTTTTATGCATGCTAACTCGAGGACTAGTATCCTCAAACAACACTCTTCTCACTTCAACCTCCTTAATGAGTTGTTTATGTAAGGCTCAAAAGAGATGACCAAGTATCAATTTCTTGGAAAAATTAACGAAGTCACCCTAGAGAAATGGATTAATGCATAGTAATGACCAACCAAAAGGATTATATGAGAACATATTTGCTCACACCAATAAGTGTATCAAGTAAATCAACCACTATATAGTTGACAAAACAAAATTTGGAAAATTTTTGCCAAAGTCTCCTCTATAGAATGAGCATATGAACATAATGAAATGCTCATAAAAGTGAAAGTACTGACATGTAAACTCATATATGCAATCACTGACTTCACTGCATATAATCAATTAACCAAAAGAAGCAAACTTGGCTTATCAAGCACCTAGGAACAACTAGCATACATCTCCTATGGTGTGGTTGGGTAAGTCTTCCACCTGCATCATCAAAGAGACCCCAACATCTGGGTGTCTCCTAGTTAAGAAAACCTCACCACGACCCTCTTTATCAACATCAAAGGCTTCATGCAAAAATGTAACCGCTATATCAATGACCACATGGACATACATAAGTGATATCCACAAAAGTGCACATAGTGTATATGTGCTCAACATATGCAATAAAAAGGCACTATAAGGCTGAATTCATAGCCCAAACACTGGCCAGCAACACTTGCAAGTGTCTACAACTCTAGTCTTTCGAATCAAGAACATACATAAGCTTGTAGTGGCTACTCCCACCACAACTAAAACCCTTCAAGAACCCTGTAGATTTACTAGTGTGGTTGACAAAAACAACCCCAAAGGTGAATATTTATTGTTAGAGAAGTACAAAGAGCAATCTTTTTTGAAATTCTTGAACTTGTGTAAAGAGAACTATGCACAAACATACTCCAAAATCGCTCCAAGAATCACCCCAAAAAATGCTTCAAAACAAGATTTGAAGGCAAAGGATGAAGCTATGAGGGACCAAAACATGTTCAAGGTAATGTTATTCTTAGTCTTTCCCCTTCTTCAGACAGCACAAGAGTGTAGCCAAGTGGCAAGAGAGCTTGTCGATTAAGCAGGCTTCGACGAAAGGGGACACAAATTGGGATGGGTGACCTCTTGAGAAGTTTGGAGAACCTCTGTCTTCCTTGATCATTGAGGTCCTTCCTTGCACCCAGCCAACGATGCCAATGGTGACTTCGGTGACTCAAATGAAAAGGTATGCCAAGGTCTATGGCTTGGTGGCCACATAGTCGTAAGCTTTGGGTGGGTGGATAGGTGCTCACTTTGCTCGCAAAAAAGGAAGAAACCTTTTGCCTCAAAATGCTCTAATACCAGTGAAGTATCTTAACAATGATGCGCCACTCTGAAGTCTCCTACTTGAGAGCTCTACGATCATATATTCTAAGGCTACAACATACACAAAAAAACACAATAGCATGAATACATTTTGTAGGTGTTGCAAATGCAGTTGAACTTATAGTTTGTGGTTGACCATGCCACTATATGTCTTATTAAGGAACATATACAAATGTATTCGATGGCCGTTTGGCCCTTCACATGGACACTAATGGTAACAAGAAGGATAACAAGAATGAAGGAAAGAAGAAGGAGGAGGATGATGAAGAAATTTCCCAAGCAGTCTATGATCGCAAGAGCAAGTGGAAAGGGAAGAAGAAAGGACCAGAGCAAGACAAAACAAAAGGACAAGAAAGGCAACCTTGTGCCATCTGTAACAAGACCAATCACACCACTCAGAATTGCTGGTTCAATGGAAGAACATAGAAAGTAGGAGGAAGAAGTGGATTTGGCAACAAAAGAGGCAGAAGTGGAAAAGACTATAATAACAACAATAGAAATCATAAGAGAAGGGATAACAACAACTATCCAGATGATCAATCACATGAAGATTCATTAATCCTAGTGATTTTGAGTCATAAAGAATGTAAATAAGATGAACACATAAATTTTGGTTGTTCAAACCATGTTGCAAGCAATATTTTTCTTCTATCAGACTGGGAGAAACCCAAATATAAGCATGAAGTACAAATAGGGGATGATACCAAACACAATGGGGAAAGGATTGGAAATTTCATAGCCCCCAATGGTAGAACAATTATTTTGAGTAAGGTTCTATATGTATCCACTATTAATAAAAACATAATAAGTGTAGGCCAAATAATTGAAAAGGGATTGCAAGTTAGATTCACTCAACATGGAAGATCCATGTAAGGCTTCAAGAAGATAGCCAGACGTGAGAAGCATGGTAGAATCTTCATATTTGAAGTGGGAGAAACTTGAACTATACCTCTATTCATCTTTGGGTCACAGACCCTAAGTGAGCTAAAAATGTGGCATAAGAGACTTGCTCACGTGAATGAAAGAACTTTGAAGGATATATGCAGGGATCAAAGTGTTCTAGGGTTGCCAAACATAGGAAAGCAACCCATGATCAATAGGTGTGATGCTTGTCAAATTGGGAAGGCACAAAGACAACCTTTCAACCACAAAGGATACATCCACAACAATATCTTGGACTTACTATACATAGATGTGTGGGGACCAAGTCAAGAATCTTCATTAGTAGGCTCAAGATATTATGTATATGTTTTTTGATGATCATATTAGATGGATAATTTTGTACTTCATGAAAAATAAGAGTGAAGCGTTTGATTGCTTCAAGAAGTATCTAACACATGTCGAAAACCATACAAGTAGATCATTGAAGAAGCTTAGATATGATGGAGGAGGAGAATACTTCTCCAAAGATTTTGATGAGTACTTGTAGGATAAAGGCATCTAAACAGTAGTCACCACTAGGTATTCTCCTCAACAAAATGGTGTTGCAAAAAGTAGGAACAAAACTCTAGTTGGGTCAATAAGGAGTATGCTTGAAGAAAAGAATCTATCACATTAGATTTGGACAAAAGCTATATCTACTACATCCTATCTTGTAAATAGACTCCCATCCAAATCTTTTCAAGGTATGAATCTCTAAGAAGCTTGGAATGGCAAGAAGCCAAGTCTAGGTCATTGAAAAGTTTTTGGTTTTTAAGAATATGTACATGTCCCTTCACAAATCAGAGGGACATTGGATGAAAGGGCAACTAAGGTTGTGTTCATTGGCTATGAATAAACACAAATGGGCTATATATTCTACAATCCAACCGCAAAGCAATTCACAACAAGCAGAGATGCTATATTTGAAGAACATAGGCGATGACTTGAAGAAGATAAACAAAAGGTAAAACTACCATATGATCTTGATTCAAATGTTCATTTATTAGAAAACAAGCATGATGCACAAGTGTAGGATTATAGAATTGAATTAGAAGATGAACAAGATGAGAAGGAAAGAGACTACAAGCTCCGAAAATCAAGAGGGAAGGCCAAAATCCAAGAATGTGGAGAATGCTCCAAACACAATCCTAGACGATCAACAAGGGAAAGGAGGCCAGCTCAAAGGTATGGTTAGGAATCTACTTTTGTAACCAAACATCATCTATTTGACCAAAGAATAAGTTTTAGAAGAACCCTCAAAATATGAAGAAGGTGATGATGTGAATGGAATAATTATGACATGTGATGATGCGAATGGAATAGAAAGAATAAAAAAGGATATGGAGGAAGAATTCATGATCAGTAATCTTGGAGAACTCACATTGTTCTTAGGTATGCAGGTCATCTATATAGATCAAGGGATATAATTGAATCAAAGATATTAAGGATCTACTTCTTAAATTCAGTATGGATAATGCAAAGCCTACAAGAACAACTATGGAGATGAATCATAAAATTATTGTTTATCAAGGTGAATGGATTGAAGATATAAAAGAGTATCAAAGTCTTGAAGGTAGCCTAATCTATGCTACACATATAACGATAGATGTTTCCTATATTATAGGAGTGCTAAGTTAGTTCATGCACTTTCCAAGAAAGCCATATATGGATGCAACTAAAATAGTACTCAAGTATTTGATGTTGATATATTTAGGTAGTGATGTGTGTGAACACTCTAGGACCGCCGGGGCACTTTTTTCCCTCTTTAAGAGGTTTTTTCCCCCCGGCTTGTATATACGCCTATTGCCCTAATGGGCTACTTATCTTTGTACATTCTCTAGTAATACATTTAGTATTGTGTGTTGTGCTCCAAGCTTCTTCTTCTTCTTCCTTGTGCTATTCGCATGCTTCCGCAGACGTGTAACTCGAACAATTGGTATCAGAGCAGGTCGTCGCTTCATCTAGGGCGCCATCGATACTCCTCTGGTTGCAGTCTCAGAATCAGAAAAATTTTGGTGAGCATACTTAGCGTGTTTTCGAGATCAAATCAGCTTCATTTTGTGTGCCAAAATCGCGATCTGAGCTTGTTTTGGCCTCCGAACGCACTATCGCAGTGCTTGCACAGGATATTTCATCTTTTTGTGCCAAAGGATTATACCAATTTCTGTTTGCCAGTATAAGCATCTTGAAGTCTGCTACAGGTCTAGCTGAATTCGTCTCGACAGTTCTGTTCAACTTTTTGAGATATAGTCAATTTTCTGCATCAAGGTATTTTAGTCACTGGCCATGGCTAAAAGCAATGATGTATTCCGTATGTTGGCTGTTGAGGATAAGTTGGATGGTACAAACTACCTGTTATGCACTTACATGATGCGACATGTGTTGGTTGCAAAAGGACTGTGGAACATTGTACAGGGTGTCAAAAAACGTCCTATCACACCTGCAACTGTTACAACTGCAAGTACTGAAGCTGATGCAGAAGGTGTTGAAGATGATGATATTCTGCATATTCCTGTTCGTGTTACGATTTCTGCTGCACCTACTGCAGAGCAGATTTGCTGGGATGGCAGAGATGCCCAGGCACATGCATTGATAGCTTTGTCTGTCAATCGTGCCATTATTCCTCACATTTGCTCTTGTAGAACAGCTAAGGATGCTTGGGATACACTCACCATATTGTACCAAGCTAGGAATGAGGCTCGTGTTGCTTACCTCCGAAAACAGTTGGAGAGTGAGCACATGACTGAAGCTGATTCTATGGACAGTTTCCTAACGAAGATCAAAGACTTGAAGGAACAATTGATTTTTGCTGATGAGCTTATACCAGATAGCTCACTTGTGCAGACCGTTCTGAATGGTCTTCTTGATTCATATCAGAGTTTTGCGTCTACTCTTCGATTGATGATGAAAGACAATCCAAATGCCTTATCATTTGAGGAGTTAGTCTCTGTTTTGTTGTAGGAAGATCAGTCTAGGCAGAACAGGTCCATTATGGGAGTTGTAGATCAAGCTTTCCTGGCTAGTTAGAAGGGCAAACGAAAATGGAGCTCTTCAAGTAGTAAGAAGAAATCTACTAATTCTGCATATTCGAAGAAGGAAGATAAAGATGAGAAGAAATCAGAAAAGCAGAAATTGTTTTGTAAGTATTGTAAAGGGAATGATCATACTCATGATCGCCAGATGAGTAGAGGGACCTTAGAAAGAACTCTAGATGGTGACTAAAGGAGGGCTATAAATAGGCTAGGAGGTGAGTCCCAGGCATGCCATTCTCGACTTCTTACATTTTGTATCAGAGCCTAAGGGAGATAGACCTTGGGCAAGGAGATGAAGAATTCAAGAGTTCATGATCTTCTGTGAAGGCTTCTCCACATGTCACAAAAGGTTGAAAAGAAGGAAAAACCTGGGTTGGGACAAGAGGTGATGCTATTCGGAGGTGGCGTTTTGTGCAATTATAGGTATGTACATAGACTTTTTACCATGAAAATGCCATACATGGCTGAATGCAGCTCACAGATCTTGATCCCTTGACCTCCCATGTGTGAGACAAGTGCTCTAACCATAAAGCCACATCAATTTGGTGTACTATGTACTCATATTTTTTAATTTTATTTCTCATTATCTGTTGCATACAATGAAGAACTATAGAGAAAGAGATAAGAGAGATGAAGGAGAAAAAGAATAAGGAGAGAGCGAGAGGATAAAGAGAAGCTTTAGGAGAAAAAGGAGAGAGAGAGAGAGAGAGAGAGAGAGAGAGAGAGAGAGAGAGAGAGAGAGAGAGAGAGAGAGAGAGAGAGAGAGAGAGAGAGAGAGAGAGAGAGAGAGAGAGAGAGAGAGAGAGAGAGAGAGAGAGAGAGAGAGAGAGAGAGAGAGAGAGAGAGAGAGAGAGAGAGAGAGAGAGAGAGAGAGAGAGAGAGAGAGAGAGAGAGAGAGAGAGAGAATGAGAGATGAAGAAAGAGACATAGAAAGAGAATGAAGAAAGAGACATAGAAAGAGAATGAAGAAAGAGACATAGAAAGAAAATGAAGAAAGAGACATAGAAAGAGAATGAAGAAAAGAGAAAGAGAAGAATGAAAGAAAGAGAAAGAGAAGAATGAAAGAAACAGAAAGAGAAGAATGAAAGAAAGAGAAGGAGAAACAGAAGGAGGAAAGAAAGAGAAAAAGATGGAGAAAGAGATAGAGGTAGAAATGAAGAAAAAATAGTAGAGAGAGAGCAAGAGAAGGGAAGAGAGAAATGTAAAAGGTAATAGACAGAAAGAGAGAGATAAGAAAAGAAGAAGAGAAGGAAGAAGAAAGAGAGACAAAGCATAAAGAAAGAGAGAAAAGAAAGATAGGAAGTAAAAGAAAGAGCAAGGTTAGCACACCTACCTTTGCTAAAATGTGCATAACTCTCTTATATGATGGCCAAATTAGATGATTCCACTTGCTATAGAAAGTAGACTCCAGATCTTTGAAATCAATTGTGGAAACTACCATTTAGTAATTAAGAACAATATATAGAGAGTATTTAATTCTCTGCATACTTCTTCAAAGAGGTATGCTTCCCATCCACTTAGCTGCGTTGTTTTGGCCATAACTTCCTCGTGGGAGCTCCAAATCAAGAAATTCAAATGGCTATAGATTCTAAAATTCAAGCCCTTTCTTTGGACTTGTTAGATGCCATATTTTGACCATTGCAAGCCATCTCTGCACAAGCCTTTATATGGCTGTTGATTGGCAAGAAACTGTTTTTTGAATTAATTGACTATCCAATTACGATAACTAGGAGTTCCTAATCATATTTTGAACCATTTTTTATAAGAATCAACTGATTTTCATACCTTGCATCATATTTGTGCTTCAAGTACATGCATTTGGATACTTTTGCATCATAATTTATAATTTTGTATTATTTTCTCTTCTAATTGTATGAAACTAACATTGGAATTTGCATCAAAGTTAGTTTTGATATGACTTCATTTCTACTCATGACATTACATTAACTTTTATTGATTCACAAAATCATGTAGAGGTCTTGTTTGTGTGTTTTAGAATCTTTTGCAGGTATTGAAGCTAGAACAAAGAGATGATCATGAGGGTGTGTAGTGCTCAACAACACATATTGGAAAAGTTTCTTGTTTGCATGTTTTTGGAGCTAAGAAAGCGGTTTGCTTACTACGAGGATGATGGCCATTTTTTTCAGGCTTCATTTTTTTGGGAAAGTGCTACTAAAACATTTCTAGCCATATGGCATTATATGGCATGTGAAAACTAGAGTGATTTGGTGTTGAAGGAGAGAGGTCTTATGTGTGCAACATAACTAAAAGCATATAAAGTAATTGAAGTAGAGATGAAGATGCTTGAGTGGATACATGCATGCATAGATGATATGATTTCTAGAAAGGTGATGTGCATGATGCATTTTCTGTCTACAGAAGACCATTTTATCTATCACCACAATGAGATAGGGTGAGCATAAAGTATGTGATAGAAGTACCATGAATAGGATAAGTTTTCCTTTAGAAAGTAAATGATGAAGATAGATCCCTCAAGAAAAACCAATATGTTTTTTTTTTCTAGTAATTCATAAGCATTGTTCTTCATGGGAATCTATGTACTTGATATAGAATTTTATCCCTAGTTGGCACATGTTAGTGCTATGGTTATGATCATCTAAACAAGTATTAAATTCTTGTATATGATTGGTTCTGATGAGGTTAATGAATGTGCAAGATGCACAATTACTAGAATGATATCCATAGATATTCACTTTCATTGAAAAGTGGATACTGTAAAGAATCCATTTTCCATGAGATGATTTGGATTGTTAATTGGTTTGCATTGTTCTAGATGATCATTATATGCATGGATATGTCTTCATGTCATAATCAATCCAAGAAAATGAATGAGTATGTCTAATCATAAGGATTAACATGTCTCATCATTCTTAGGTTTAAAACAATAATTGAGCAAATACTTAGTGAGGTAGTAGCCTCATAGAGAATTGGATGCTACTCTTTGTGGGAATGCCCAAATTTATTGAAATTCAGAGAGCAAGTAGCTCATAGGCTTGTCTTTAAGCTATCCAATTTTCAAGTGATTTGGATAGAGGTAGAGATATGAAACAAGTGACATAGGCCTGTTACAAAGGGCATTTCTCTTCATTGGTACATCCAAATTACATGATTTTGCTTGAATATGACAATAATTTTCAATAATTTTAAAGATCATTTGATAGGTCAAAGAATCTGATCCGCACATGAAAGTGCAACCTTTGGAATTTCTGAAATGACTAGAGACCATGTCACCTAGAGGTGATTGGTTCTCTTAGCTCATTTACTCAAATTGGATGATTTTTCTTTCTACAATTAGCTAAACATCTCCAAATGATTCTTAACAAATACCAAGATTATATTAATCTCCATTTAGGAGATATAAAGAAAAGAGTGAAAGTGAGCCTCTACAAATTGTTAATATGTTGCAGATATAGAAGCTTAGTATCGTTGTCATTATGAAAGCCTCTAATGTCCAAATACTATGAAATATATATCAATAAAATTAGGTAGTAGTAGCTATAGGGTATTCAAATTTGGAAAAAAATTGGACATCAATTGGTAGGTCAAATGACCTATTCAAATGGCCTATTCTTCTTAGAACTATCTCTGGGGAGGATTTGCCAAGATCGGTGCATCTGTTTGATAAATAAATGGTTGTTCCATATTGGAAGCTCCAATTTCAGATATTTTTCTTGGACAAGCTACTCCAATATATACCCTATGATTTGTTTAAAATTAAAGGATTTTGGAATTTATCGTCCTAGCTAGAAGATATTCTAAAAGTGTAGCTGCATTGTTTTTAGGCTCACCTAAGCACATGTGTAGCAGAGATAGAATGATACATTTGAATGCGTATTTGATTGAATTTTAGGTTGAGATTTCATGAACCCAAACTAGGTAAGATGATCTAAATCATGAAATAAAGAAAATGAAATTTGGAGTTTGTTTCGTCAATCTAAGGGCTTCAAGAAGATGACCTTGTACATTTTTAGAGTTGGTTATCAAGTATTCGACCCTTCCAATGAAATGGTAATAGAACTTTGCAAAAACGTCCAAATCAAGTGATTTTTTAGCCTCATGAATGCTTGAGAAAAAGCTTTAGAAGGCTTCAATATTTCATAGATTTTTCATCATTAAAAAGTAGTTAAGGTTAAGTTTTAATCTGCTGCTTTTGAAAATTGTTTATGCCAAGTGGATGACATTGTTGAAAGGAAAAGATTTTCCATAGGTTTTTATGATACCTTTTTGATATGGTGTGATCACCATGGGCTAGCCATGCCCTAGATACTTGTTTCTTGATCATTGTTTTATGGTGACCATTTGTAGTAGGATAGAGGAGACTCTACCAAAATTCTCAAAAACATATATAATGCATGAGAGTATGGGAAATGAGAACTTTAGTAGTTGTTCTCATTTTATATATTTTGGGATTAATAAAAGTTGTATAAATTCCAATTCTTGTGAGTTATTGTTTGACTCAAGTCACATGAGTGATATTTGATGCAAGCCGTATCCTTCACAACTCTAGTTGAGTTGATTTATTATATAGTTTCTCACTTCTCAACTCAAGATGAGTTGATGTTACAAATATTTATGAGTGATAGAGTCATAGGAATGACTGTTGTTTCCGTAGAGGGAAGGAAAAAATTCAAGAACACTTCATGATTTCATTATTACTATTTATGGTTGTGAGTACTCATCGATTTATTCTTGTCCTTTTGAAAGAAGTGTTTGACTTTAATCTCATACACACATCTATGTGGGGTATAAAGTTTGGTGGTATGGGACATCAAACTTTGTATTCTACCTAGGTGTAGGACAGAGGGTATGGGAGAGAAGTCTCTGAGGTTGTATTTTTGTTATGGGTTGGAGTTCATTCATATGATCTTCTTACTATTAGACAACAGAGGGACAGTTGAGACAGTCCCTTTATATGTGACCGCAAACAAGGCAAGGCCACAGGCAAGTAGCCTAGAAGTGGAAAGGCAAGGTTTGCACATATGAATTATGAATAGGTAATTGCATTGAGAAGAATTCATAGAGTATGTACTACTTTATTTGATATGCCTGAGGTTAGGCCATGTTGCATACATAGTGTGTATGAGGTGAGCTAGATGCTTAGCCTAGTGGGCTATGAGTGTGCACACATCTACTTACCATTTTTCAGTGTATTTAGTGGACTCATATTATGGTCCTCATTATATTTGGGAGTGGCAGATTATTACATTAGTTTACAAGAGACACCTCATTCCTAGTTGGGAATGATTTGATCATAGTGATCAACAGATGGTTGTGAGAGATAAAAGCAAGTTTCATCCACTTGGAACGTCTTGCATGTTATTATTGAGAAGCCGGTGGTAGTTCCACTAGTTTTTATACTTTCTTAGCACGTCTTCACTTGGCATGATGGACTTAGTTCCATAAAGTGGATTGGGATTTACTTTGTGTGGGACATATTTTGATCCATAGTTTGGATATGAGAGATTGGTATCTTGATCCATATTCTGGATCCTTGATAGATTCTCATCTTGGATTCACAGTTTGGATCATGATAAGAATTTATTGAGTTTCATTTTATTATAGTGAAAAATCAAGTAGATTTACTTGATCTTAGAGATAAATAACTATTTCGAAAAAATTTCCATTTAATTCTCGTATTTTTCTCAACAAAGATTGGAGCATTGTTTGTTTTGGTTAAGCATAGTAATTTTTCATTACTCTAGTGGAATAAGTAATTTTACACGATTATACCATGTGACAAGCTATCAGTGGTTATTTAAGGGAGATAAGGGCAAGCTGCCAAGGTCTTTGCAGGTGAAAAGCCATCACAAGTTAGTGGTCAAGGTCTAGGTATAGGGAGTTCGAGGATATTCAGATCACTTATGTTGCGCACGTGTGGACTCATTGGGCCTCAGCTGGATTCCTACAGTATGCCCAAGGCAAGGACTACTATTTGTTTGTGGAATGCTAGATAGGAAGCATAGAGACTAGTTGTCTACCTTTTGAACATCTAGTATTTCATACACCTAGCACACTCTACTCTTATTATTTGGAATCATAGATTCTGATTCCCATGTTTTTTAGCTCCTTCTATATCATTGAGGACAATGATCTTTAGATGGGGGAAAGAGTGTTATATTCCAAAGACGTACATGCCTGGAGGAATGAGAAGTTCCTTTCTCGGGGGATAGTCAAGGCCAAAAGCGAGAGATTTTGTACGAGGTACCTACTCATGATGACTAGATGAGTAGAGGGACCTTAGAGAGAACTCTAGATGGAGACTAGGCAAGAGCTATAAATAGGCTAGGAGCTGAGTCCTAGGCATGCCATTCTTGACTTCTTACACATACATATTTACAAAGATTAACTACATACATACATGCATACATACATACATACATACATACCAATCCCCCTCTATTGAAACATACATACATACCTTGTTGAAATACATGGACAATCTCTCCATTTCCACAGCATTACGTTATAATGAATAAATCTTGCACATACACTTAAGCGGATCCCTTACTGAACATTGGTGTGAAAACTTTCACACATCAAGAATATACGTCCTTTCACTTCTTGATGGAAAAACCTAGTCACTCATCACCCTCTCACTTCCAAGTATTCAATCCTGAAAGGCCCGTCCTTAATTTTATATTGGTCTTGGCAAGGTGCACATTAAGATTTTTTTCAAGTTGGTTTTGTTTACAAAAGGAAAAATCTTCAAAGTCTACACTTTTTTTTTTTTAATTGTGATAAGCGATTTGTCTTTTCTATAAACGTTTCCTAGGATCAAATTTTCTTTTGTTCCAAAAATACGGATTATGTTTTATATATCGGTGGATATATAAGTACTAATATATTTTTATTTCCTGTTCTTGAAATGGTATTTCCTTTATACAAAGTTTATAGGGTGATTGTGGCTATTAAAGTATTTTATTCACATATATATATGGGTAATTGTGTATACATATAAAATTTGATAGTTTTATAACTAAAACTTCATTGTTTATAGCACATATGTATGTACTTGCGTGAATGTATGTGTCCTAAAGCTCTTGATACTCACAAATATTGCAAGCACATGTTATTGTTCCTCCAAATGAGTTCTAGGATGACCACTCCTAGAAAACAAAGATAATTGAAATATTCGAACACAAATGTTTTATTAAAAAAACATGCTTAACCTTAAAACATAATACATAATTAATATGTTCAAAATCCTAAAACCTAAACCATAACTTCATATGTATTTAGGTATATATGCTTCTTTATAATTTAAAACCCAATCTTTTTTCTGTTTAGGTATGTATGATTGTATAAATCTCTAAACGCAAACTCTTTATGTGTTTGCGTATATATGCTTGTTTGAACCCCTAAGCTTAAATATTTATGTGTTTAGGTATGCATGCTTGCATAAATCCCTAAACCTTAACTCTTGACATGTTTAGGTCTATGCCATTTTTTTAAACCCCCTAAATCCTATTTATGAAATTCCTAAACCCTAACATTCTAAATGTTGAGGTATGCATGATTTCATAAATCTATAAACCAAAACGCTTTATGTGTTTAGGTATATACATTTGTTTAGACCCCAAAAACCTAATTTTGTTGTGTTTAAGTTTGTATACTTGTATAAATCCCTGAATCCTAACTCTTTATGTGTCTTCGAATATATGTTTGTTTGAACCTCTTAACCCTAATTCCTAATTTGTTTAGGTATCCATGCTTGTGTAAATTGTTAAACCCTAATTCTTTATGTGTTTAGGTATGCATGCTCAAATAAAACTATGAACCCTAAGTGTTTAGGTGTTTAGGTATACATGCATATTTAACACCGAGAGAAACTATCCTCCTAAACTTTATTGTATTTAGGAATTCTTGTTTGTATAAATCCCTAAATACTAACTCTTTATGTGTTTACATATATATTTTTTCATATATGTGTATGCATGTATGTATATGTGTATGTATATATGTATGTATGTATGTATGTATGTATGTATGTATGTATGTATGTAGGTATGTATAGATCATCAAGCTTGAATTTTGCTTTATAAGGAGTTGATCTAGTCCTAAATTCATTTATGAAATGGGTGATAGTGATACGATAAACTCTTGAGAATCTTATCCATGTAAAAACGGATTTATGGTATCACATAAGAATATCTTATGGATCTCTTATTCATGTAAAAGTTTTGATTTTTTATTCTTGTAAAAAGAAAGAAGAAGATCAAATTCCGTGATGTGAAAGTTGGTGAGTTTGATATACAATTAGTCACCAAATCAAAACGAGGAATAGATTGCTACTTTCTCTAGGTAGTAGGACGTGATTTCTTCATCACAACTAACAAGTTCCACCAGATGATTTGAATTCAAATGATCGTAAAAGAAGTAATGGGCTTCACATAGAGTCTATATAAAGACTCACAATCTCTTGTGTTATAAAATAGATAAATACAGATACACATTTTGATCTTCAACTTTCTTCTTTTTCAATCTTTGCATCATAATCGCCAACTATATTCAGCTTGGAGGAGTTTGCTCTCTCTCTCTCTCTCTCCAGTCATCCAAACTTTATGAGTAAGAACGAATGGAATGGTTACTCTCGGAGGATATTTGTTGAAGCAAGACGAGTTGATGAGCTGCATGAAGACACATGATAAAGCGCTAAAAGTCTGTTTTGTCAACCGGTTAAAGACCACATCTTGTCTAGCAGGAAACCGAAAGAAGTTGCGTTTTAACAGAGGGAACATGAATGCATCACACAATCAATTCCGGGCTTTTGTGAATACGAGATTGGATCTAATGTGTAGAGCTCATGATATGAGAGAGAGAGAGAGAGAGAGAGAGAGAGAGAGAGAGAGAGAGAGAGAGAGAGAGAGATACGTAATACAAGAATCAAAGGAGAAGATATGGACAGGTAGGCGAATGAAGAAAAACGAGGCTTGTGTTGATTCTATTTTGCTCTCTTCTCACCAATACATCAGTACATTCTCCATTCCTAACAAAACCTCTCAAAGGCATCATTTCATGCTCCATTTCCTAACAAAACCTCTCAAAGGCATCAGATTGTAAGAGTTCGTTTTCTCTCTACAATGATCCAAACTTTATGAATAATATTGCATTGGAATGGGAACATTGTCAAATGCATGTTTAATACATTCTATAACCTTTAGGTTAGTATATTGTGTATAATTGCATTTGTAAGGTCTTGGGGTGTATTTCTATACATCCTTGAAAACTTAGGGATAGATTTGTTTAAGTTTAAGATTATAGTTGAAGCATACATTGCTTATAAATTGTATTCTTGTGCATTATAGCATCTTAAATCTTTAAGCCATTATCCTCTAAGAGGATTAATTGTAATCAGGTTGGGAGCATTGAGTGTGAAAAGTTGAATGATTCATCCAAAAATAGCAAATTCTTTGAGCTAGCCAATGTGCACATTTATCTGGTTTGTATCAATCTTCCAAAGAAAATAGGGTGTTTTATTACATCACTTGCAAGCTCATGAGGTATACTAGACTCTGCAAAAGCTTGAATGTTGGGTTTGTGCTGGTTGGGTAGATCAATCTTCATCACTTGGACCTCAAATTTCTACTTCTCCCAAGCTTCTCCAAGTTCTCTTAGTGGTATCAGAGCTATACCAAGATGGGTGTTGGCTTTCCCTCAATGCATTAGAAGATTAAAAGAAGCAACTATGCTACTTGACAAATAAGAATGGAAGCCTATTTTGAAGGTAGAAATCTCCATGGAATTATAGCACGTGATGAAGCTATGCCCACTCCAAGATCCAAAGGAGGACCTACACAAGAGGAGATAGAGAATTCACAGTTTTGTGTTGAACAAATGCTCAAGCAAGGTCATGTATATACTAAAATCTATCTCTAATTTCTTGTTACTTATATTAGAGGATGCAAAACATCTCAAGAGACTTGGGATGCACTTGAGATCTTATTTTTTTCTAGTACCAAAGCTAGAAAGAACCATCTATCTAACTTGGAAAGTCCAAAGCATACACATGAAGTTCAAAGGGGGGATGATACCAAGCATAATGTGGAGAAGATTGGTAATTTCAAAGCTCCCAATGGCAGGAAAAATATTTTGAGTAAGGTTCTCTATGTACCTACTATCATCAAAAACCTAATAAATGTAGGCCAAATAATTGAAAAAGGCTTGCAAGTTAGGTTTACCCAACATGGAGCTTTTGTGGAAGACCAGTGTTAAGGCTTCATGAGGATAGCCAGAGGTGAGAAGCATGGTAGGCTCTTTATTTTTGAAGTAATATAAACAAGGAAAATATGTCTCTTCAACTTTGGTCTCAAACCCAAAGTGAGCTTGAAGTATGGCATAAGAAACTTGCTCATGTGAATGAAAGGACCTTGGAGAATATATGTAGGAACCAAAGTGCTTTAGGGCTGCTAAACATATCAAAAGCAACATATGATCAACAGATGTGATGTTTGTTAAATTGGGAAGGAACAAAGAAAACGATTCAAGCACAAAGGCTACATACACAACAATCTTTTGGACTTAGTATAGAGAGATGTCTGGGTACCAAATCAAGAACCTTCATTGGCATGATCAAGGTATTATGTTTCCTTTTTTGATGATCATAGTAGATGGATCATTGTGTACTTTCTGAAGCGTAAGAGTGAAGTGTTTGAATGCTTCAAGAGGAACATAGGATATGTGGAAAATCATATAGGTAGATCATTGAAGAAACTTGAATGTGATGGAGGGGGAGACCACTTCTCCAAACATTTTGATGAGTATTTTCTAGATAAAGGCATCAAAATGGAAGTGAATACCTCGTATTCTCCTCAAATGAATGGAATTGTAGAGAGAAACAAGAACTTTATTGGATCATCAAGGAGAATGCTTGAAGGGAAGAAGCTGCCACATTATTTATGGGCAGAAGCAGTCTCAACTATTGTGTATCTTATGAATAGAATTCCATCCGAATCATTTCAAGATATAACACATTATCAAGCTTGGAATTGTATAAAATTAAGTATAGGTCATTGCAAGGTGTTTGGTTGTTTAGATTTTGTACATGTACCTTCACAAATTAGAGGTAAACTAGATGAAAGGGAATCCAAGGTAGTATTCATTGTCTACAAATGGGATACAAGTTTTCTAATCCATCCACAAAGCAACTTACCACAGGTAGGGGTATTGTATTTGAAGAACATATATCATACTATGATGAGGATAGATACACAAGTGCAAGATCCAAGAAGTGAATCTGATGATGATCAAGATGCGAAGGAAAGATACTATAAGCTTTAGAAGTCAAAAGTAAAGGCAAAAAATAAAGAATGTGGAGAATGTTCCAAACATACTCCTAGAAGGTCAAGAAGGAAGAGAAAGCATTGTTGGAGTTAGATGTCTGCGAAAACACACAAACAACACAAGGAAGAAGAAGAGGCTTGGAGCACAACACACAATACTAAATGTATTAGCACTAGAATGTAAAAAGATAAGTAGCCCATTAGGGCAATATGCATATATACAAGCCAGGGGAGAAAAAGCTCCTAAAGAGGGAAAAAAGTGCCTCGATGTTCCTAGAGTGTTCACACACATCAATACCTAAATATATCAACAAATCCCCCTTCAAAGTGAGGTGGTGAAGAAGGAGCTGCACTCATGTATAAGGAAGATGCAAGCTATGTGGAATCAATCCACAAAAGAAAGTAAGCCCAAAGCTTTGCTGAAAGCTTCAAACTTCTCCCTAGGCAGAGCCTTCGTGAAAAGGTCTGCAATGTTCTGGTACGCGGGCACATTTACCAAGCTGATCTCCCCACGAGAGAATCTCTCCCTGACATAATGATAATAACGCTCAATGTGCTTAGCACGAGCATGGAACACAGGGTACCTCGCAACTACCAATGCGCTCTAACTATCAATGAAGATGGTGGTGGCAAAAGATTGACCAACACCCAAATCAACCATAAGGCATCTAAGCCACACACACTCAATAGTCGCTGTGAAAGCTTCCCTATACTCACCCTCAGAACTAGAGATGGCCAAAGTAGGCTCCTTCTTACTCAACCAAGATATACATGAGCTACCAAGCATGAACCAAAAGCCATTAGTGGACACATGAGTGTCATAGCAACCAGCCCAATCACTCTCAAAAAAAGCATGCAAATCTGGCGGTACTGATCCCCCTTGGGATAAAACAATCCAAGTAGCTGGTTACCACTCAAGTAGTGAAAGATGTGCTTAACCACCTTCCAATGCTTGACACCTAGGCAATGCATAAACCTGCTCATCTATGAGACACCAAACTGAATATTTGGTCGAGTAATGCATACGTAAAATCAAGCATCCAATAGCCTTCTGATAGAGAACAACATCAAATGCATCTCCAACATCATGAAGACTCAATCGTAGACCTGTCTCCATAGGGGTGGCAATAGGCTTATAGTCTTCAAGGCCAAAATTCTGCAATAATGTGCCAATATATTTTGTTTGATAGAAAGCCATTTCACCATCAACTTGCATAAACTCAATGCCCAAATAATGATGCAAATGCCCCCAATGAGACATCTCAAATGAGGCATGCAAATCAGCCTTAAAATCAGCAATATGCATGTCATGAGGACCAGTAACTAGCATGTCATCAACATAGACAACAATGATCAGAAGCACATAATTAGCATGCTTAACATATAAGGTGCTTTTTGTTGGACTGTTCTCAAAACCATCTGCAATGAGATAGGCATGTATCTTTTCATACCAAGCACGTGGTGCTTGCTTTAAACCATATAATTTCTTCCTTAACATATAGACCTAGGTTTCATGCCCTTTTTGCACAAAGCCATGGGGCTGAAAAACATACACTTCTTCATGCAAGTCACCATTCAAAAATGCAGTTTTAATGTCCAATAATGTACATTGCAACCATGATGGGCTGCAAGTGCACAAATGGTTGGAATGTACATTAGTACAATGTATAAAGACTCGTACATAAGGAAAAACCTAATGTTCGCAAATGAGTGAGCTGGCAAGAAAGAAATGTGCCATGACGCTCAATAGATAAATCTAATAAAGCTCAATGAAGTGTCCTTGACATATACCGGCGTGACCACTATACATGTCAGAGAAATGAAAAAGTGATACATGTCATCCTCGATCATCACATGTTGAACTTGAAATCTCAACACTCCCCCTCCAGCTCAACGCCATGTCCTCTAATTCAAGCATCTTCAGAAACTTCTTCAGCTTCTCTCCTCCAAGTGCTATAGTGCCTGCTAATACCTTCTCTCTGATGAAGTGATAATGTACCTCGATATGCTTTATTCTAGCATGAAAAATAGGGTTCTATGCTAATTGTATGCTGCTTAGATTATCACAATAGATGGTGATAGGCTTTTGCACTTCCACACCTAAATCTGCAAGTAGCACCTTCAACCATGATGCCTTACATGCTGTCATTGCAACACCTCTATACTTAGCCTCTGTACTTGACAAAGGAATAGTAGGTTGCTTCTTGTTGCTCCATGTAATAGTTGCACCTCCAAGTGAGAATAGAAAGCCACTAGTAGATCTTCTATCTGGAGTACTACTAGTCCAATCTGGGTCGGTGTATCCATGAACCTGCAAATCTACACCAGCTTCATAAAACAATGCATAATCCAAAGTAGCACTCACATAACGTAGAGTGCGCCTCAGAGCATCCAAATGTGGCATCCTGAGAACCTCCATAAATTGACTTTCAAGTCCAATAGTGTAGCTTAGATTAGGCCTCGTAATTGTTAGATATATCAAACTTCCCACAATTTTCGTGTACATATAGCATTTTCCAATGCTTCACCTGATGTAGTATCTAACTTCAAATTCTGATCTAATGGCATAGAAATCAGTTTACAATCAGCCATACCATACTTTTGCAGCATATTCAAGGCATATTTCCTTTGCGACATGCGTATACTTGTTTCTGTATGTATAAACTCAATGCCCAAGAAATAGTGCAACACACCAAGATCTTTCATGTCAAATTCCCACATAAGAAGTTGCTTTACCTCTTTGATGCTTCCTTCATTATCACCGCCTACAATCAAGTCATCAACATAGATAGAAACAATTGTGATGCCATCATCACCCTTCCTTGCATATAGTGAATGATCTGCATCACACATAGAAAATGCAATGGTGGTCAAGTAATCAACAATCCTTGCATGCCATGCACGAGGTGCTTGCTTCTGCCCATATAAATCCTTTTGTAACCTACAAACATATTCTGAATGCTTTGAATCTTCATATCCTTGTGGCTAGTCCATGTATACTTATTATTGTAACTCGCCATGTAGAAAAGCATTCTTCACATCGATCTGATGCAATGTCCATCCTTTTCTGTAGCTAATGAAACAAGTGTTCTGACAATATACATTTTAGCTACAAGGCTGAATGTTTCATCATAACCAATGCCATAAATTTGTCCATATCCTTTTGCTACCAAACGTGCTTTATACTTGCTTATGGTACCATCAGCATTGTGCTTTACCTTGTAAACCCACTTGTAGCCTATGGGTTTCTTTCCTTGTGGCAATGGAACTAGCTTCCATGTATCATTTCCATAAAGTGTAGGCATCTCCTCATCCATAGCTTTTTCCCAATCTACATTTCCAATTGCATCTTCAAAACAGGAAGGGTCAACATCTTGTATTACCTTTGTCATGTAGGTACAATGATGAGCCATGTAACTATCATATGTCAATCGTTGCACTGAATTCCGCACCTCCTAGATCTTGTTGGTCCTGGGTCACTTGTCCTTGTATCATCTGCATGTGCCTTTCTTACTCTTGGAGTCTTCACAAAGGGCAATCCAAGTTCCTCATCAAGACTCTTCTGTGAACCACTTGAATCTCCATCAAGGTCTTCAAAGCCTGCACATGTTTTATGACCAACAGAAAGCTTTTCTTAACCTTTCTTGGATGTATTTGATGACTAAAATTTCCATGCAATCTTCCACTCCATGGATTTGGGTTCGACCTATATCTTGGTGATGCATCCGGTCCACTCAAAGATTGAGATTCTACACTTGAATTTTCAGCATTTTATTTGTCATTTGGTTCAAGATTCAGTCCTTCTTTAGCATCTACATATAAGCTTGACATTTCATCAAATACCACATCTCTATTCACCTTCACCTATCATGTGAGTGGGTTATAACATTTATATCCCTTTTGCTCAAGGGAGTATCCAATGAAGACACAGAGCTTCATCTTCAATTCATTTGGAATATGTACATATGCAATACAACCAAAAACTTTCAGATGTAATAAGTTTGGCTTTTGGCCTGTAAACATCTCTTCAAGTCTAACTTGATGTACAACAACAATCGGAGTTCTGTTCATGATGTATACAATAGTATGAACGACTTCTGGCCAATGACAATGAGTCATATTCTTCTTGGCCATCAAGGCGCTTGCTATTTCTACAATATGTCTATTTTTGCATTTAGCAACACCATTCTGTTGTGGTGTGTACCTGCATGAAAACAAACACTGAATTCCATGAGTTTTTAGAAAATTGTTGAACTCATTTGACATGTATTCACCTCCTCCATTAGATCTTAATGTCTGAACATACTTCCTTATCTGCTTTTCCACCATAGCTTTAAAAATCTGGAAGTGAGTGAACAGCTCACTCTTCTCTTTCATGAAATATACCCCCACTTTTCGTGTATGGTCATCAATGAAAGTAACATAAAACTTGCAACTGCCCATAGATGTGGTCTTTGCAGGACCCAAAACATCTGTATGTACTATTTCTAGTATGTTCTCACTAACATGCTTGTCATGTGGAAATGATGCTCTTGATTGTTTTTCCAAATTGACATGTTGCACATAACTTTTGCATCTCTACAACCTTGAAATTTGGTAGTCCATGGACAATATCCTTTGACTGCATCAATTTTAGCCTTTGAAAGTTTGCATGTTCAATCTGTTTATGCCAAATCTCTATATTAGCAATGAATCCTCCACCTTTTGCAAACATGGCTACATTCATTTAAGGAATTTTCACATTTAAGTTGAACATCCTACCCACTTTGTTTCATTTGGCAATCAATCTTCCATCCCATTTGTATTCTTCTACATATAACCCATCAACATTGAACCTGACTTATAATACCTCGTTAACCATTTTTGCAACAAAAACCAAGTTCTTTGTTATATTTGGAACATGCAGCATGTCAGCCAGATGTTTTACCTTTCTACCCTCCGTAGACAATGCTATGTTTCTTGTATGCTCGATAGGGTGTGATGTGTTATCACCTGTTTCAACATATCCAAGAACTGGCAATTTCTGCAAAGTACTAAACCATTCCACATGACTATTCATGTGATTTGAACACCTGAATCAACATACCAAGCATTATCATTCGAATTTGAAGCAGACATCGTATTCATCATGTGATGTTGAACCATGAATAGCTTCGCAAAATCATCTACACTTGTGGATGCATAGTTCTTTTGTTGCCTTTTGTTATTTTGATTCTTCAACCTACAATCATGTTCAAAGTGTCAAAGTTTACCATAATTATAACATCCTTTACTGTCATTACCTAAAATCATTTCTTTGGAAATTTCTACAACCTCTTTGGCTCCCCCTACCTCGAAACTATCGTCTTCCTCCTGTATGATTCTATTGTTGACCTTGGTCTTGGTTACTGTTTCCTCTTCCACTTCCAAAACCTTTACCTCTACCTCTTCCTCTACCAGAGTAGAATACCTACTTAGAACTAGGCTTTCCTTGGGATTTTGAATCCTCACCAAGATTATTTTCTTCAATAATCAGCATGGATACCAAATCCACAAAATTCGTGATATTTTGTTTGATCTGTATAGAAGTTCTAAACTGCCTATATGTAGCTCCTAAACCATGAAGGCACACTTCCACCTTATCATCATTATCATCTACATTCATGCCAATAAATGCAAGTGACTCACATATGCTTTTGATTTTCAGGGTGTAGTTACTTATCTGCATGCCCTTCTTCTCCAATGTGTGCAGCTCATTCTTAAGTTGCAATTTTCATGCCTTTGTATTGGTCTAATACAATGTGACCAAACTGTTCCAATCCTCTTTTGGAGTCTTGACATCTTGTGTGTGCAATCATGCTATCCTGTATGCTAACAAATAGCCAATACATTACCTTTTGTGCTCCTTGATTCCATTCCTCATATGCTCTTAAGTGGTCCGCAGTCCGATTCCTCTTTGGTAACTGTGGAGCATTTTTTTTCTCTCCTTTGATGTACTTCCAATAGCCTTTTCCCATTAGGAAATTCGTTATGTTGAATCTCCAAGCATGGAAGTTGCTCTTGTCGAGCTTATCGCTCACAAGCTAAATCATTCCATCGGTGTTTGCCATTCCTACAGTAATTCACAACAATGCAAAACACCACAAGCAACACTTCTGCTTGAACACTATCGCACTATGACGTGATAGTTCGATCTCAAAAAAAACATAGTTTTCGTGTATCAAGAATACACGGAATTGCTTAAAATTTTGGACCTGGAACAAATGAGTGTTACCGAACAGGACACAAGTTATAGTTTTGCAAACTGACTTGTCATTTGTATGGGCCCCACCTTGCGGACTCGAAATGGAGGTTGAGATGGAAATTTTCATTGCAATCTTAGGTCATTTGTGAATTGTGCTTTCTCCATGCCTTCTCACATACTCTTCACCGTCAGCCTTCTCCATGAGCTCTCTACAGTCACATTGGCTTTGATACCACGTCACAAGGAAGGAGATAAGGAGGAGAGCTCACACACACACTCTCACAATCAAAGAGAAGCACACACTGAGATTGAGGCAAGGAAGAATGATCTTCTTCTTCTTCTTCTATTACATAAGAAGGAATGTACAAGAATGACCTAAACACAAGAATAAAACTACTGCAATATATAAAGACCAGTACATAAGGAAAAACCTAATGTCCACGAATGAGTGAGCTAGCAAGAAACAAATGTGCCATCACTCTCGGTAGATAAATCTAATAAAGCTCAATGAGGTGTCTCTGACATATACCGGTATGACCACTATACATGTTAGAGAAATGAAAAAGTGATACGTGTCATCCTAGATCATCACATGTTGAGTTTGATATCTCAACAAGTCACATAAACACTAGGTACAATTCTTCATGATAACACCATATTCAAATTGCATTGCAGCCATCCAATGTTCAGAATTTTGTGCTTCATCAAATGAAACTAGCTGAGTCTTATCATAGAGACTAGATGCAACCATATCATAGCAATGTGATGCAAAAGAGGCACTATGAGATCTTGAATGAGTACGATATAACAGAGGTGCATCTAATTTCATGCAAAGTCTACACTAGCCATTTTGGCATAGTTTTTGCTTGCTCAATAACAGCTCTCTCATTAACAAGTGCGTCATGTAAATCTGCATAGAAAATGGAATGATCTCCATCATCACATGAAACCTTGAAAGGCTAAGAAGTTGCCTCATTAGCACCAGCACTAGACTCTCCATCTGTAAAAAGAGGCATAAAAGTATCATACATGTCTTTGGAGCTAACAAATGTCTCCTTTGTACATGAAAGTAAGGGCTGAATAACATCTTCCACAAAAACAACATCATGGCTAATCAAAATGTGCTTAGTCTATGGATGATACAGACGATATCCTTTGCTTTCAGAATTGTACCCAACAAAGATACACTCCTTTATCATCCAATTTTTTGTGATGTTGTTCAGCCACTAATGCATATGCCAAACAACTAAAAACATGCAGATGAGCAACAGATGGCTTGCGACCATGCCAAGCCTCATATGGAGTGATAGACTACAATGATTTAGTAGGACATTTGTTAAGTACATATGCTACACACATAATAGCCTCAAGCAAGAAACTATGTGGTAAAGCCTGACTCTTGACCATACACCTCGCCATCTCCATGAGTGACCTGTTGTTCCATTCAGCAAATCCATTTTGTTGAGGTGTATACGACACTGTACACTCATGTTTTATCACACATTTATCCAGAAATGCATTAAACTCAGAAGATATATATTTCCCCCCTGGATCAAAACGAAGGGTGCCCATTTTACATGTTGATAGATTTTCAGCCAAAACCAAAAATTGTTTGAAGCACATAAACACTTTGGAATTTGCCTTCAATGGATATACCCATGCATGCCTAGAAAAATCATTGATGAAAGTCACACACAAAGTAAAGATAGTAGAGAGTGTCTGCATAGGACGGGAGATATCACTATGAACAAGCTGCAATTTCTAAGTAGCTCAAACTGAAACATCTTTTGGAAATGAGGAACGCTACATTTTGCCCGAAATACAATGGTGTTTTACCACTTCAAGAGGTTCAAAAACCTAGTGGAGAAGGAAACAAGGAAGTATATAAAGACCCTCATATTCGATGGAGGGGGAGAGTATTTTTCAAATGAATTTTCAGATTTTCTACATGACCATGACATCAAAAGGCAATTCACTTGCAGGTATACACCTCAAAAAAATGGGGTGGCAGAGAGGAAGAATAGATAGATAGCAGAAGGGGCTAGAGCTTTGTAAGATTAAATGAATGTTCCTAACTCTTATTGGGCTGATGCAACAAATATAGCCATATACATTATGAATAGGTTTCCAACCTTAGGAGTACATGGAGTTACACCTTATGAAGCTTGGTGTGGTAAGAAACCCAACCTTTCACATCTCAAAGTATTTGGTTGTGTGTGTTATGTCCACATACCTCAAGAATTGAGACACAAGCTAGACCCGAAGGATGATAGAGTTTTAGATGCTATACTCATTGCACCAAAGAGATTAAGGTGTCTATGGATGTAATATTTGATGAGTTTCTACCTTGATATGGTCGCAAAGATGTGTTAGAGGTTGATGATGCATATGAAGCCAAGAAGAAGTTCAAAGAGGAACAACAAAGCATGGAGATGAGTGGTCCAACCACTTCAAGCACACCATCAAAAGGAGCGTAATACATCAGCTTGGCATGGAAGGACAAGGAATGAAGCTCATTCAAGTGAAGGAAGTAGCAAAGGAAAAGAAAAGGCAAATGACGAAGACCATTGATGGGTAGACATGAAATCTACAAGTGACGAAGATATGGAAAAATTAGAAACTCCAGGATTTAAAGCATCTAAACCAAGGAGGAGGCGATTCCTACCACCTAATGGTGAGGTAAGTCATCCAATAGGGTTAAATACTATGTTCAAAGGTTAACTTATGATTCATTCATTGCAAGACACTATGCCTACATGAGTAAAGTTATAGCTTGTGAAGAGCCTAACTTTTTTGAAGAAGCAAATAAGCATAGGGAATGGATTGAAGCCATGAAGGAGGAAGTCAAGGCACTTGAAGAAAATGATACTTGGTCATTGGTGCCAAGAACAAAGGACATGAAAGTCATTGGCAACAAATGGGTGTACAAGCTAAAGAGGCATGTAGATGGGAGCATCTCTAGGTATAAAGCAAGGCTGGTTGCCAAAGGTTTTGCTCAAACCTATGGCATAGACTTTGAGGAAATATTTACTCTAGTAGATAAGATTTCCACCATTAGAAGTTTGATTGCAATTTCAAACTCAAAAGGTTGGAAGATGTACCAATTGGATGTGAAGAATGCTTTCCTAAATGGAGAGCTAGAAGAGGTAGTCTTCATGGACCAGCCCTGAGGCTTTCAAGATGAGAGGTTTCCATATCATGTATGCAGGCTAAAGAAGGCTCTTTATGTACTTAAGTAATCCCCAAGAGACTCATGGATGTCAAAGAAACAACCAATAGTGGCTCTCTCATCCACCGAAGCTGAGTATATAGTCTTAGCACAAGTCTCATGTGAACTTATGTGTCTCAAGAAGTTGTTTGTTGATCTTGTTTTGCAGGTTAAGCAAGTACCTATTTTTTGTGACAACATAAGTAGCATATGCTTGGTTCAAAATCCAGTGTTCTATGGAAGGTTGAAGCATATAGAAGTGCATACCACTTTATTAGAGAGAAGATCATGTCAAAGGATGTCAAGGTGGAGCATGTCAATACAAAGAACCAATATGGAGATATGTTTACCAAAGCATTGGATGGAGTAATGCTACAACACTTCAAGGAATGCATTGGAATGAAGGACCTAAGCATTGAGACTTGAGGGGGAGTGTTGAAAATCAAGTCCCAATCATGCAAAAGGGCTCAACCACGAGTTTTGCAAGTTGACCAATAAAAAAGACGACCCAAAGAGTTAGCTAGATTGCAAGAAAAGTTAAACTCTACGTAAGCACCATCCCATCTTTTTTTCTTGTGTTCTATGCATTCCAAGAGTTTTCCACTTATTTTAGTGAAGTCATAAACTCCATCAAGCAGCCCCCTTGCTGGCTTACCTCATTTTCTCATGATTTTGCTCCTCTCTATCTAGAGGTGTAGTTAGGCTTTGACAAATCTGATTGTACCAGATTGCACAAAATTGTTTTCTATCTCATTGTACTCATTTTCATTGATTTCAAGCTTCATTTGGTCTCTCATATAGTTCCCTAAAGTTTGCCAAAGTTTCAAGTTATTTGACTGAGTGAGTTGTGCGATATTGCCAACTTTATCAAGGTATATCTCTACACATAGGCAGAGAGTGTTGCAAAATAGGTTTTCTATATTGTAGAGGGTGGTTCTCCAAGCTGGAATATCCATTTGGGATGATTTAAGGCTTGGTTGGTAGCTCTTAGTCTATTATAAGTTTGCACAATTTGATTTTAAGTCTCTATAATGGTGTAGAGAAACGTGTAGAACAGTGAGCATATATCACTACTTGTGGACCTAGTGGAGGGAAGCCATCTTCCATTTTTGCATTGGGGTGTTAGAATCATCCCCCATCAACTATACTATCTATCTTAGCTGAGAGTAGAGATCAAAGAAGAAACTCGGAGGGTCATGAGCCCAGGAGGTGGAGGTCAGTCTAAACGCTCTCTATCTAGGCTAGAATCCGATCTAACTAACTTGATCTTTCACTTTCTTGACTTGAACTTTATTTGAATATTTCACTTGATCTTGATCTTGATTTTCTCTTTGATTTATATGATAGCTTTCTAATGTTTCTAATGTTCTATTGAGGCTATGAAAGTGGCCATTTCCTAGTCTAAACAGAAATCAAAAGAATGCATAGGCATATGGACTAAACTAGTGTGGATTGTGAATGCTCAAGCTCAGGCAAACAAATCAGTCTTTTTGTTTAAAGTGCATGGAACAATGAAAAAAATTCAAAGAACTTAAAATGTTGGTACTTAGATATCTCTGTCTGATGCCGAGGTTCCTATTTTTTCTTCTCAAGGAGTGGGCGGCATGTCAAGGATCACCGAGCAACTGCCTCTCTTCACGTCCGGTTCAGGTGTAAGGAAGATCAAGGAGGTCTAAGAATGGGAGTGGCATAGGGTTGGATCAGGCCCCATTGGAGAATGCGTTGTCCCCTCATCCAAAGAGTGGTGTTTGCATGTTGGGTGCCTCATCCTAGTACGGTGATCTCCTACGTAGTAGGCCTGCGCCTTAGAAGAGAAAGATAAATCCTCAAAAGCACTCAATCACGTGGAACGAAGTCGTAGGGTGTATGCGTCGCGAATGCAAAATGATAAATACAATCCTAAGAAATAGGAATCGTGGGATGGATGTGACAAATGAACAACCTATGCTCAATGATACAATGAATATACAACTCATGTCATCCAATGAATCTCAATAATAAAAGATATTCCGCTACAGTGCGGATCACTCAAATAAAAAATAATTACTCCGCTATAGTGCGAAAGGACACCCTTCAACTTCTCTTCAGTCTTTGTGATCGGATCATTGCTTCTCTTCGGATCTTTAGTCTTCACTTTGCTTCTTCAATCTTCCAAAATCATGTAGTAACCTCCAAATCCCGTAGCAACCTCCAAATCCCGTAGCAACCTCCTAATCCCACAACAACTTGGAGAGAATATCCACGGGGGATGAAAATACTTCTTTAGTTTACTTTGGTCTTCGCTCAAAGCCTTACTTCAAGTCTTCACAACAAGAACTTTATTCCTCTTTTTTACAAATCCACGTAAAAACTTGGAGAGAAGATCCACAGAAAAGATACATGGGGCCCAAACATTAATACCTTCTAAGAATAAATAAATAAATAAAGGTGATATTCTCTTTCTATGTTCATCATTAAACATGTTGATTTATCAAGTTTTACTTTGTTTCAAGTAAACTATGAAAATATTAAGTGTGACTTTTATCTTAAAATGTGGGAAGGAAACGAAAGGATAAAGATAAAACCCATTTGCATGAAAATATTAAGTGTGACTTTTATCTTAAAATGTGGGAAGGAAACGAAAGGATAAAGATAAAACCCATTTGCACATATATTATATTCACTCATAGAAGTCTTAGTTTTGAACAAACTCTGAGAATTTATTAATATGTATCATTATCTTAATTCTTTATGACATGTTCATGTGCGCAACTCCTTTATAATTTGTTTAACTTCATATTTTCTTTGTGTTTGATAAACTTCCATCGAACTACCAATCTTCTCTTTATTTCCACATTTGTATTCAAGGTCTAAAACCTTTGCCTCACAATCCATACTTCTAAATAGGTTCCCTTAACTTTTTCATACTCCTTATGGTTTTTTCTCAACCTTCAAAGAGATGATCTCCCGAGAATATACCAAAGTATTATCAACCCATGGATTGCAATTCGATTCTAGTTTTTCTCTGTCTTTAATCCAAAAATGGAACTTTTATTTTAGATGGTTTGTACACATCAAATTGCTTTATGTCTTATTAGTTGTGCATTGGATAACCTTCTATTTCCCTCTCTCTCTCTCTAACCATTTGCTACGGCCTTAGTTCCTCTCTCTCTCTCTCTCTCCCATTGAAACCTGTTCTACACCGCCATACTTCAACTATGTATCAGATCCACATGGGTATCATTTGTTCTCTTTCTCTCTCACTTAAACAACTCTTAAGTGACCACCATCGGCATCCACATCTCTCTGAGTGCGTTTCTATTGCCCTGGATAATTCTACCATCACCGAACGACTCTCAGTGCTTCTCTGTCTCTCTCATGATTTTCATGCTAAACTTCATAGTAGCGCACTTCTCTCTCTCTCTACATTTTTGCTCTTTTAGCTGCCCTATTTTGCATCTTTCATCATCTCTCTCTCTCTCTCTCTCTCTCTCTCTCTCTCTTTCCAATTCTATATTCTCCCTCTCTCTTTCGCCTTTCTGAGCGCAACAACCGATCCTTTATCTTCGCATGTTGCAACAAAACCTTGGTGTTCTAGCCCTTTTTGTGACTTGCAATGCCAGTGGTGATAGCCTTCAGTTGGACTGACCTCACGGAGAGGTTTGTAGGCTTCTCTTCAAGAATCAATGTCAAAAGATTGAGAGAGACTAAAGGTTCTTGTGGATAATACAAAGCCATATTGTATGCATGGGTCGTTGTCTTAGGGGTAGAATAAAAGACAAGCCATATTCAGGACTGCTTCTTGAGCTCTCTGATCTAAAGAGCTAGATGCATGCAATGGAAGAGCATGAGCAGGACTCCAGAAGCTTTGATGTAGACATGCCAGGTAAATAAGGGCAGAGGAAAACAAAATCTCTCTCACTCTTTCCTAGTCTATGTCTGATCACTATAGAACTTATCCCGCATCTCTCTCTCTCTCTCTCTCTCTCTCTCTCTCTCTCTCTCTCTCCCTCCCTCGATCTCTTTGCCCATCGCCATCCTCAACTGTGTGAAGAAAGGATTCTGTAGCTATTTGTTTTGTTGTGCTTGGGAAATCCATTGGTAAACTATTTCACCCATTCAAACTGAACTAAGAGGACATGTGCGAGGCTCGAGACACACACACAAAAATACTAAAGCTCTCTCTCTCTCTCTCTCTCATCGTCCATCATGCCGCCTCTATCAAGCTTCTGTGTGGTTAAATCTGCCAAGCTACACCCTAGTCGGTGATTGATATATAAAAGAATGGTTTTTGTTGGATGCTCAATACAAAATGTCCTCAAAAAGAGCTTCTGATGTTGTTTTGCTCTTGTATTTACCTCTCTCTTTCCATATAAAATATGTAATCATACGCTCATGGATGCATATTTATTTAGTACCATTCGTGGCACTCTCAATTGCTCTCTATACATATATAAATATAGACAATCCATGCCAGTTCTTGGACTTAGCGCACTACTCTTGTCAGAGAATCTCCATCTGAAAGGAAGCAGGGAGTTGAGATATCTCTCTCTCTCTCTCTTAACATCATGCACAATAATCTCTCTCTTTCTTTCTCAAACAAAAAGTACAAACATATAGAGGTAAAACATGAACAAGAAAAGAATGAATAAGAGAAGGGTAATAAAGTGTACTAGGAGAGAAGATCCACAGAAAAAAGATCAACGGGGAGAAACAAATGAGATTTGAACACCTATTTATAGGTTCCCCGCTAGGACTTTTCTCTAAAATCTTCTACTAAACTTTCTATTTCTAGAACCTTCTTCTATGTTCTTCTACTATTTTTGGAAAATCACATCTTTTATTTCTATTTTTTTATTTTTCTTTTTGTTTTTCCTAGTTTTTCTTTTTTTATTTTTGTTTCTTTTTCTTTTTCCTTTTTTATTTTTGACTAAGGGTTTTATTTTCTTTCATACCTATATACAAGTTTAATTAAATGAAAGGGTTAAAAAGTTAGGGTAAAAGCAAAACTAATTCCAACTTAGGGTTTCAATCGGGGAAGTTAGGGTTTGCCTATATTTAAGGTCAAGCACACATCAACTAATGGTTTTATTCATATTTATGGGCTAAAATCCTAGGGTTTCTTAGTGTTTAGAGTTACCTATTTACAAATGCACAAGTCTAATGAACAAACATGACATGGTTTCTCATCTGATAATCAATCAAATCAACCAAAACATGCACAGTTTATAACTATCTTCTAGTCAAAACTTCATATCATAGCCAAAAAATCAATGAAATGGACTTTGAAAAAAAAATCTTGAGGTACACTTTCCTAAGGGATTTCATCCCAACACCATCCCACCAACTGGCCTCCACAAGCCTCCATCCAATCAACTCTCTCTCTCTCTCTCTCTCTCTCTTTCTCTCTCTCTCTCTCTCTCTCTCTCTCTCTCTCTCTCTTCCCCCCCCCCCCCCCTCCCACCCACCCACCTTTGCCAAACCCACATTTCCCAGCAAAATTCCAACTGTTGTGTTGCCATCCCCAACCCGTCAACCATACTTCTCTATAGGAACTTCCTTCACTAAATCCCTCTCTCTTTCTCTCTCTCATGTCCCTCCTAGACGTATATCCACTCCTAGTTGTACTAGAAGAATGATAGGCCCTTCCTAGGACCAAACAATTCACTACCATAGTCCACCAAAAATTGAATTGCTCTCTAGACATGAAGACTGAACCTATGAAATTTTGCATACTACAAATATACAGTATGGGCTTTCCAACAGGCCAAAGATCACTCAATTTGGATGATGTTAGAGGTATCAATCTCCCTTCACAATATAGACTAGAAATTGTCCAAATAGGTAGCTTGCACCTATGTGTACCTTCCAACACACATGTACTTGGGAATATGCAGAGATCAGACCAAAGCAATTTCAAGCTCAATATACTCAAGGATAATGAACAGTTGAACACTATGAATATATCCAAAAGAAATTTTATAATCATAGAAAAAAATGAGCTATCTTGCAAATGAATCAGACTACTACACAAAGAGATATGGGTGATCAAAGATCACTTCCTATGAGAAAATTCTAGCAAGAAAGGGGCTTGCTTAGCTAGGGGTTAGCTTAGGCCTAGAGTAAACACTCTTAATGAGAGCCTATAAGTGCTCAAATGGTACAGAAGGATGGCCACGACTTTGCTCCATGAGTTTGCTTATATAATGCTAAAAACGGTAGTTGTAAATTTGAATTAATAAATGCCCTCCAAATGATCCCAACTTTGGTCCATCAATTAGGTGAGTAAAGAGTTGAGAAAACTTGTGAAAAAGTGGTTGTGTATCCTACCTAAAAGGTTGACTAATGTGGCACTTCAACTTAGCATGAGTTGCCACACTTGAGATTGCTAAAATTCTAACACTCCCCCTCAAGATCAAGTGTTAGTCTCCATTGATCTCCTTCAAGTTGAGGTTGATCTTGAACTTCTCCAACTTGCTTGCATCCATAAACGTGTTCATGATATCTGCTAGCTGATTGTTGGTGTTGATGTACTTTCTGTCTACTTCTTTTGTTAGTACCTTCTCTCTTATGAAGTGATAATGGATCTCTATGTGGTTGCTTCTTGCATGGAACATAGGGTTGTTTGCTAGATGAAAGCTTGACATGTTATCTCCAAATAGAGTGAAATCTTTGAACCTCCGCATCCAATTCTTTAAAGAGCTTCTTGAGCCACATGATCTACATGTAGCAAGTGATAAAGCTTTGTACTTAGCCTCAGCAGATGATAATGCAGCTGTAGGTTGCTTCTTGGATATCCATGAAATGAATCTTTGACCTAGCATCAAGACATAGCCAGATGTGCTCCTTGTATCCTTCTTTAAACTAGCCCAATCAACATCACTAAAGCCTTTAAGTTCTAATTCATCTCCATAAGGTTAGTATAACCTTGGTTGAGAATGTGGCTAATGTATCTAAGCACTCTCTTGGCTGCATTCATATGAATATTAGTTGGTGAATCTAAAAGTTGAGAAATAACTCCTACAACATAAGACAAGTCAGGTCTTGTGATGGTAGCATATTTAAGGCTTCCAATTATGCTTATATATGCTGAAATATCTTCAAGAGGTTGTCGTTCACCTACACATAACTTAGTGTTTGGATCCACAGGTTGTGTGAGTGGCTTACATCCACTCATACCATACTTATAAAGTACATCTAGCAAGTATTTCATTTGAGGAGGGTAAATGCTGTTTTCCACATAAATAACTTCAATCCCAAGAAAGTATTTAAGAAATCTAAATACTTTCTTGGGATTGAAAGTATTTAGAGTTCCAAGCTTTTCCTTGATCCATGTCATACCGGCATCATCACTTCCTATTATAATCAAGTCATCCACATATATGTATACATAAACAACTACTCCTCCTTCCTTCTTGAGGTATAAGGAAGGATCTCCATCACTTGGCTTGTATCCACACCTGGACAAATACTCCACAAGCCTTTGATTCCATGCCCTAGGAGATTGCTTTAGACCATACAATGTTTTTCTAAGTTTACAAACAAAATATAAATATTTAGGGTTCTCAAACCCTAATGGTTGAGTCATGTAGATTGTCTCCTACAAATCACCATTAAGAAAAGCATTCCTTACATCCAATTGATATATTGTCCACCTCCTAGATGTGGCAACCCCAATGATTGCCCTAATTATGGTCATCTTTGCAACTGGGCTAAATGTTTCTTCATAGTCAATCCCATAGGATTGAGTAAATCCTTTTGCCACATGCCTTGCTTTGGACCTAGCAATTGAACCATCAAAATTTCTTTTCACTTTATAGACCCATTTGTTGCCAATTACCTTCATCCCTTCTTTCTTGGAACTAGAATCAATGTGTTGTTGTCTTCGAGGGCTTTGTACTCTTCTTCCATAGCTTCTTGCCACTCCATTGTGTCTTTGGCCTCTTCATAGGTAGAACGTTCATGATCTTTGATAACCTTAGTCATGAAAGCATAATGCCTAGCAATATAGCTATCATAAAAAGCCTTGAGATTGGATGTTTTACCCTTGTTGACCTTCTTTCTTCTCCTTTGGTGGAATGAACCTTCTCTGCCTTGGTGCATTGATCTCCGCTTTTGATGTAGCTCCCCCTTCTAACATAGGTTCTTCAAAGTCTTCAACTTCATGCCCATCTTCATCAAGCTCTACCAATCTTGCCTTTCCTTTCTTTACTAATTGATAGGCTGAATCCATGCTTGAACTCCTTTGTATGCTTGGACCACTGATTTCCAAGCTATCTTGAAACCTAGCTTCATATCTCCTCTCCGTCTCGTCAATATCTTCATTGTGCAATTGAACTTTGGAAGCATACCATGGTTTGATTTCATCAAACACTAAATCTTTAGATACCTTCAACTCCTTTGTATCATGTTACCTTAGGGTTTTGATGTAGCAACCTGTCTCTTTTTCAACTTGTGCCTTGAATCTTTTGAACACATCAAACACATAAGATTTTTGCTTTATAGAATACAACCATATTTTTCTTGAGTATTGCAAGAGAGGGCTCTGTGGTTGGCCCCCACACATTTGTGTGCAGAAGCTCTAACACACCATGTGCTACATATCCACTCTTCTTGAAGGGTTGCCTAGTAGACTTGCCTAGTTGACAAGCTTCACTCATCTCATGCAACATTTGTAATAAAAAATGTGGTAAACCTCTTACCAATTGCCTCTTCCCTATGTCTTTCAACCATTAATGTTGATGTGACCACACCTTTTATGCCACAAATCCAAATCTCCAATCTTCTTGTCTCCATAGGTGATGAACATTGCGTTGTTGCTTTGTCCTTTGCGAATGTCAAGAGTGAACATCCTTCCTTCCTTCTTTCCTTTCGCTATCAGCTGATATCCAATCCTTGGGTCTTTAATAAAGAATCCGTAGTGGTTTAATTTGACTTGGTAATACCTTAGATAGTCCTCTTGCTTTGTGGTTGCCTTCAAGCTTCACATATACCATTTGTTGTATCTCATGTTCTGTGTTGTCTCCTATCTCCACAAAGCCTCTTTGCTTGGGTGCTTGAAGATTTTTGAAGTACTCATCTTTACCTAACATGTGGTTACTACAACCACTATCTGTATACCACACCACATCATGTGGTTGACCTTCACTTTTATGAGTCATAGCTAACAAATGCTCATTTTCTGAATTTCTTGAGGAGTTAGCATAATTGCCTTGCCCTTTGTAATTGTTCCCACCTTGCTTTTTCCAACAATCTTCGGCATAATGTCATTGCTTCCCACAATTGAAGCATCCATTTGAGTTGGAGTAGCCTTGACGTCCAAATCTTCCTCCTCTACCTCTTCCTCTTTCTCTTGATGATTGACCTTCATCTTGGCTTGGTTCACTCCCTTGATAGCTTTGGCTGCCTTGTTGGTAGTTGCTTCTACCTCTTCCTCTTGAAGCACCTCTATTGCCTTTGCCTCTTCCTCCTTTGCATGCATAGGAGAGTTGGTCTTGGCTGCCCTTTGACTTGTTGCCTCCATGGTTGAGCTCCTAAATCACCATAAGAGAAGTAAGTTGCTCAAAATATGGTATTGAATCTCTTACATAAACAGAGGTTGTGAATGCCTTCCATTTATCATCTTCTGTAAGCCCATTAACTGTGTGGGCAACTAGGTCATCATCATCTACAACACATCCTATTGAACCAAGTGCATCCGAGATCTCTTTTAGTTTGAGTATGAAGTCATTAATGCTCTGATTTGATGACTTCCTAAAGTTTTTGAGTTCATTCTTGAGCTGAATTTTTCTAGCCTTTGTAGAGGTAGAGTATAACATTTCTAAACACTCCCAAACCTTCTTAGATGTATCTAAGTCTTGGATATCACCTATCATGAAGTTGCTTATGTGTTGAGAAAGAATGAAGATCACTCTCTTATACCTTTCTTCCCATTCTCTAATGGCTCTCCTTCGCTTTTTAGTAGGTGTATGTGGATCTATGTATGGCTTCACCTCATTACCACTAACCAACCCCCAAAGACACTTTCCCATGAGGAAGTTAGAAATTCTAAACTTTCAAGGTTGGTAATTGCTCTTTTTAAGCTTCTCAAACTAAGTATTAGAGTCTCCCATTGTGTATGAGACTATACGTGGATCCTAATCGCTCCATGGATTGTGAGAAAGAATGATATGTTACCTTCCCACAAGAGTCTCCACTTGTCATGAACTTTCAATGATGATAGAAGCTCCCCCTTGCTTCAAAACCTTCTTCAAATCGTCTTGGTCTATGCTTCAATCCTTGGCTCTCAAGAAACTTCAAGGACTCCTGTTGATGTCCTCAATGCTCAGTGATGAGCTTTGATACCACTGGTGGAGTTTATCCACTCCTAGTTGGAGCAGAAGAATGATAGGCCCTTCCTAGGACCAAACAATTCACTACCACAATCCACCAAAAATTGCATTTCTCTCTAGAGCTCAAGAGTAAACCTATGCCATTTTGCACAATACAAGTAGACAGTATGCGCTTTCCAGTAAGATAAAGATCACTCAATTTGGGTAATGTTAAAGGCATCAACCTCCCTTCACACGATATACGAGAAATTGTCCAAACAGGTAGCTTGCACCTATGTGTACCTTCCAACACACATATACTTGGGAATATATAGAGATCAGTCGAGAGAGATTTCAAGCTCAATATACTCAAGGATAATGAAAAATTGATACTAATATTATATAAAAAAGAAAGCTTCAATCATAGGAACAAAATGACCTATCTTGCAAATGAATCGGACTACTACACAAAGAGATATGGGTGATAAAAGATCGCTTCCTATGAGAAAATTCCAACAAGAAAGGGCTTGCTTAGGATTTGAGTAAACACTCCTAATGAGAGCCTACGAGTTCTCAAATGGTAGAGGAGGATATCCACGACTTTGCTCCATGTGTTTTCTTATAAAATGCTGAAAAAGGTAGTTGTAAATTTGAATTCAAAAATGCCCTCCAAATGATCCCAACTTTTCTCCATCAATTAGGTGAGAAAAGATATGAAAACACTCATGGGAAAGTGGTTGTATATCCTAATTAAATGTGTTAGGGATGTGGGAGTTCAACTTAGCATGGGCTCCCACACTTGAGATTGCTAAAAGTCTAACACCTCCCACCCACCTACCTCTCCCAACCCCACACCCGCCACTTGCCTACATCCATCAAATCACCTCTCTCTCTCTCTCTCTCTTTGTCTCTCTCTCTCTCTCTCTCTCTCTCTCTCTCTCTCTCTTTCTCTTTCGCCCCCCCACCCTACCACCTCAATAGCAACCCTCCCAACCACCCACCTCCACCAAACCCTCCCCCTCCCCCAATTTCCCACCTCCACATGCCTCCATCCACCTCCGTTCACCCCACCCACCTCTTCCCATTGCCATATCCCACCCACTATGTGTCCACCCACCTCGGCACCTTCCTCTAACTCACCTCCCCATAACACTACCTCTTCTTATGCACCATCTCTTGGCCAAGTAACAAACCCTATTCATCCATTTGGAGATTATTCTAGAGCGTTCTCATGCCCATCTCTTTTAACCTCTTCACTATATAGCCCTAGTGCAACACCTCCCAGAGGACTTGCAATGTCTAGAGACCTAGTACGTTCTACTGGTTCCTTTGGTCCATCTTGTATCTATAAGAGTAATTTGATTTATGTAGCCATGTGTGCTTCTGTAGACTACATTGAAAATCATAAGCATGTGTCTTTACCCCTCATCCTTCGCCTTTATATATCCCTTCCGTCTCTCGACTTTGTAAACCTTTTTTCAGAGGATAGCCTTCAGCAAGCTGGTCTTCAGCATTAGGCTAACATACCTTGGTCCAATCCCAAGAGCAATGATGTATATGAAACCCTTAGATTATTTCCAATTTTTTAGTTTGGTTCTCTCTCCATCCCCCTTACAACCGCATCTATCAGTTTTGATGTAGTTACTTATCATGACCATTGTTCATTCCCCACCTCCACCTTCTCGATCCCAATCACATGTCCTTGCACCATCTCATCCATCAAATCATCCACCTCCCATCTAGCCTACCCAAATTCCTTCTTATGTTCCTCCCTTCCTCAATATTCTTTGTGATGTGGGTGTCATTGTGTTCTATCGAGTAGATGTTGCACGGCTCTCCCTCAATTTAGTCTCTGTAACGGCCACACTTCATCGGCACTATGCATCCACAATGGACCGTACTAGAACTCTAGGCAACTCCCAGTGGCAAGCCATTCAAAGTTCATCGAGAATGTTATAGCAAGAGCATGACTGTTATCGTGATGAGGATGATTCAACAAATCAGGCTCGTTTGGAGCTACAACATTGCTACTCCCTATTCCTTTGTGATAGTATAACTTGCCATCGGGTTTGGCATGAGCAAGACCATCTTTGAAAATTTATGAGTAACTTTGCCATTATGCTGGAGCAAGCATCTTCCCTTATTCCCCCGTTCATCCTACAGAGCGTGATAACCCTACACAGCCTACTAGAAATGACCCACCCAATGCACATTCAATGTCCAATGCCCCATCGCATCCACCTCCATAGATATAGGTTGCTCTTAGCTTGCTTAAAATACTATTTTAGGGTGTTCAGTTGTCCTAGTAGTTTTATGGACTTTTGGGCAGTATCGCTTATGTAGTGGGAGTTTTGATTTTTGTTGTAGTGGAAATTTTTTGCAGTGGGCATCTATTCTCGTGCCTCTCTTGGATGTGTGATTTTTTAAGGGTTTCTTATTTTCTAGCATTCGTTTCATCTCTCTACATATTTCTAGTTTTCTTTTTATGATCCCCTCCAAGTTGGTCTGTAATATCAATTTTTCTAAATAACCCCTTCATCCCTTACCATTCGATCCAATAAAATTTTTCACTCAATGTTTCATTTGCTCATGTTAAATATTCATCCTTTGGCCTCCATGCATTTTTTGGTTTGGTAGTGTTGAGAAATGTCAACTACAATGAGCGCTACTTCTTTTATTCATATGTGGTTCCTCATGAGTGGTAGCTATTGTCATCAATTTTATGGTTTGATTGAGTTGCTATATTATCAGTTCCACAAAATGCCACTCCTTGCACCACTTACTATCCAGTTAAGCATAAACCGATAGCTTTCTCTCTCTTCGAGATGGAGAGATCCCATTGGGCAACGATCGACCTAGTCAATGGTGAAAGTGATAACTTGGCAAGTGGTGCACAAATAGCTGATAGCATGGTGCAGAGATAGTGCACAAGTGGGTTGCTCAAAATGTTTTGCAAAATGCTATTTTTAAGGGGTTTTAAGTGTTCGAGAAGGGGTGAGTGGAACCCTTTTTTTATGCCCATACACCGATTCAAGGTCTAAGTGAAATTAAGGTCAAAAGTGAAAGGGATTAAACAGAGCAAAGCGGTATGCAAGAGTTTGTGTGGCCCCTTTTTTTAAAGGTGGTTCTTGTCTAACTCCAAGTGTATTCTTGGAGTTAGACAAAGCAAGAGAGATCATAATATACACTTGAGAGTAAGAGAAGAAGAAGGAACACTCTAAACTAGTGCATAAGTAGAGAAGCAAAAGGGAGAGAAGAGTGTGCAAGGGAGGTGACAAAGTGTGTAGAGAGTGTGTGTGCTTGAAACCAGTGTGTATGCATATAATCAAAGTGTGCAAGTGAGGTGACAAAGTGTGTAGAGAGAGAGAGTGTGCACTTCAAACTAGTGCATACACAGAGAAGAGTGTGAAAGGGAGGTGACAAAGTGTGTAGAGAGAGAGTGTGCACTTCAAACGAGTGCATATACAGAGAAGCAAAGGGAGAGTAGAGTGTGCAAGGGAGGTGTTGCTCTAGCACAATGGTGAGAACCACGTTAAGAAGCTCCACCTCCTTAATGTCAATCCGCGGAAGAGGTAGGAGTGATATGAAGATCGTGAATGTGAGATGAAGTGAGAGTGAAGGTGAGAAGCATAGAAATGCACACACACATACACACACACTACGAAGAGACAAGCAAGACACAATGGAAGGTGGGAAATTAGCTCTATTACTCAAGAACACTATTACAAGCTCAAAAGAACTCTAAGGTCACACTAGCCAACACTAACCATCCTCAAAAATGAGCTCTCTAGCTCTTTTTATAGTTTCTAGACTAGTTTTGACCGGTTTCACATCTAGTGACCGGCATAGTTAAAAATTAGGTCCTAGATGCTATTTGAAAGGGTAAACGGTGTCTAAAAATAACGAAAATTGATACGCTTGTTCTACCTAAGCTCCTCAAGCTCGAGGACTCCTCGGCTTGCACAAAATGGAGCTATGGATTACAAAATGGGGTTTTCTATGTTACATATGTTACAATTAGTGATAAAAATCACTGTTGAATGTTTTGAAAAGTGATAAAAAACATATTTGTTTGAGAAATTGATCCGACTGGCTATCTGCTCCGTCCTTACATGCTTCCGCGTCGTCTGTGCCTCTGGCTGCTTCCAACACCCCCCTCCCTCTCGCTTCTGTCGTCCCTGACAGAACCTTGTTGTGAGGTCTTCCGGATATAGTTCTGTAGGAGGTCTTGAGCGAGGGTGTGCTCGGAGATACGAATGCCTCGGGCCAGATCTGCCTCGAGTTTCTCCCAGTCGATTGGTTGCGGTTCTTCCGATGGCGGGAGCTGATAGTGTGTGGAATAGACCATTCGTTCACAGGCAAATAATTGTCATAAATGTGTAGGCCTGCTTATGAATACCTCTGAATGGTATTCCCAGAAGCCGGTTGTGAACATCTCTTCGAACGTCTACTTGTAGCACGCCGGTAGGTACTTTATTCTGCAGTGCCAGGCATAACACACCCGTAGCGATGGCGTTGTACTCATATCATATACTAGGTCAAAATTGCCATGCTCAAAGCCCGGGGTGTTGACATGTGGTGCCTTGACGCGTCGGAAGACTTTAAAAATCATTTGCATCATGTCAAAGATTTTGACAGTCATATGCGCCGCTATATCGTCCATATGCTTTAATCTAGGGAGCCAGTGGCGAATTGTAGCCATCATGTAGCCAACAGTTGGTAACTCAATGGGTGGCTTAAAATAGGGGTAATTCAACCAGTCTTGGCACTGCTTATTGTTTTGTACCTTAATAGCAAAGGTAGTCCAGGAGCGGCGTCGTGGCACTGGTCCCCAACACGGATTATACTTCAAATGCAAAGGTGCCTTTACCCATGTACTCATCATCTCTGGATACTGCTGTAGTAAATCTTTTCGCCACTCTGGTTGATAGATCCTTCCTTGTTGTGCATCTAGTGGCAAATCATCCGCCTCGAATTGAGTTGCATGCGATGGTTTCTTACCTGTCTCTTTCTCAATGGCTAACTGGTATTCGGCCATTAACATGAAATACGGTTTATACTGTAGCTCATGCCTAGATATGTATCGTCGCGGGGCCAAATGAGCAAAGAATGGAGATTGTAAAATTCTTTCTTCTATCATCGCCATGGCATATAATTGTGCCTCTACTCTAGCTGAGTGCGTTGTTCCAAGTTCTTCAATTGTCTTCATCCACGCGGGGGTCGGGAGTTTGTAAGTCATCTGGCCGTCGGCCGTGACACGTCCGCCTGGGATGGGTTGTGGCTCGTATGCCTCTTCAAACGTTTCCTCCACCGGGATGGTGACAGTTTCTTCTTCAGCTGGTAGCTCAGGTGGGGAATCTGGCCTTGGTGGTGCTTCATATACTGTGATCCTTGATTCAAGGTTTGATACCTGGGCCCGTAATGCGTTGAGTTCCTCTAAGATGTCAGGAGAGGGGTCCACAGGTGCTGGTATGTCTGGTTGTGCCGGTGCTCGTAACTGGAGTAATTTATGATCTTCTTTGAGTTTCTGTAACTCCTCATTCATGCGGTCATATTCATCTAGCAATCTTACATGATCTTCTAGCAGCATTTTCATCGAGTCTGAAGGAATGGCTTTGAACCTGCTAGGACTGAGTGGTTGGTCTGGGTGGTCGAGCGCTGCTTCTAAGTTTTCTCAGTTCTGATCCTATAAGCGCTGGTTTTCTTCCTTGGCGGCTGCTAGGTGTCTTCGTAGTAAGCCCATGTTTCGTGTTAGCGTTGCATTGCGGACTGTCTGGGCTCTTAATAAGTTATCCAGGTCAGTAGTTGCTTCCTTGGTCTTTTCTTTGCTTTCTAGTTCCAATTTGTGATAAGCCTTGCGTTATTCCTGGTATCGGGTGTTCAGAGAGGCATTCTCAATAGACAATAAATTAAGCTGTGACTGTAAGTCATTGGTTGTCCTCTGCAGCTGCTGATAATTATCACCAAGAGATGTGAACTCATCTCTCACTTGCGTCATACACATGAACATCTGTCGGAATGCATTATCTACAGTGGGTGATAGTATTAATGGGGTGCTAAATGAAGATGCAGTTGGTGTAGATGCAACGGGAATGGGGAATGGGGGTGGGAAAGTGGATGATGTAGTGATTGTTGAAAATTGTGATGTGGCTAAAAATGTTGGTGCCGTGAGTGAAGTGAGTGATGGTGCAGTGGGTGGTGAGATGTCCATGTCAGTGGACGTATCTAGTGCGGTGACTGTGAATATGGGTGTGATCGTGGGTACTCGTGCTGGTGTAAATACGGGATTTACAAAGGTTGAGGGGTAATTTACAGGGGGGCTGGCTGGAGCAGCTTGGTAGAAAGGGGAAAGAGGGGTTACAGTGGGTCGGGGAGGTGAGACGGGGGAGAAGGTTAATGGCGGTGGGAATGGGAAAAGGGGTCGTGGAGTTGTGGGGAAAGATGAAAAAGATTGATGAAGGAATGGGTTGGATAGAAAGGTGGGTGTGGAGGGGGTAGACTAGGGCTAATGGGTGCGGGAATTGTGGGGTTAATGGTCGTAAAGACAATTTCTGCAACACCACCTGCGAATGAAGATGTTGGTCTGGGGGAAGGAGGGTGAAGAGGGGAGGCTGGATGGACGGGCGGTGAGAGAGGAGCTGTTGGGGTGGTCGGTACTTCAGTGACTACTGAGGTTTGTACAGCTGTAGCGTGGGGTGGGGAATCTACAAAGATGGTTTCTACAGCCAACGAACTTTCGGGGACGAGGCGTGCCTCCCTGGCTTGTTCAAAAGACTGTGCTCCTGTTGGTACACGAATGTATTCGCCGGGCTTTGAAAGTAGTCGTACCCTGCGGGGGTCAAACTGTGGTAGTGGCTTTCATTGCAAGTACCTGAGGGCTTCGTTGGAGCCTACTGATTTGACTAACTCTCTGAATCCTTTGATGTATGCGTCTTCGAATCCGCCTGTGACAAGTTCTTGTTCTATTATTGTTTGACTCTCTTCCTCTGTCAGCTTTTTGTGTGCCCAAACTTTTTCCATAGTTCTATACAGCTTCTTGATAGCTAGTGTGTAAGCTGCTGCTTCGTAAGTTTCATCTTCATGGGTACTTGTATCACCATGTGTGTCTGTTTGTTGGCCTTGGCCATCTGTCTGTTCATGCTCTTGGGACTCCTGTGTTCCCTTGCTAGCTTCGTCGTCTCCTTCGTCGTCATCGGTTGCTGTTCTTTCGTCATCAGAGCTGGACACGATCTGTCCTTGTGGCTGATCCCTGGGTGTGGTAGGGTAGCTAGGCCTTTCAAATTCTTGAGAAAACAATTGTCCTTCTGAAAACTGGAACTCATTGGAGAATGCATCGGGCATCTCAAAATCAAAAGTTTGGTCCAGTGGCTCTGCTTGTCCTGGTTCTAAGTGGGGTAATGGAAAAGAGAAAGCTTCCGCACCAATAGTGGTGGGAAGTTCAGCTGCTGTGGTGATAGGTTCTGTGGTTGTGGCTGTTTGAGGTGCAACAGTACTGGTGGTGCCCTCCGACGTAACTGGTCTTGATAACCGTATACGAATTGGTGGTACCGTGGGAGTGGCTGCTGTTGGTGACTACTCTGGAGATGGTTGTGGCGAGGGTGATTCTGGGACTTGTAGGCATGGGATAGTACCTCTCATCCGCTTTCCGGCTCTGCCTTTGCTAGACTTTCTAGCCTTCCTAGTGGTGCCTTTAAATGCTTTCAGTTCCTCACTGGTCATGGCACGCTCAATTGGTAAGTCATACGCCAAGCACATATATATGATCCTGGTGAGGGCGCAACATCCATTGATTACCTTCTTTCGCTCCCACCTATGTTGTGCCAAATAGAGCTGATCAATTATCCAGCTGGCTAGATCAACCGTTTGCGGTCCAGTACATGCTAAGTACAATCCAAACCAGATTCTCTTGTGAGGCATGGTAAAACGATCCTGAGCTGGGAAAGCAAAGTGCTGCATGCATATCCGTAATGGCTTAGAGAGCTCAGGGGTTATGGCTGAAATATCCTCCCACTTAGTTACGTCACCACGTTTCATCTGCTCTGGGACTAGCCGTTCTCTCTCCGCCGGAGTGTGTGTTCCATGTATTTTCAGAGCTGCGCGAATTAAATCTTTAGACAAATAAAACCTTCTGAATGGAGGATCATTTACCAAGGATGGTAACATGAATGTGCCAGGTAGATCCTTGTTTTCTGAAGCTGTTAAGGTGGTTACCAAGTAAAAACATCTGTAAAAATCGGGTTTAGGCAGAGGGTCGCTAAAATACTCTGTAAATCCCGCTCGTGCCCAAACGTGCGTTAGATCTTGTGTATTCTATAGTCCTTCAAATTCTCTTGAAAAGAACTGGTACTTGGCCCATGTGCGAAGATCAAATGCCAAATTGGCCTCAAATATGAAATCAGCGTCTGCTAATGGTCCTGCTAGGCCTTGAAACCAGTGAGAATTACGATGAATCTTCTCAGTATATCCTCTAGGAGGATCATCGATTGGCATGGGTCCTGGAAAACCTTGAAACTCTGGTGGTTGCATCCTAGGATAAGATTCTGCGAGTAATTCTCCAATATTGGCCATTGGTGTGCTTGGGCCAGCTTCTGATGGTCCTCCTTCGGTTTGCATGATGACTGATGAGCTAATGGAAAAGAGCTGCTACAAAAGATTAACACATTAGCATGGAAATTAATTATGATCCCAATAAGGTGAGACCCCAATCCCTTTCCATAACCGATGTGTAACCCGTGTAGCCAAGTGTCGTGAAGTGATTGATGCAATGATTATTTGCAAAACTAATGCAGGTCTCTAGACGCCTACATGGTCAGATTATGCATACATTTCTTGATGAGCTGTTATTATGCATGATGTGGGGTTATGGTGTGTGAATTTATACAAGGTTTGGTTGAGGGTGAATTATTACAAGGGTGGAGTTTAAACAGGGTGGGAGAATTGTTAGATAATGGGGTACAAGAAGACGTTTGGATACGTTTCGGTATCCATTTCCTAAGAGTCTTTGAGTGGGTGGTGTGTTTCGGCTGAGGGACAAAAAGTGGTATCGGGTTTGGTGGTATTGAAGGATGAAAAGATTTCGGAGGGGTATATATTACATGGCTAGAGGGTTGGGCTATAATACATTGTTTGGGTACCCAAATCTGCATGGGTGTGGGTCTATGGATAAGGTATTTCTTGGCGATCCAAATCTGTCGAGTATTTGTACTTGGGAAAGAAGATCGAGGGGACTTTGGATGCTGACTCTGCTTCTGTTGAAACTTTGTCCTGCTCTCGTCTGCAGTGTTGCCAATAGCCTGTGGTTGCTGTCCTTTTGGCACCCATATTTGTCTCGTGCCACTTGTTCTGTGATGTTGATACTGCTGCTTTCCTTGCCTTGTCTGGTGGTGTCGTCGGTCTGGGTTCCTCTGTTGTGGTTGACTCCTTTGAGGTTGGGTTTGAGAGGTCCAATGGAAGCTCTGCTTTGGAAAAGAAGGGAGATCCAACACTTGCGTGACCTGCCCATTAGGAAGTGATTCGTTCTTTATCTTTAATCTAGGCCAGTCCGCAGCAAGTTTGGAAGGATGAGCACCGCAGGGTGTTGTGCTCATTTGGCCGCTGATGCAACCCACCTGACCGCTGATTGTGTCTATCTGCCCTAGCGGTTGGGTAGCTGCCCCTTCTAGTTTGCAGGAAGCCCCAGGGAAGATCTCCTGTCGTCCTTCTGATTGACAACTGTCCATAGCCAAGCCCGAGTGGGTTGGTGTAGACCTAACGTGACTGGTCTGACCCAAGATCTTCCGGTCTTCCGTCGCATGCGTTTCATAGGGTCTAGGGTTACAAACCTCAATCGGAATGCAATTAGGGAAGTCAAGCGGTATCACTCGCTTCTGTTCTAAGGTTCCAATCTGTAAGGAGCCTTGTCTAAGATTTAGGTCCACTGAGTGATCGTATAGCCAATCTTGGCCAAGGATTAGGGGTTCTATCAGGTCGTCATCATGGCACACTATTAGTTTCGCTGTCATGGTCACATCCTTAATGAGGATAGGAAGGTCCACCTCACCCATGCAAGGGGTTTCCATGCCTCCTAGGCCTATGAGGTATGCCTCAATTGGCCGCATTTCTATTCCTGAATCCTTATAGTGGGACCATCTAATCGCACTAGTCGCAGCACCTGAGTCAATTAACGCCCTGAGCTCTTGGCAAGGGTTGTCGTGCTCTAGCCTGACTGTAATGAATGGTCTCCTGTCCACTATACTATGATGAGTGGTTGACTTTACTTGACACATGGCCATGGGATATCTGGGTGTAGTTTCCAGATGGTTATAATGTTCTCTCCCTAGGCCTTGTCTTCTTAACTTCATGCGTTTAATGCGTTCTATTGCTTCTGCCTGAGCTTCTGCTCGTATTCTATTTTCTTCCTCCTTACACTTCTTTGCCAACGTGAGTTGTCTAAGCATATCGTCAGTAAGAGGTTCCTGATATAGCTTGATTCTACAGCCACTAATATAATTAGGCATTATATCTCCTTCTAAAGTGGCTAATTGTACTGCTCCACTTGTTGAGAGTCTGTTAATGATCATAGGTCCATAACCTCGCTTTTCTAACTTACGTGCGTGTTGTTTCAGCGTATATACTAGAACTAAATCTCCTTCTTTTAGGCCTTTATCTTTCACATGTGCATCAAAATATGCTTTCTGTCGCTTCTTCGCTGCATATATTCCTGCTGCTGCCTTTAGCCTGGTTTCTCCTAGTCGTTCCAAGTCCATTATTCTTGCTGATAATTCATGGCCGGTCCACTGATGTTCTTGTGCAACCTTAAGGGTCGGTATCAAGAAGTCCAAAGGAAGCACAACATTCTGACCAAAAACCATCTGAAAGGGAGTTGCATTGAGTACGGTCTTGTAGGCCACTCGATATGCCCAAACAGCGTGGTGTAACTGTTTGTCCCAATCTGAACGTTTGTTGTTCACGAGTTTCGTCAGTACGTTACAAAGGATCTTATTAGTGCTTTCAGCCTGACCATTGGCCTGCGGATTTCTTGTGAATCACCATAAAATCCTGTAACAAATATTCAATGACTTGGTTTAGAAAGTGAGTGCCTCGATCGCTCACTAACTCTATAGGCAATCCATATCTTGTAAAGACATTCTCAAATAAGAATTTTGCAGTTGTGTGTGCATCATTCTCTTTCGTGGCTTTTGCCTCTACCCATTTCGTAAGATAATCTGTGGCAACAATAATGTATTCAGCATGTGTACCTTTTGCAGGGGGGTTAATGGGTCCTACAAAGTCTATACCCCACTTAGAAAATGCACGTCCGCCCATCATGGGTTTCAGTGGCATTTCGTCTCTGCGAGTAGGAAACTGAGTTCTTTGGCACACATCACATCTCTTTACATAGGTATGAGCATCCATGTGAAGAGTGGGCCACCATAATCGTGCAAAGAGGATGGCTTTGATTATCCTATCGGGTCCAAAATGACCTCCTGCAACACCTTGGTGTGCAGTCTCTAGTATGCTCAGATAATCGCTCTCATGAACACATTGTCTTAGATATCCATCTCGTCCTCTTTTGTATAGGTTATCGCCAATAAGTGAATAATCTTGAGCTTCGTGCTCTAGACTACGTTGTCGAGCTAAGGTCATTCCTTGAGGGAATGTCTTCATCCTCAAGTATGTCACTAATTGTTCACTCCAGTCTGGTGTGAGAGACACGTGATACAATGTAGCATGCTCTACTGGTGGTCTTTCACAACAAACATTGCATTCCTTACACAACCTGTAGACATCTGCTTCCATCGAAGGCCAATATACTCCTAGTCTATGCAGAGTCTGTAATGTTCGATGTTTCGAATGATGTTGCTTTAGTGCACCTATGTGTGCTAATTGCAACCAATTCGCATGTTCTGATTCATCTACACAACAAGCAAGAATCTTTTGATTATCCTGTTTATATATGCTTCCTGCCATTATTTGGTATCTCTGAGACTTGGTAATCTCTCCCTCTTTGATCTTTATCCTAGGATTCTTGGGTCCGTATGTCAGAATGGGGACTAGAGGCTTAGCCCATTCTGGTGCTATCTCAAGATTAAACAAATATGCGTCTGGTAGATCATCCACTACTCCTTGAGGAGCTTCTCCTGAGGTTAATCTTGAAAGGTGGTCAGCTCTAAGATGTGTCTTTCCTTTCCTGACTACGACTTCAAAATCATACTCCATGAGTAATAGAAACCATCGTATTAGTCGTCCTGTGTTACATGGCTTGTTGACTAAGTACAATAGGGCTTGATGATCTCTAAAGAACTTGAATTTGTTGGCCAACAAGTAGTGCCTAAACTTCTTTACTGCGTAGATCATCCCTAATCCTTCTCGTTCCGTCGTGGTGTAATTTCTTTCTGCTGCGTTCAATTGTCTGCTCGCGTAAGCTATGGGGAGATCTATGTTACCTTCCTTCGTGGGTTGTGCTAACACACATCCTATGGCATAATTGGATGCATCTACATGTACATGGAATGGCTTACTCCAATCTGGGGTTGTCAATATAGGTGCTGAGCACAAGCGTCGTTTAAGTTCATTGAATGAATTTTCACATTCATCTATCCATTCAAAGTTGGTTAAAAGAGAGTACAAAGGCTTGGCTATGATTGCATACATGTGTATGAATCTCCTATAATAACCGCAATGGCCCATAAATGCCTGTACCTCTTTCACATTAGTTGGTCTAGGTAATTCTCCAATTACCTTCACTTTTTCCTCATCCGTAGAGATTCCATTTTTTGACACAATGTGTCCTAGAATTTTGCCTTGTCTGACCATGAAAACACATTTTTCTGGGTTCAAACAAACCTGATATTCTCGACATTTGTCAAATATTTGCCTTAACTCTGGGATATGTGTCTGTCTTACATTTGAATGAGCACATAAGTCATCGACATAAACTTCCAAACTCTTGCGTAAGAATTCCTTAAAAACATGACACATGAGTCGCTGGAAAGTGGCGGGTGCATTTGTTAAGCCAAATGGCATCACACGAAATGCAAATATGCCCCATTCAGTGGCAAATGCCGTCTTGTGTTGATCTTCTGGAGCAATGGCTACTTGATTATAGCCTAAAAATCCATCAAGAAAGCTGTAAACTTCCTTGTCCGCAACTCTTTCCAATAGATGTTCTGTGATAGGAAGAGGATAACTGTCTCTAATCATGGCGGCATTAACTTTTTTAAGGTTAATACACACACGCAATTTTCCATTCTTCTTGGGCACAACCACAATGGGGGATACCCATTCAGTATGTTCAATTTCGTAAATGAATCCTGCTTCTATCAATCGATCTATCTCCTCTTTAATCTTCGTAGCGTAGTTATCATTGTACGTGTAGGGTTTTTGTTTTGTCGGTTTTGCATCTGGAGTCATAGGGATTCTATGAGAACATATATCTGGATCTACTCCTTTCAAATCTTTGTAACTCCAAGCAAAAACATCTCTATATTCACGTAATAGGGCAACTAGATCTTATTCTTCTTCAGTTGCCAAATCATGCCCTATGTATGTACATTTTTCTTCTTCTCCTTCTATGGCTACTATTATTTTCTTGGTTTTCTCTCGGTTATCATATACTTGTCCGTCATTCGCCTTTCTATTAGGCATTCGTACCATGATCCTTCTATCTTCGATTTCATATTTCTTGAAATTCTCGGGTACTTCAAATAAAGATTCTTCTTTTTCTGTCGTGGTTTCTTTCTTCTTTCTTTTCTTGCATTCACTCTTGTTAGTCACTTCAGTGGCTAACCTCACCTCATTTCTAATTTCCTCGTGTTTCTGAGGGTGAGTCTCTACCTCGAAAAAATATTCTTCCTCTGATGCAAAGGGTGGGTCCATGATAATTGATTCTAAATCAAAATCGCTCACATCCTCAAATACATCAGTGTTAGGTTCACATTCTTCTAAAATTGCATCACACATGATTGGCTCTATCGTAAAAACTGAGATATCATAGCCATCCTCGTCACAGTGGGGTGTCCATTGTTCTTCATTGATGGCTACATCCATGGTTGCTAGGATTTCTGCCCAACCATGGGGTTCAAACTCTTCGTCTAGGAATACTACAGGTGCGTAGGCTGGATCTTGAAGGGTTCGTGGATGTTGTTCTGCACCTAAGGTCCTTGCTTCTAATCTTTCTTCCTCTTGTTTGGCTACTTTACACATCCATAAATGAGTATCCTCATGCAACCAAGAAGGATCTGATTCTAATGAGTGCACGGATTCCGTCTCTACTGGTGTCTTATGGATGGTATTCCATTGTATTGGGGGTACATCTCGATGTGAATAGTCTTTAAGATTGACTTTGGTAGTCACCCCTAAATGTTGCAAGTACAAAGAATTAGTTCCCCAATCTTGTACAATTTGCAACTGACGCATGAATGGTCATCCCAATATCATCTCATAAGCATGGTTTTTTGCAAAGTCACAAATGGCGAAAGTATGCTCAAATTCTATGCCACAAGTGGTGAGAGATATGCCTTCTAGTAAGCCTAATGGTTTTTCTATGTGTCCGTCAGCCATTTGTAGCTTCAACCTGGTGGGTCTCAATGCTGGCTTACCCCAACGTTTCCATAAGGCGGTGGTAGCTATGGCTACTCCGGCTCCTGAATCTAAGATGGCTTTCGTGGTGTAGCCCTGATGGGTTATCGGAAGATAAGTGTTACCTTCCTCTCCTTCACTTACATCTCCAATCTTTTCTACGGGTATCTCTGGTACCTTATTTTGTGATCCTATTTGTGAGGGAGTAGTAGCAAGCTCGGGGAATTGATTTGCTACATGTTTCCATAATTCTGGTTTTACCTTTAACAACTCCTCCAAAGTGAGATTACATTGTATTTTGGTATTCTTGATCACTTCCGTGTTTCTAGGGATTACTGATTCTTCATTCCTCACTATTATCGTGGGTGCTCTCATATTAATAGACTTTGCTTCCCAAGGTCCTGTGAACTGAGGTAATTCTTGTAAAGAATTGGATTCAAAGCCTGTGTGTTCACTCAGTTGCTCTTCCTCTACATCATCGTAAATAGAGGGAATGTCTTGGGGAAATTGTTCCTGCAAGTCATCTATTTCTTGAATAGGAGGATGAGTTCCTTGTTCTTTTCTCCATTTCTCTTCTTGGATTTCTCTCAAAAACTCATGTGAGTATTTATGTATGGAAGACAAATTGTCTTGACTTTCTGTATTGGGTACTTGAGACAGGGATGGCGCATTCCTTTCCTGTGTCTCTCAGACAATAGGGTTCCTATGCTGATCCTTTTTCTCTTTGCTTTCAATCAAATATTCTAGCCTCTCCATTAGTCCTTGAAAATGTAATTCCGGTTTTGCCATGTTATTCCAATTAAGATATCTAGAGGCTTCGAACAAAGCTTGTGCTAGTTCTACCATCTTCATGCAAAGTTTAGTTCTCTCAATTTCTAGATCAGCTCGAGGGTAGTTTTTGCTCATTTCAGCTACCTGAGGTCCCTCTTTTAATCTAGCCTGATATGCACGAAACATCATGTCTAGATTTTTTGGTATGGGTTCCGCTAAAACTGATCCTGATTTCTGAGCTGGATTCTCTTGATTCAAGTCCTGCGAAGTCAATTCTAGGATTTTGGCTCTAGATTCCTTCAAACTTCCTTCCAACTCAGTTATCTTTTTACTCCACTTTCTCTTTATTCTTTCTCTGGAATCTTTCCAAGATTTCGTCTTTTTACTACTAGATTTTGCAACTTCACTGGTTCCGGCTACTTTCTCTTGATCAAGCTTTTGGTTCTGTAAGAGCGCCTGGGCTCTTGTTATAGCTTGGATAGGCACGTATGTAGGGTTGGATCCATCTGCGTTGTTTACAATACCTATCACGTTGATCGGTGTCACATTTGAAGCGTTAACAGGGTTCTTAGGACAATCTTTGATTATATGCTCTTTGCCACAATCGGCACAAAAGCCTTGGATGTTATAGTACTGTGATTGTCCTGCTATCGGGGGATGTGGACAATCCTTTATGAAATGATCTCCTTGGCACCTAAAGCATGGTCCTCTAGGGCCCTGTGGTCTTTGTTGTCTTATTTGGGGCCGTGGATTTGGGTTTGTGTACATCACATTAGCATAGTCTGGCTCCCAACTAGGTTCCACTGGTGGACTATCATAATGATATGTTTCTACGTGTTCTAGTGACTCTGTGTAATATGCGGGTGGACTATCTACATGAGTAGAGTCGAAATTGTTCGAATTCGGGTCACCCTCTGTGATCAAAGGTGAAGAAGGCACTAAAGCTCTACTTAGATTCTCTTCTGCAGCAGCGTATTTGACTGAGATGACATTAGCTGGTGGGGGTGGCTGCTGAGCTAAGATAGGTTGAGGTCTCTGTTGAGCCTGGTATGGGTAGTTCTGAGGAGGCCTATAGTAATAAGGCTGAGCATTGTATTGGCCTTGATACCTACCTGGCTGTGCGTATGCTTGCGGGTAGTTCTGTCTCACGGTTTGTTTGTTGTACGGGTAGTCCTGAGCCGTATGATTCGTGTATCTTCTCTCAATTGTACAGTATTGGCCACTAGGGTTGGCTTGTGGTTGTGGTGCATTGGGACACACATTTGCCATATGGTCACCACCACAGGTGTAACAACGCTTGTTCATTAGCACCCTAGGTTTACTAGAAACTCCTAATTTTTGGGCCACTTTTTCTGCTAGGTCTTCTATTGAGCTAGGCAATTTTGTGGATGCTAGAGATGAACAATCTGAGTCCTTACAAACCTTTGAGAGTTCCAACTCGTCTCTTAAGTTGTCCTCAATGTCTATACAAATTCTTACACATTGCTCTAGCGTTCTGGGTTCTTTTAGGTACACGTAGGAGCGTAGTTTAGAGCTCAACAAGCCATCTAAAAACAATGACACTTGCTTGGCTTGTGAGGGTAGCTCTTGCATTGGACATCGTTCAACATATTGTCTAAACCTACGTCCTGCCAGTCTAACTGTTTCCTGAGGGGTCTGTTTAAAGCTATGAATTAACGAAGACGTGTCATGTCTAATCCCACTTTTAGAGAATTCGGTGATGAATGACTCTAAAAAGTGATGGATGTCTCTAAATTGCCTTTGTTGCAGAGGTTGGAACCAAGTTAAAGCGGTATTCTTTAACGTTAATCCAAATGCGTTGTATTGCGTGAACATGTCTTCAACTTGTTCGGCTCTTAGTACTTGCTTGAATTCTGCGACATGGTCATAGGGATCTCCTGTCCCATCAAAGTAATTCTTCATGGATTTCACTAATTGAGTGGGTCTCAATATTCTTGCGTGTTCACGTGGTCTAGGTAGAGGAAAATCATCTCTACCACCTGGTATTCCATGATCTCTTTGTCTATCCGCTCTATTAGTGTCCGTGGTTGTTCTATCTCTCCCCATGGGATGAGTAAAGCTAACTTCTGGTCTCTCTTGATTTTTCTCTCTTTGATTTCCATGGGCTGATGATGTTCCTGCCCCTTGTTGACTTGTATTCATGTTCGCTCTAGATGGAGGGAATACCAATTCACCTCTCCATGTGTATGTGTTTTTAGCGTGGTCAGGCACCACAAAGACTCTTTCTGAAGTCTCATCCAGGTATACAACCTTTCCAGGTGTATCCGGGTCCTTGAACTCGTATATCGTGATGATTCCTACCTCACTAAGTAGTTCTGTCTTGTATCTCCAAAAGGCTTCATCAGTTTCTTTATTTACAAACAACTCTATGCTTCTGTTGTCCTGAGGGATCCAATCTGGGATTAGTACTCGTGTCAGTACAGATTTCCCTCTAGGTGTTCTAGGCTCTTCTAATGGTTCTTTTCCTTGAGATTTTGCTTCCGTCTCTGGTTGAATCATGCCAAACTCATTGGTATTGTTTGGCTGCGTACTTAATATGTACATCGTTCCTTCCTTGTCTATGTACGCGTCTCTCTCGAATTTCACCACTGGACGTTCCAATCCAATGGGTTGATCGGGGTTGTGCATTTGCACCACTTGCCTTCGCAAACCATCCTCATAGATGCGAGCACCTAATCGGTTGGTTCGGAGAAACTCTAGTTGTGTTCTATAGGGTCCTTCTGGCTTTTCTAAGTATGCTACATTTGACCCTCCTTCTGGTCTTTCTGTGCTAAATGCCATTTCTGAATCACTAGTATCTGAGCTCTCGTAGGGGTAATTACTGTTCAATTGTTGAGCCCACGATCGTGCAGTAGTTCTTACACTTGCCTCTGATGATCTAAGGCTTCGTCGGTCTGACTTACCTATATGTTTGCCCGATCTAAGGTTCATTAATTTTGTTCCTTGCACACTCAGTACACGCTCAGATCGTCAATGATTCTTTGTTATTACTGTCTTGATTCTTTTTAGATTTCTTTAGATTCTTGTCTTAATGTATGCGTCAGGAATTCGACTTTCTGTGGTACTTTGAGTTCTCGTTCCGTCAGACTTATGTTCTTTCCTTTAGGTTTTCGTGTCACACACCTTTACTTTAGTCTTGAACTTGATAAATTTAATTCTCTTAAACATGAGGCGTTCCTATCGTCTTAAATCCACAATGCTACCGTTTATCCTAAGCTAAGAATTGACTGAGGGGGTTGAGTAATCTTCCAACCTCGAGTCAGCTTTTCTGGTTGCTCTGATGCCCAAGAAGCCGCGCTTCCCAAGCTTTATGCCCTTCATTGCCTTGCCTTGGTTGCCTTCGATTGCCCTTGCTAGACCTGGAAAAATCCAATATTAGACCAATTCACAGTTGGATGATCAAGCGCTTGAGTATATACACCTTTTAAGTCCCTTCCCTTTTGCCCAACTTTTTAATGCTTGCCCCCTGGCTTTCTAGTCCCAAACTAGGTCAACCTCAAAATAGCTTTCTAGTACTCGTCAAGAGCTTTCTAATGAGCTATTAAGCTCAAAAAACGGACTTCAGATGAAAAAGTTATGATCGTTCAGGCCCTGGGGGGTAAAAACTGACAAACAGGTTTTTCTCCAAATATGAGCTAAGGGGTCTCCTATGAGTATAATCACCCAAAAATTTCCCAAAAATAGCCCCAAAATTGGCCAAAAATTGAAACCCTAAAATTTGCGATGGGGGTGCACAATCGCGATGGTGTGAGACAATCGCGATGGTCTGGGACCGTCGCGATGGCGTGAAAGTGGACAATCGCGATGGTCTGAAGTGTGAACCGTCGCGATGGTCTGAAGTGCACGGTCGCGATGGCGTGAAAGTGGACAATCGCGATGGCGTGAGTGTGAACCGTCGCGATGGCTCGATCAGGCGGACAATCGCGATGGCGTCAGTCAACGGTCAACGTGAACAATCGCGATGGTCCAAAGTGAACCGTCGCGATGGTCACAGATGCGATGGCTTGAGCCAATCGCGATGGTCTGGGCGCGATGGCGTGAGCCAATCGCGATGGTCCAAAATTTCGGGTTGTCGCGATGGCGTGAAGTGCGAGCCGTCGCGATGGTCTAGCTTGCCACGTGGCACCGTCGGCGCGATGGCGTGAGCCAATCGCGATGGTGTGGGGTCAACCGAACAGTCGCGATGGTCCAAATGAACCGTCGCGATGGCGTGAGACCGTCACGATGGTCCGGTCGAGCCGTCGCGATGGCGTGAGCCTATCGCGATGGTGTGACATAATCGCGATGGTCTGAGACTGTCGCGATGGTCCACCAAACTGAGAATTTCTGAAATGCGTCTGTGGATTCGTAGATGCGCAAGGGTCACCTACACGCCTGTGTGGTCGCTTACCTAAAATTCCGAAGTTTGCAGACCATCGCGATGGTCTGACACACTCGGAAATTTCTGACAGAAGGTGATTTTCTTACCTTTTTGCAGCCTTCCTGATGCACTGGAGTACTATACCTGCAAGAAAACTCAAGAAAGCAAAAGCACACACAAGCACAAAAGCTCTCTCTCACTCTCTCGCATGCACAAATGAGGGGAAATGAGGAGAATGGGTGGATATGGTGAATTTTCTGATTTTTTTGGAGATGAAGATGATGATGCGGTGATGAAGATGGAGTGTGGGGTAGGTGAAAAACACTAAGAACTAAGTAAAAAACAACAACAAAAACTGAAATTTTTACCTTCCAACGCTACTTCTTGCTATACTCTTACCATCACACATTCGTCCTAGACTCGATCCCCGGCAACGACACCAAATTTGGTGTTGCTCTAGCACAATGGTGAGAACCACGTTAAGAAGCTCCACCTCCTTAATGCCAATCCGCGGAAGAGGTAGGAGTGATATGAAGATCGTGAATGTGAGATGAAGTGAGAGTGAAGGTGAGAAGCATAGAAATGCACACACACATACACACACACTACGAAGAGACAAGCAAGACACAATGGAAGGTGGGAAATTAGCTCTATTACTCAAGAACACTATTACAAGCTCAAAAGAACTCTAAGCTCACACTAGCCAACACTAACCATCCTCAAAAATGAGCTCTCTAGCTCTTTTTATAGTTTCTAGACTAGTTTTGACCGGTTTCACATCTAGTGACCGGCATAGTTAAAAATTAGGTCCTAGATGCTATTTGAAAGGGTAAACGGTGTCTAAAAATAACGAAAATTGATACGCTTGTTCTACCTAAGCTCCTCAAGCTCGAGGACTCCTCGGCTTGCACAAAATGGAGCTATGGATTACAAAATGGGGTTTTCTATGTTACATATGTTACAATTAGTGATAAAAATCACTGTTGAATGTTTTGAAAAGTGATAAAAAAAATATTTGTTTGAGAAATTAATCCGACTGGCTATCTGCTCCGTCGTTACATGCTTCCGCGTCGTCTGTGCCTCTGGCTGCTTCCGACAAAGTGTGCAAAGAGCCATTAAGGAAGGTAAACAAGGTGGACAAAGGTGCTAGTGAGGAGGTGCTGCATGTCGACATAAGGTGGCCCTTCCTCCAACCCTATTGGAAGTTTAGTGCAAGGTATGCAAAAGAGCAAGCTATTGGAGAGGGTGGAGGTGTAGTAGAGAGAAGGTTGACTACTCAAGGAATTTTGGTATCTTCTGTACTTGTGTATGTGCTCTGCGGCTTATCTGCTACACACAGAGAACCATTTTTGTAGCATTCTAGACAAGAATATTGTAACTCTATTTTTCAATTAGAATACACAGGCATCCGATGTATTTGCATTTTTGCTTCTTCTCTATTATTCTCATACAAACTCCCAAGTCCCTTTCAACTAAAGATTTTCCCAACAAAAGCATATCTAAATAGTTCAAAAATATATTCAACACTATAAATCATACAATATTCTAGAGTAATGCTTAAAATTCACATGATATCTCATTATAATAGAGTTTTCAAGTTTTATATTTGCTATTGAAAAACATGTTGTACAATAGCAATTTTCTCAATGTCTTTGTGCTTCTTGAATACAAGTAGCTTTCCCTTCCAATGAATATCCACGTTTCCACAATATCTAACTCAATGAGGCCGAACTTTAGAAGGTTGAATGTACACCCATTCATGTTTGGAGTACTCACGTGCTAGCTATTGTCAATCTCAAGCTTTGATATTGTGACATCTTAATGTCAGGACCTCATCTTTTGGTCACCTAGAAGCTTTAGGTGTTGCCATTGAAGTTTAAAGTCTTCAAAGTACAATAGTAGTTCAAGATAGGAGATGTAGATAGGTTGGAATGTAGAAACAAGAGCTTCAATGGTCTGCTATAGAGAGAAAATAGTGTAAATAGATGAATTTCTTGGACATGATTATGAAAATGTGAGATTTAGGATTGTTTTCAGTTTTTTTAAAGTCATTTTTTCATCTCAAAACATGCATGGATTTTGAATTTGGGGTCAAAAAGAGTACTTTTGACCCTAAAAAGTAAGGAGGCATTCATTCTCTAGAGTTATGATGAGTTTTTCAACTTTTTAAAAACTTTGAATTTTTGAGCCCAACCAACTTACGAGATTACTTCTCTCTCTAGAGGCAGCTTATTAAATAAGGGAGAAATTTCTACCCTCTTCCTGCCTTCAACCTAGTATTTTATAGGGTATAGACTATGGCCACCACCCTCTTCTGATTGGTCCATCATTACTCACTCCTTAATCTAAAAGGCCCATGGAGGGTTCATTTTTTCCCCTATTGAATAAACAATTCAGGAGTTATACAATCCAAGGGAAATACTTGCTGTACAAAGAAATATTTTTGTGCCAAGTGATTTACAACTAAAACTAGAACTGTTGTTCCTATTCCATGATGCCCAAAGTGCAGGACATCCTCATGTTAATAGTACTTATGAGCTAGTAAAATGTCACTTTTATTAGCCAAGTGTACACAAGGATGTTCAAGCACATATGTGAAGGTGTCACAAATTCCAGAATCATAAATCAACATACTTATGATTCGAGGTCTAATGCATCCACTGACAATACATAAAAAAAATGCAAAAGGATTTCAAGGGATTTTATAATGGGAAAAACTCAAACAAGCATATGATTCAATTTGTCCATACTTGATTGATTGACCAAGATGGTCAAGTTCATTCAAGTTCATAAAACTATGAAGATGCCAAAATTATCTAAGTTTTTCTTCTTGAAGACATAGTGTCTAATCTGGATAGAAAATTCATAAGTCATTTTTGGATATTTGTCTTTAGTCCATTGAACATGAGTTTATCAATGTGTACAATCATGAATCCTTAGAAAGATGGTGACACTAAACGAATTAGTCAAGTTTTGTAAGATATGCTATGAGACCGTGCATCTTCAAAGCAAAGAGATTGGTTCAAATATCTATCACTTGGAGACTTTGCTTACAACAATGAGAGTTTTCTTACAACAATGCTATGCATGTTGCAATAAGATTCAAAACTTTTATGGTGATGTATGGGTTTTAGCCTTTTGCTTTGAGTGGATATACCCATGTGTGCCTGGAAAAAGCATCGATGAAAGTCATGAAGTAAAGATAGTTTCCAAAAGAGCATGTCTACATAGGACCACTGACATCATTGTGAACAGGTTGCAATTTCTGAGTAGCTTGAACTGAACCATCTTTTGGAAAGGAGGAATGCTGCATTTTGCCCAAAATACAGCATTCACAGACATGTTTTCCGGGTGCCTCAAGTTTGGGCAAAGAGGACACCATTCTAGATTTGTGTAGGCATAGCAAACTAGCAAAATTCAAATGAACAAAGTGTGCATGCCAAAGATTTTCATCTAACATAGCCTGAGAATCATGTACTACACATGCTGATTCATTCACAAATTTTTCATAGTCTATGAGCTTATATAGTCCATGACATGAACTGCTTCTGAAGAAATAATCATGTTGTCATTTGACAGATCATAAACTGTACATATGTCGTCAACAAATGCCACAAGCAAGCCAATCTTGGCTAATGCAGAAGCTCATAACAGATTCCTCTTGATCCCTGACACAAATAAAGCATGCGACAATGTCAAAGAACTACCATCAGCAGTAGTTAGAATGATCTTACCAACTCCCATGACTAGATAGGAGGAGTTGTTGGAGCATGTGACAAGATTCCTCGTAGGGGCAAGCTCAAGTGAAGTGAAGAAACTGTGTCGTGAGGTAATATGTTTGGTTGCCCCACTATCAAAGTACCAAACATATGAGTCTATTGCGGACATGCACTATTCAGAAGAAGATGGGTCAAAACTACAAATAATAGTAAACACCCATTCTTCATTCTACACAAGATTAGCAGGCTCTGTTTTTGGTATAGAGGCCTTTGCAACAACCATCCCAGTCTCTTTTGCAGCCAATTTTGGATAGATCTTTATGACATGATCGTTTCCTTCACAATACTTACAAAAGAATTTCTACTTTTCTGATTTCTTCTCATCTTGTCTTCCTTCTTCGAATGCATTTGTAGATTTTTGTTTACTAGTAGATGACCTCCATTTGCCTTTGCCCTTCTAAGTAGCCAAGAAAGCTTGATCTGCAACATGCATAGTGAGCCTGTTTTGCACAGACTGATCTTCCTGCAATGAAAAAGACACTAAATCCTCAAATGACAAGGCCTTTGGATTGCTTTTCATCATCGAATGAAGAGTAGAAGCAAAACTCTAATATGAATGAGGAACACAATTCAGAGCAGTCTACACAAGTGAGCTACCTGGTATAACTTCATCAACAGAAATCAACTGTTACTTCATGTCTTTGATCTTTGTCAAAAAACTGCCCATAGAATCACCTTCGATCATGTGCTCACTCTCCAGCCATTCTCGGAGGTGAGCAACACGAGCCTCATTCCTTGCGTGGTAAAATGTGGTAAGTGTATCACAAGCATCCTTAGCTATTCTACAAGAGGAATGTGAGGATTAATGGCACGTTTGACAGATAAGGCTATCAATGCATGTGCATGAGAATCTCTTCCATCCCAAAAAATTTTCTCTATAGTAGGTGCAACAAAAACCGCAACACGAATAGCAATCTACAGAATATCACTATCTTCGATGCCATCTACATTAGCTTCAGTACCTGTATTTTTAGGTGTAATAGGATGTTTTTAAACACCTTGCAAAACATTCCATAGTCCTTTTCCAACCAAACATGATGCATCATATAAGACCATAGTGGGTAATCCGTGCCATCCAACTTACCTTCAATAGCCAACATATGAAATACTAATCACCTTGAGTATGCATACCAAATTTCATATGATTCTTAGACTATGATTGGAGAGGTGTTGATGATGCCCTAGATGAAGGGGCAACCTGCTCTGATACCAATTGTTGGAGTTAGATGTTTGCGGAAGCACGTGAACAACACAAGGAAGAAGAAGAAGAAGCTTGGAGCACAACACACAATACTGAATGTATTACCACTAGAATGTACAAACATATGTTACCCATTAGGGCCATATGCATATATATAAGGCAGGGAGAAAAAGCCTCCTAAAGAGGGAAAAAAGTGCCCGATGGTCCTAGTGTGTTCACACACATCAGTACCTAAATATATACACATATTTAATCTTGGAGAAGTACAAAGAACACTTTTCTTCATGTTCTTGAACATGTGTAAAGAGAACGATGCATGAAAGTACTCCAAAATTGGCTTCAAGAATCAACCAAAAAATGCTTCAAAAAGTCTTTGAGAGAAAGGATTGAATCCTTGAGGGCCCAAAACATATTCAAGGTAATTTGAACCTTAGTCTTTCCCCATCTTCAAACTCCACAAGATTGTAGCTTAGTGGCAAAAGATTGTTGGTTAAGCAAGGTATGGGGGGAACAATACTTGGTTGAGTAAGCACCTACGAAGTATCGGGAGCCTCCATCTTCCTTAATCATTGAGGTCCCCCCTCATGCATATCCAATGATGCCAATAGTGATGTCGACGACTCGAATGATAAGGTATGCCAAGGTCTATGCCTTGCTTACCACCATAATCATAAGCCTTGGAGAAAGCCTTGGGTGGGCGGGCGAGTGCTCACTCTGCTCGCACAAAAACAACAAAGCTTTTGAATTAGAATGCTCTCATACTAGTGAAAAATTGTGATGGTGATGCAGTATGATGGATTTTCCTTCTCTAGAGCTCCACAAGGACACCCTTGCAGTAGAAGTATGAATGAAGAACACAATTCAGAAGCTTCTACACAAGTGAGCTATCTGGTATAAATTCATCAATAGACTGTTCCTTCAAGTCTTTGATCTTTGTCAAAAAACTATCAATAGAATCACCTTCATTCATGTGCTCACTGTCCAGTCATTTTCAGAGGTAAGCAACACGAGCCTCATTCCTTGCATGGTAAAATATGGTAAGTGTATCCCAAACATCCTTAGCTATTCTGCAAGAGGAATGTGAGGATTAATGGCACGTTTGACAGATAAGGCTATCAATGCATGTGCATGAGTATCTCTTCCATCCCAACAAATTTTCTCTACAGTAGGTGCAACAAGAACATCGCAACACGAACAGGAATCTGTAGAATATCACTATCTTTGATGCCATCTTCAAGAATCACCCAGAAAAATGCTTCAAAAAGGCTTTGAGAGCAAAGATTGAAGCTTTGAGGGCCCAAAACATATTCAAGGTAATGTGAACCTTAGTCTTTCCCCATCTTCAAACACCACAAGATTGTAGCTCAGTGGCAAAAGATTGTTGGTTAAACAAGGTATGGGGGAACAATACTAGGCTAGGTAAACACCTAAGAAGTATCAGGAACCTCCATCTTTCTTAATCATTGAGGTCCCCCGTCATGCATAGCCAACGATGCCAATAGTGATGTCGATGACTTGAATGATAAGGTATGCCAAGGTCTATGCCTTTCTTACCACCATAATCATAAGCCTTGGAGAAAGCCTTGGGTGGGCGGGTGAGTGCTCACTCTACTCGCACAAAAGCAACAAAGCTTTTGCATCAGAATGCTCTGACACTAGTGAAAATTTGTGATGGTGATGCACTATGATGGATTTTCCTTTTCTAGAGCTCCACAAGGACACCGTAGCAGTAGAAATCTGAGCTTTGGATGTCGCACACCATACTCTGCACATGAGCTGCAAAATTCGTAGAAAACACACAATAGACATAGAACACAAACACATATTTTTTGGGTTTCATAAATGGAATCAAACTTACCTACTCTTGCTCACTAGGCTGCTATATTTTTATTTAAGAACATATACAAACGTGTCCGAGTGCCCATTTGGCCTTTCACGTGGACACTAATGGTAACAAGATTTCCATTAGATCAATCTTGTCTAATACTCAAAAAATACTTAATGTTGTCAATATCTTGAACCTTTTTACGGCTACTTTATAATAATAAAATATTTTTTTAAAGCATATGTAACTTTCTTATTTTGTACACCTTATGCAAGTAGATAAGTTCTCATTTACGTTTTAGAGATTCTAATACAGTTATTTTCTAGCCTTGCATTCTAAAATGACGAAATATATATTTCATACAAGATCTACATAACTGGTTGAGATTTCATCCTCATTATTATCTATGACTATTACATAGTAAATATTTTCTTTCTTCAAATCAAAAGGCTAGATTCCCTTTCTTCAATCATAACATCATAAAATTGATTCTTCCATAACGATAGTTTTATTCCATTGAATTTTTCGTACTTATTTTGAGTACTAATTTAAAGTAAAACAATGCTTGTTTTAGTTTATATATCCCTTAGCAATGTTCTGATATGTATTGAAGATTTTTTATGTTGTATCAATGGAAATCAATATAGAAAAAGGAGTAAGGCCAACGAGGGTTGAAGAATGAGGCTAAAAAACAAGTTGATAAGTGTTCGATGCGAATCTGCTACATTGAGCACCAAAATTAAGCTACAAAAATCAACCAAAGCAGTGACTATAAAGAATACTCATGAAAAAGAATGGAACTCTTCTAGTTGAAGTATGGTTTTCAAATTCAAAGTTCAAATTGTAATGCAAAAAAACATAAAAATTTCATATGGCTTAAAATTCTGAAAATGGAAATTATAAAAGATCAAGAATGAAAGACCACGAAACGAACCTATTTGACATTCCTATATCTTTACAAAGAATCTATAGAGTAAAGTATATAGCGTCCTTCAAGGTTGTTTTTATGAGCAACAAGATGCTTCAAGAAGAAAAAAGGCACTTTCTAAAATCAACTCTTAGAAGAAGAATTTGGAAGGTCTTTTGAAGGAAAAACCATGTTCACGCTTCTCAATTTTTTTTTTTAGTATTCATCACTTCAACGTACAATACCTTTCTGCGCTTTTATCTAGCATTGGGAGTTAAATGAATTCTTTCATTTGCTAAAGGAAACGTTTGGTAAGAGATCATATTATTCCTTCTTTTTACTACCACTACTTGTATCTATGTAAAGTTTTTTAAGAGATTGAGTGTGAGAGGAAAAATACCCACGAAATACATCTACTCATCCAAATATAAAAAGCAATGAACCGTGCTCACATAAAACGTGTGGGAAAATCAGAACATGAACTATTTGTTGGGATAGATGGTTGGATGCTCCAAGAGACTAAGTAGGTACTGCTAACCCTGCTTTGTACCAACCCTCTTTTGCTTCAGACTTGATAAGTAGACCTTCTTAGCTTTCCAATAACACCAAAAAATGGCCTATGTACTTTGGAAGTGATGTGTGTAATGATTGAACCAAAAGAGATAACTTTGAAGTTCACAAACTCAAGAAAACCTTCTATTTATGTCTTGACACCTACTGAATTTGCTCAGTGTGACCAGCACAGTAGAAATTGATAAAATTCCTTCTAGGGGTATTTAATTAGCTAAGTAAGCTACCATTTGCAAGTGGAATGATGTAAAAAGATAAACTATGCTAAGAGAAATCAATTTAGCAAGTTTAGTTATACCCCCGACTATTTAGGACTGTAGCAGAAAATGACCAGAGTTCACCTCGACGTAGATTTCTCTGAAATGGCTGAATAGAATCACTTCAAACTTTGACAGCATGCAGATGACTTTGAGTGGAATCCACCAAGCTTTGAATCACTACATCTGGTGAAGAATTGACCGAGATATGCTCTTGACAAGTTGACAAACTTTTGAGTAGACTAACAAAGAACTCAGAGATGAATGATGTAAATGTATCTATTAATAAACACTTGTATACAATCCCATTGGCATGAACAACATTGCCTAATGGTGTAGAGAGGTGTAGGCTATAGTATAGTCCTCAGACACACTCAAAATCAGTAGAATGAGGCTCGGGAATGATCTCTCTCTTTCGCGACTTTTCATGTTCACTTTTATATGTAATGAGCAAAGATTTGAATTCAAATTCAAATTTTGGCTCCCTATGATCAAGCTCCTAAATGCTTGGAGATATTCCTTCAATCAAATGAACTACTTTTTCCATGACTCACTTTGGTAGGTGATTTCAAAAGATTCTAAGTCAATTTGACTTTTACAATGAGGTAAAGTGGTAATTAACCACTAGCATATGTTCCTATGCTTCTTCATATATGTGTAGACTTTAATGCATCCTTTGAGCCAAATGTGTAGGCTTGCAATTTACACCAACACTATTCATATGAACCGTTTACAAGATGAACTAGTCCTCTAATACCAATCCATTGTATTACCTTGGAGATGATGAGAGATCACGAGATTCTTTAAACCTGCATCACGATATTCTCTAAACCTGCGTGGCAATATACTTCTAACCTTGTTGAGATCCAGGACTTCTTGTGAATCAAAAGTTTAGGTCGATGAAGAAGAGATGTGTCTACGCTGAAGCATAACATCACATCAAACGTAGCATAACATCTCCATAAAGTAAATCATCGTAGCTGTTAATTTGTTCTTTCTTGCATGTGCTCTTGCCTTGAGATGAAACGTTCATTGGATTTAGCACGTATGTCAAAAGATGTCTTCACTTCATCTCGTCTCAAAAGATGTCTTCACTTCATTCGACTTCTTTGGAGTTCTTTTGTAGTAACAACCAACTAATTCCAGTAGAGACCAAACAACCAACTAATTCTAGTAGAGACCTTTTAAATGACGAACACATCTGAAGGGTTAGATTTATTTCAATAAACTTGCAATAGGCTAGTTAGTCCTTTTCAAATTAAATTGAATGTAGACTTTTTGATGCTATAGCTCACAAAGTTTCATTTTTTAACATTCTGAAAGCATCGTAGTAATGGAGTGCCCTTACCTCAAAGAACGCATCCTTGACGATGAAAGAGTAGATGGCCCATGTCCCTCCGTTAACAAATATTGAGAGGCTGAGAGGAAAGGCATGTACTGTACACTCTTTGTAGTAATCACCTTCCTCTGCTTATTTGAATCCATGTTGGAGGAATATTATTAAAACTGTATTTCATTGATATTACACAGAACTGAATTCGTAGGAAGTTCTTACCAAGACAGACAGAGGTGATGCATAATTTATGATGGAGTTGATTGCGCATATGTATACGATTATAGTCAATCTCTTATCCCCACTTGATCCGAACAACGTACTTAGAAGAAATGCCATGAAAGCTATCCAAGAGATGACTAGTAGTTTGATTGCGCAAAATCATCTCAACAAACTATAAGGAAGTCTACTAGAGAGAAAAGGAAGCCCTAAAGGTATGGCTATGATACTTCTTTAATCACTAAGCATTCAATATACGTAGCATAGGATCAAACTCTTAAGAACCATCTACATATGAAGAAGCCAAAATGGAGGAGTTCTATGGAAGAAGAAATAGAAGCTCTACAAGAAAATCAAACTTGGGAATTGGTACACAAGAAACCATCTATGAAGTTCATTGGCTCAAGGTGGATATATAAGGTAAAGAAGAACTGTGATGGCTCAATTAATAGGTACAAATCAAGGCATGTAGCCAAAGGATTTGCACAAATCCAAGGTATTGATTATTAAGAGACTTTTTCACATGTTGCAAAAATGCCTACTATTAGAGTACTCATGAGTGTTGCATCTTCCAAGAATTGGAAGATATATCAAATGGATGTAAAAGATGCTTTTATGAATGGATGGATTTTAGAGGAGGTATATATGGCTCAACCTCCTTGCTTTGAAGATCAAACATACCCTAAACATGTGTGCAGGTTGAGGAAAGCCTTGTATGGTTTGAAGCAAGCTCTTAGAGCTGTGAATCATAGACTTATCACTTACTTGTAGGATAAATGTTTCATTGTAAGCAAGTTAGATCCTTCCCTTCTCATTGAGAGGAATCCTTCAGAGGTTGTATACCTTTGTGTATATGTGGATGATATAATCATTACATGAAATGATGGAGATGGAATTAGGAGCATCAAAGCTCAAATGAAGGAAGAACTCAAGATCAATTATCTTGGTTTGCTCACATACTTCCTAGGTTTGGAAGTGGTATATATAGAGAAAGGTATGTTTCTCACTCAAAGAAAGTACATTGGAGATATGCTCTCTAAATTCAAGATGGAGAATACAAAGGTTGCACGTACACTCATGGAGGTAGATCTGAAATCAAGTGCTCATGAAGGCGAACTCACTGAGGATGTAATTAGCTACCAAAGTTTAGTTGGAAGCTTAAATTATGCTCCTCTAACTAGAGTAGATATCTATTATGGAGTTAGTGTGCTGAGTCAGTTCATGCACACACCAAGGAAGCGTCACATGGAACCATCCAAGAGGATTCTAAAGTATTTGAAGGGCACAATCAATAAAGGGTTATCCTATCCATACACATCTGATATAGATGTTAAACTCTTCTTTGATGTAGATTGGGCAGACTCTAAAGAAAATAGAAGCACATTAGGATATCTTACTTTTGTAGGTATAAAGTTGATTTCATTGTCTTTTAAGAAGTAACCTATATTTGCTCTTTCATCAACAGAGTCTGAATATAGAGGACTTGAAAATGCTACACAAGAAGTTGTGTGGATTAGAACCCTATACTCAAATTTAGGGTTGAACTCTTCAACATATGATATGTCTCTATATTATCTACGAGGAATTTTATTCTCTCTCAATTTCCTGACATTGATTCTCAAAGAGGTGCCTCTAAACCTCTCCACCAGGTCTGCCCAATAGAAGCTATTACCATGGGCATTGCAACTGACAAAAAGGGCTAGAACACAAACGTTTTGTTGCAACATGTGAAGATAAAGGATCGTTTGATGCTCTTAGACAAGTAAAAGAGAGAGGGAGACAAAAGAATGGGAGAGAGAGAGAGAGAGAGAGAGAGAGAGAGAGAGAGAGAGAGAGAGAGAGAGAGAGAGAGAGAGAGAGAGAGAGAGAGAGAGAGAGAGAGAGAGAGAGAGAGAGAGAGAGAGAGAGAGAGAGAGAGAGAGAGAGAGAGAGAGAGAGCAGAGAGAGAGAGAGAGAGAGAGAGAGAGAGAGAGAGAGAGAGAGAGAGAGAGAGAGAGAGAGAGAGCAGAGAGAGAGAGAGAGAGAGAGAGAGAGAGAGAGAGAGAGAGAGAGAGAGAGAGAGAGAGAGAGAGAGAGAGAGAGAGAGAGAGAGAGAGAGAGAGAGAGAGAGAGAGAGAGAGAGAGAGAGAGAGAGAGAGAGAGAGAGAGAGAGAGAGAGAGAGAGAGAGAGAGAGAGAGAGAGAGAGAGAGAGAGAGGGAGAGGGAGAGGGAGAGGGAGAGGGAGAGGGAGAGGGAGAGGGAGAGGGAGAGGGAGAGGGAGAGGGAGAGGGAGAGGGAGAGGGAGAGGGAGAGGGAGAGGGAGAGGGAGAGGGAGAGGGAGAGGGAGAGAGGAGAGGAGAGAGAGAGAGAGAGAGAGAGAGAGAGAGAGAGAGAGAGAGAGAGAGAGAGAGAGAGAGAGAGAGAGAGAGAGAGAGAGAGAGAGAGAGAGAGAGAGAGAGAGAGAGAGAGAGAGAGAGAGAGAGAGAGAGAGAGAGAGAGAGAGAGAGAGAGAGAGAGAGAGAGAGAGAGAGAGAGAGAGAGAGAGAGAGAGAGAGAGAGAGAGAGAGAGAGAGAGATGCAAAATAAGGCGAATGAAAGAGCAGAAATGTAGAGAGAAAGAGAGAGAGAGTGGCGAATGAAAGAGCAGAAATGTAGAGAGAAAGAGAGAGAGAGAGAAGTGCGCTGCTGTGAAGATTAGTATGCAAATGACGAGAGAGAGAGAGAGAGAGAGAGAGAGAGAGAGAGAGAGAGAGAGAGAGAGAGAGAGAGAGAGAGAGAGAGAGAGAGAGAGAGAGAGAGAGAGAGAGAGAGAGAGAGAGAGAGAGAGAGAGAGAGAGAGAGAGAGAGAGAGAGAGAGAGAGAGAGAGAGAGAGAGAGAGAGAGAGAGAGAGAGAGAGAGAGAGAGAGAGAGAGAGAGAGAGAGGGAGGAGAGAGGGAGGGAGGGAGGGAGGGAGGGAGGGAGGGAGGGAGGGAGGGAGGGAGGGAGGGAGGGAGGGAGGGAGGGAGGGAGGGAGGGAGGGAGGGAGGGAGGGAGGGAGGGAGGGAGGGAGGGAGGGAGGGAGGGAGGGAGGGAGGGAGGGAGGGAGGGAGGGAGGGAGGGAGGGAGGGAGGGAGGGAGGGAGGGAGGGAGGGAGGGAGGGAGGGAGGGAGGGAGGGAGGGAGGGAGGGAGGGAGGGAGGGAGGGAGGGAGGGAGGGAGGGAGAGAGAGAGAGAGAGAGAGAGAGAGAGAGAGAGAGAGAGAGAGAGAGAGAGAGAGAGAGAGAGAGAGAGAGAGAGAGAGAGAGAGAGAGAGAGAGAGAGAGAGAGAGAGAGAGAGAGAGAGAAGCACTGAGAGTCGGTCGGTGATGGTAGAATTAGCCACGGTAGTAGAAACACACTCAAAGAGATGTGGATGCCGATGGCGGTCACTCGAGATCTGTCAAAATCAGAGAGAAAGAGAAAAAATGATACCTGCATTGATCTGATACATAGTAGAAGTATGGTAGTAAATTACAGGTTTCGAGGAGAGAGAGTGAGAGAGAGAGAGAGAGAGAGGAACTGAGGTGGTAGCAAACGATTGGAGAGAGAGAGAGAGGGGGAAGTAGAAGGTTATCCAATGCACAGCTAATAAGACATAAAGCAATTTGATGTGCACAAACCATCTGAAATAAAATTTCCATTTTTGGATTAAAGACGCAAAGAAAAACTAGAATCGAATTGCAATTCATGGATTGATAATACTTTGGTATATTCAAAAAACCCATAAGGAGTATGAAAAAGTTGAGGGGACATATTTAGAAGTATGGACTGTGAGGCAAAGGTTTTAGACCTTGAATACAAATGTGGAAATAAAGAGAAGATTGGTAGTTCGATGGAAGTTTATCAAACACAAAGAAAATATGAAGCTAAACAAATTATAAAGGAGTTGCGCACATTAACATGTTACGAAGAATTAAGATAATGATACATAGTAACAAATTCTCAGCGTTTGTTCTAAACTAAGGCTTCTACGAGTGAACAAAATATATGTGGAAATGCGTGTTATATTTAGCCTTTCGTTTCCTACCCACATTTTCAGATAAAGGTCGCACTTAATATTTTCATAATTTACCTGAAATAAAGTAAAACTTGATAAATCAACATGTTGAATGATGAACATAGAAAGAGAATTTGATCTATATTTATTTACTCTTGGAAAATATTGATGTTTGGGCTCTGTGGATCTTCTCTCCATGTTTTTGCGTGGAGTTGAAGAAAAGAAGAATAAAGTTCTTGTTGTGAAGACTTGAAGTAAAGTTTTGACCAAAGACTATAGTAAATTAAAGAAGCAATATTTTCATCCCTCATAGATTTTCTCTCCAGGTTGCTGCAAGATTTGGAGGTTGGTATGGGATTTAGAGGTTAGTGCATGATTTTGGAAGATCAAGAAAGCAAAGTGAAGACTGAAGATCCGAAGAGAAGCAAAGATCCAACCGCAAAGACCAAAGAGAAGTTGAAGGGCATCCTTTCGCACTGTAGCAGAGTGACTATCTTGTATTTGAGCAATCCGCACTATAGCAGAATATCTTGTATTATTGAGATTCATTGGACTTGTATTATTGAGATTCATTGGATGACATCAGTTGTATATTCGTTGTATCAATGAGCATATGTTGTTCATTTGGCACATCCATCCGATGATTTCTATGTTTTAGCATTGTATTTATCATTCCACATTTGCGATGCATACGCCCCACCACTCCCCTTCTTAAACCTCCTTGATCTTCCCAACAATGGGAAGGGGAGAAGGGGGGAGAGAGAGAGAGAGAGAGAGAGAGAGAGAGAGAGAGAGAGAGAGAGAGAGAGAGAGAGAGAGAGAGAGAGAGAGAGAGATGAGAGAGAGAGAGAGAGAGAGAGAGAGAGAGAGAGAGAGAGAACGAGTGAGAGAGAGAGAGACCGGTTTGGTAGAGGCAAGGGATGGAAGGGTGTGGGTTTGGAGACGGCGGGTGGATGGGAGGGACGAGAGAGAGAGAGAGAGAGAGAGAGAGAGAGAGAGAGAGAGAGAGAGAGAGAGAGAGAGAGAGAGAGAGAGAGAGAGAGAGAGAGAGAGAGAGAGAGAGAGAGAGAGAGAGAGATGAGAGAGAGAGAGAGAGAGAGAGGAGAGAGAGAGAGAGAGAGTCTGAGAGAGAGAGAGAGAGAGAGAGAGAGGAGAGAGAGAGAGAGAGAGAGAGAGAGAGAGAGAGAGAGAGAGAGAGAGAGAGAGAGAGAGAGAGAGAGAGAGAGAGAGAGAGAGAGAGAGAGAGAGAGAGAGAGAGAGAGAGAGAGAGAGAGAGAGAGAGAGAGAGAGAGAGAGAGAGAGAGAGAGAGAGAGAGAGAGAGAGAGAGAGAGAGAGAGAGAGAGAGAGAGAAAGAGAGAGAGAATAGGTGGACAAAGTGTGTGGGAGGGAGGGAGTGTGGGTGCGATGGGTTGGTGGAGGTGGGCAGGTGAGAGAGAGAGAGGGGTGCAAGTTGGCATAGTGTGCAAGAGGGAGGGAGTGTGCGAGTGGGGTGGGTTGGTAGAGGCTGGTGGGTGGGAGGGGAATGAGAGAGAGAGAGAGAGATATATTAAATATCATTGATTAATAAAAAAGTTGAAGAGCCTACTGAAGTTGGAACTTCCTAGAGCTTAGAAGAATCAAATTTGTTCTTTGGAGAGGAATTGCATATATTGAAATCATCCTCAACTCCAATGGACTTGCGACATAGTGATGTAATGATCAAGAAATAAAGTGACAAACTAGACAATGTACCTCCACAAATCCACTCTAAAAGCTTCCATGATGTTCCTTACCACTAAGTCTAGCCAAAGGTCTAGCTATATCTGCATAAATTTTAATAATCTCCTATGGTAGCCCGTATGGCCCAAAAAACTCTGAATTTTCTTTGGTGATATAGGTCTGGGTAACTTCAATGTAACAACAATCTTACCTTTACCAGATACTACATGTCCCAAGAGAGTACCTTCCATCACTAGAAAGTGACATCTATTCGAATTCAATTTTTAGTCTCTCTACATCTTTTAAAAACCTATTGCAGTTGGCAAATGATTATCCAAGCAGTCCAAAGGAGTTTCTTTGCAAGTACCTAAGAAAAATAAAAGATGCCACAACCACATTCAATTGAACCATCAGCCTTATTTTTGGAACCTTGCTACTAGAGGCCTTGTTATCATGTAAGGGAAGAAAACCATCTCATGGATGTCAGAGAAACAATCAAGAGTGGCTCTCACATCAACTAAAGATGAGTATAGAGGCTTAGCACAAGTCTCATGTGAGCTCATGTGGCTTAAGAAGTTGTTTGTTGATCTTGATTTGCAAGTTAAGCAAGTACCTATTTTGTGACAATAGAAGTAGCATATGCTTGGCTCAAAATCTGGTGTTCCATGCAAGGTCGAAGCCTATAGAAGTGCATTCCCACTTTATTACAGGGAAGATCATGTCAACGGATGTCAAGGTGGAGCATGTCAATACAAAGGACCAATATGCAGACATTTTTACTAAAATTTTGGATGGAGTAAAGGTACAACACTTCGATACATGCATTGGAATGAAGGACCGAAGCATTGAGACTTGATAGGGAGTGTTGAAAATCAATTCTCAATCATGCAAAAGGACTCAAACATGATTTTCTCAAGTGGACCAATCAAAAAGGAGGACCTAAAGTCATGGAATCAAGTTAGAAGCTCCACAAAACTCAATAATATTCAAATCTTGGAAATCAGCCACCAAAATGTGCACCTACACTAATTGGTGGGTGGTCAACTAGATTGTAGGAAAAGTAAAACTCTATATAAGCACCATCCCACCTTTGTTTCTTGAGTTGTATGCATTCCACAAGTTTCCCACTTAGTTAAGTGAAGTCATAAACTCTAGCAAGCAGGCCCCTTGCTTGCTTACCTCATTTTCTCATGATTTTGCTCCTCTCTATCTAGACATATAATTAGGCTTTTCCAAATCTGATTGTACCAGATTATGGAGCATTGTTTTCTCTCTCATTTCATTTATTCCAAGCTTCATTTGGTCTCTCATATAGTGGCTTGAATGTTGCCAAAGTTTCAAGCTCTTTGATTGAGTGAGTTGTGAGAAATTGCCAACTTTGTGAAGGTATATCTTTAGACATAGGTTGAGGGTGTTGCAAACAAGTAGTGTGTTTTGCAGAGCATGATTCTCCCAGTTGGAATATTCATTTTGGATTATTTAGGTCTTGTTGGGTAGCTCTTATAGTCTACTATAATTCTTGAAATTTTCATTTTAGGTCTTTGTACAGGTGCAGAGGAAAGTTCAGAACAGTGAGCATATATCAGTGCTTGTGGACCTAGTGCAAGGCAGCCATCTTCCATTGTTGCATTCGGGTGTTAGAATCTTGCCCCATCAACTATGCTCAAATTTACAAGTGTGAGTTTACATGTGGTTCTCTTTTGTGAGGTAATAAGTGCATGTGTGTTCCTTAATCACAAGCAAAGCACTTAGGCTTGCTAATTCCACCAATAGCTCTCCCTCAAGCCTAAGATGCTTGAGTCTTCAATCCTTCATGATCTCATACAATCCAATGATTGATTTGAATCTATTCAATTTGCTTCCATCCAATGCCTTTGTCATCATATTTGCACATTGTTGATGTGTTTATACATTTGAGAGTTGAATCTCTTTACTCATAATCTTCTCGTTGACATAGTGATGAACTTCTATATGTTTAGTCTTGACATGATAGATAGGGATAGCACAAAGATGTAATGAGATAATATTGTCTCCAAATATATGTGGGTAGAGGAAAATAAAATCTCTCTCACTCTTTCCCACTCTGTGTCTGATCACTATAGAACTCATCTCGCATCTCTCTCTCTCTCTATCTCTCTTTCTCTCGATCTCTTTGCCCATCACCATCCGCAACTGTGTGAAGAAAGGATCCTGTAGCTATTTGTTTTGTTGTGCTAGGGAAATCCATTGGTAAACTATTTCACCCATTGAGAATTGATCTAAGAGGACATACGCGAGATTGAAGATACACATGAAGCAATACTAAATCTCTCTCTCTCTCTCTCTCATCCTCCATCACACCACCTCTGTTAGGCTTGTGTGGTGGTTAGATCTACCGACTTGCACCCTACTTCGGTGGTTGATACCTCCAAATCCCATAGCAACCTAGAGAGAATATCCGTGGGGGATGAAAATGCTTCTTTACTTTACTTTGGTTTTTGGTCAAAGCTTTACTTCAAGTCTTCACAACAAGAACTTTATTCCTCTTTTACTTCAAATCCACGTAGAAACATGGAGAGAAGATCCACAGAAAAGATCCACGGGGCCCAAACATTAATACATTCCCAGAGAAATTAAATAAAGATCATATTCTCTTTCTATGTTCATCATTCAACATGTCGATTTATCAAGTTTTTCTTTATTTCAAGTAAACTATGACAATATTAATGTGACTTTTATCTTAAAATGTGGGTAGGAAATGAAAGGATAAAGATAAAACCCATTTGCACATATATTTTATTCACTCGTAGAAGTCTTAGTTTTGAAGAAACTCTGAGAATTCATTAATATGTATCATTATCTTGATTCTTTATGACATGATGTGCGCAACTCCTTTATAATTTGTTTAACTTCATATTTTCTTTGTGCTTAATAAACGTCCATCGAACGACCAATCTTCTCTTTATTTCCATATTTGTATTCAAGGTCTAAAACCTTTGCCTCACAATCCATACTTCTAAATATGTTCCCTCAACTTTTTCATACTCCTTATGGGTTTTTTCTCAACTTTTCTCTCCCGAGAATATACCAAAGTATTATCAACCCATCGAATTCGATTCTAGTTTTTCTCTATGTCTTTAATCCAAAAATTGAACTTTTATTTCAGATGGTTTGTACACATCAAATTGCTTTATGTCTTATTATCTGTGCATTGGATAACCTTCTATTTCCCTCTCTCTCTCTCTCTCTCCAACCATTTGCTACAGCCTTAGTTCCTCTCTCTCTCTCTCTCTCCTCGAAACCTGTTCTACACCACCATACTGCTACTGTGTATCAGATCAACACAGGTATCATTTGTTCTCTTTCTCTCTGACTTCAACAGCTCTTGAGTGACCACCATCGGCATCCACATCTCTTTGAGTGCATTTTTGTTGCTGTGGTTGATTCTACCATTGTTGAACGACTCTTAGTGCTTCTCTCTCTCTCTCTCTCTCGTCATTTTCATACTAATCTTCATAGCAACACACTTCTCTCTCTCTCTCTACAAATTTTCTCTTTTAGCTGCCTTATTCTGCATCTTTCATCATCTCTCTCTCTCTCTCGCTCTCTCTCTCTCTCTCTCTCTCTTTCCCATTCTTTTGTCTCCCTCTCTCTTTCACATGTATGAGTGCAACAACTGATCCTTTATCTCCGCATGTTGCAACAAGACCTTGGTGTTCCAGCCCTTTTTGTCACTTGCGATGCCAGTGGTAATAGCCTTCTGTTGGACTGACCTCACGGAGAGGTTTGCAGGCTCCTCTTTCAAGAATCAATGTCAGGAAATTGAGAGAGACTAAAGGTCCTTGCGGATACTACAAAGCCATATCATATGCATGGGCCATTGTCTTAGGGGTAGAATAGAAGACATGCCATATTCAAGACCGCTTCTTGAGCTCTCTGATCTAAAGGGCTAGGTACACGTAATGGAAGAGCATGATCAGGACTTCAGAAGCTTTGATGTAGACATGCCGGGTAAACAAGGGCAGAGGAAAACAAAATCTCTCTCACTCTTTCCCAATCTGTGTGTGATCACTATAGAACTTATCCCACATCTCTCTCTCTCTCTATCTCTCTCTCTCTCTCCCTCCCTCGATCTCTTTTCCCATCGCCATCCTCAACTATGTGAAGAAAGGATTTTGTAGCTATTTGTTTTGTTGTGCTAGGGAAATCCATTGGTAAACTATTTCACCCATTCAAAACTGAACTAAGAGGACATGTGCGAGGCTGGAGACACAAAGGGAGCAATACTAAATCTCTCTCTCTCTCTCTCATCGTCCATCACGAGGCCTCTGTCAAGCTTCTATGCCGATTAGATCTGTCAACCTACACCTTAGTTCGTTGACTGATATATAAAAGAATGGTTTTTGTTGGATGCTCAATACGAAATGGCCTCAAAAAGAACTTTCGGTGTTGTTTGATCTTGTATTTACCTCTCTGTTTCCATATAAAATACGTAATCATGTGCTCATGGATGCATATTTATTTAGTACCATTTGCGGCACTCTCAAGTGCTCTCCATACATACATAAATATAGACAGTCCACGCCAGTTCTTGGACTTAGCACACTACTATTGTCAGAGAATCTCCATCTGAAAGGAAGCAGGGAGCTGAGATCTCTCTCCCTCTCTTTCTCTCTCAACATCGTGCACACTAATCTCTCTCTTTCTTTCTCAAACAAAAAGTATAAACATATAAAGGTAAAACATGAACAAGAAAAGAATGAATAAGAGAAGGGTAAGAAAGTGTACCTGGAGAGAAGATCCATAGAAAAAGATCCACGGGGAGAAACAAATGAGATTTGGAAACCTATTTATAGGTTCCCCCCTATGACTTTTCTCTACAATCTTCTACTAAAGTTTCTATTTCCAGAACCTTCTTCTATGTTCTTCTACTATTTTTGGAAAATCACATCTTTTATTTCTATTTTTTATTTTTCTTTTTGTTTTTCCTAGTTTTTCTTTTTCTATTTTTGTTTCTTTTTCTTTTTCCCTTTTTATTTTTGACTAAGGGTTTTATTTGCTTTCACACTTGTATACAAGTTTAATTAAATTAAAGGGTTAAACTTAGGGTAAAAGCAAAACTAAGGTTCCAACTTAGGGTTTCAATCGGGGAAGTTAGGGTTTGCCTATATTTAAGGTCAAGCACGCATCAACTAATGGTTTTATTCACATTTAATGGCTAAAAGCCTAGGGTTTCCTAGGGTTTAGAGTTAGCTGTTTACAAATACACACGTCTAATCCACAAACATGACATGGTTTCTCATCTCATAATCAATCAAATCAACCAAAACATGCACAGTTTATAACTCTCTTCCAGTTAAAACTTCATATCACAACCAAAAAATCAATGAAATGAACTTTGAAAAAAATCTTGAGGTACAGTTTCCTAAGGGATTTCATTCCAACACCATCCCACCCACCGGCCTCCACAAACCTCCATCCAATCACCTCTCTCTCTCTCTCTCTCTCCCTCCCACCCACCCACCTCTACCAAACCACATTTCCCAACAAAATTTCAACTTGTGTGTTGCTATCCCCAACCCATCAACCATACTTCTCTATACGAACTTCCTTCTCTAAATCCCTCTCTCTCATGTCCCTCTTGACGGATCATATCCACTCCTAGTTGTACTAGAAGAATGATAGGCCCTTCATAGGACCAAACAATTCACTACTATAGTCCACCGAAAATTGAATTGCTCTCTAGACCTGAAGATTGAACCTATAAAATTTTGCACAATACAAATATACAGTATGGCTTTCCAACAGGCCAAAGATCACTTAATTTGGATAATGTTAGAGGTATCAACCTCCCTTCACAAGAAATTCTAGAACTTGTCCAAATAGGTAGCTTGCACCTATGCGTACCTTCCAACACACATATACTTGGGAATATGCAGAGATCAGACAAGAGATATTTCAAGCTCAATATACTCAAGGAAAATGAAGACTTGACACTATGATTATATCCAAAAGAAAGCTAACAATCATAGGAAAAAAAAGAGCTTGCAAATGAATTGGACTACTACACAAAGAGATATGGGTGATCAAAGATCACTTCCTAGGAGACAATTCTAGCAAGCAAGGGGCTTGCTTAGCTAGAGGTTAGCTTAGGCCTAGAGTAAACACTCTTATGAGAGCCTATAAGTGCTCAAATGGTAGAGGAGGATGTCCATGACTTTGCTCCATGTGTTGGCTTATATAATGCTAAAAAAGGTAGTTGTAGATTTAGATTAAAAAATGCCCTCTCAATGATCTCAACTTTTCTCCATCAATTAGGTGAGTAAAGAGCTGAGAAAACGTGTGGAAAAGTGTTTGTATATCCTCCCAAAAAGTGTGACCAATGTGGCACTTCAACTTAGCATGAGTTCCCACACTTGCAATTGCTAAAATTCTAACAGTCCCCCTTAAGCTCAAGTGTTAGTCTCCATTGATCTCGTTCACGTTGAGGTTGATCTTGAACTTCTCCAACTTGCTTGCATCCATAAATGTGGTCATGATATCTGCTAGCTAATCCTTGGTGTTGATGTACTTGATGTCTACTTCGTTGATAGTACCTTCTCTCTGATGAAGTGATAATGGATCTCTATGTGCTTGCTTCTTGCATGGAACATAGGGTTGTTTGCTAGATGAATGCTTGATATTTTATCTTCAAATAGAGTGAACTCTTTGACCTCCACATCCAAGTCTTTGAAGAGCTTCTTGAGCCACATGATCTCACATGTAGAAAGTGCTAAAGCTCTATAATCAGCCTCAGTAGATGATAATGCAACTGTAGGTTGCTTCTTGGACATCCATGAAATGACTCTTTGACCTAGCATTAAGACATAGCCATATGTGCTCCTTCTATCCTCCTTTGAACCAGCCCAATCAACATCACTAAAGCCTTTAAGTTGTAATCCATCTCCATAAGGTTAGTATAACCCTTGCTTGATAGTGTGCTTGATGTATCTAAGCACTCTCTTGGTTGCATTCATATGAACATAAGTTGGTGAATTTAAAACTTGAGAAAGAACTCCTACAACATAAGACAAGTTAGGTCTTGTGATGGTAGCATAATTAAGGCGTCCAACTATGCTTCTATATGTTGAAATATCTTCAAGAGGTTTTCCTTCACCTACACATAACTTAGTGTTTGGATCCACAGGTTGTGTGAGTGGCTTACATCCACGCATACCATACTTATAAAGTACATCTAGCAAGTATTTCCTTTGAACAAGGTAAATGACATTTTCCACATAAATAACTTCAATCCCAAGAACGTATTTAAGAATGATATATTGGCCATCTCCTAGATGTGGCAACCCCAATGATTGCCCTAATTGTGGTCATCTTTGCAAGTGGGCTGAATGTTTCTTCATAGTCAATCCCATAGGATTGAGTAAATCCTTTTGGCACAAGCCTTGCTTTGTGAGCACTATCAATATGGAAAGAAAACTACGAATGTGCATAAGACACACATTAACTCTTCAATTCAGCCTTTAGATCTTACTCATATAGATGTGTGTGGTCCCATCCCCATAAGGTCATTAGGTGTTTCTCTTTACGTTGTCACTTTCATAGATGATGGTACTACAAAATTCTAGGTATATGCTATCAAATCAAAGGATCATGTATTCCCTAATTTTAGAAAATTTCTTGCATCAATTGAGATGAAAAAAGGAACTAAGCTCAAGGCTTTACATTCAAATAAAGGGGGTGAGTATACCTTACATGAATTCAACCTTTTCTATCAATCGAAGGAATTCATAGAGTTTTACAACTCCCTATACTCTAGTATAGAATGGTGTAGCTGAAAGGATTCATAGAACTATTCATGATAGAGTAGTTTCTATGTTGAATCATGCAAACGTTTCACAAGGATTTTGGGCATAAGTAGTATTGATTGTAATTCATGTGGTTAACCTTTCAACTAGTACTGTGTAAGGTCTAAAGAGATATGGACATGAAGCCTCCATATTAAGATCATCTTTGAGTTTTTTGGTGTGTATCATATGTTCATATACCCAAGAATCTTAAACAAAAGCTAGACCATAATTCAAAGAAATGCATTTTTCTTGGATATGGTTGAGAAGCCCAATTTGGATATGGCTTATGGGCTTGTGAAACATGGTCAGAGATCAAAAGGCGTGATGTCATAAAAATGTTGCACACAGGGATCTTCAAGAGAATGTCCAATCAGATCAATCTACAAATGCTACTATTTAGCAACCATTGAGGTGCTCTGAATTTCTCACATCCACCTGATAGATATGTTCTAGGTTTAGATTTTATTATGCTAATAGATATCAATGAGCCTTCTTACTACAAAGAGGCTATGCAGATAGAGGATTGTGTCATGTGAGAGCATGCCATGAAGAGTGACTTGGATTGTATTCACAAGAATTGTACTTGGGATTTAGTCCCTTTTCCAAAGGGCAAGAAAGCTATGCATGTAAATAGGTATATAAGTTTCAATTCACATCAGATAGTTCTTCTCCAAATTATAAAGAACGACTTGTTACAAATGATCTTTAGCAACAACATGGTGTTGATTTAGAGGAAATCATCTCTCCATTGGTCAATCTGACTACCCTATGCATGTTTCTTGGATTCATTGCAATGGAGGACTTAAAGCTAGTCCAAATGGATGTGAAAATTGCTTTCTTGCATGGAGATCTTATAGATGTGATCTATATGGAACAATTCAATGGTTATATAGTTCATGGAAAATAAAGTCTAGTTTGTAAGCTAATGAAGAGCTTATATAGATTTAAAGAGTCCCCTAGACAATGGTACCAAAATTTTGATGCTTTTATGATGTCTCAAGGATATTCTCCAAGCGATTAGGATCATTGTCTCTACACACCATGATGCTCGGATGGTAGCTTGACATGCTTGATACCTTATGTTGATGATATGTTGACTGCTGGGAAGTTATCTTAAGAATTGTTTATTTCTAAAAAAGAAGTTGAGTGTGACATTTGATATGAAGGATTTGGGTGATGCGAAACATATTTTTGGCATGCACATTCCGCGTGATAAGAGTAAAAGATGCACATACCTATCTCAAAGTGAGTACATATCCAAAGTACTTATAGGTTCAATATGCAAGGTGGAAAGGCATTTACACTTTTATCCACATATGTGAAATTGAGCAAGGATGATTGCCCCAAATTCAATGAGAAAAAGGAACTCATGATCGGAATTCCTTATCATTCTATTGTTTGTACTCTCATGTATTTTATGACAGCTATGAGACTAGACATTGCATTTGTAGTGGGAGTTGTGAGTAGATATATGTCTAATCTTGGAAAGAAGCATTCGAAAGCAGTCAAGATGATTTTGAGATATCTAAGTGGCACTAAGGACAAGTGTCTATGCTTAGGTAGAGGAACAACATCTATTATTGAGCTACTTTTTCCATGACTCACTTTGGTAGGTGATTTCAAAAGATGCTAAGTCAATTTGACTTTTACAATGAGTTAAAGTGGTAATTAACCACTAGCATATGTTCCTATGCTGCTTCATATATGTGTAGACTTTAATGCATCCTTTGAGCCAAATGTGTAGGCTTGCAATTTACACCAACAGCTCCCCCTCAAGCCAAACATTTTGGCTTAAGTCTTCATCTTCAATCTTCAAGTATATCCTGCAATCCAATCATGGATTTGAACTTGCAAAGTTTTGTTCCATCCAAAGCTTTAGTCAACAAATCTGCACATTGCATGTTGGTTGATACATAGGTAAGTTGAATGTCCTTGCTTATCAACTTCTCTCTCACATAATGATAATGGACCTCTATGTGTTTGGTCCTAGCATGATAGATATGATTAGCTGCAAGGTGAAGAGAACTTGTATTATCTCCAAAGATAATTGGTGACCTAGTATATAAGCCCAATTCTATATACAAAAGCTTAATCCAAATTACTTCTTGTGTGGCATTAGCCAGTCCTCTATACTCTGCCTCTGTGGAAGACAAAGCAACAGTAGGTTGCTTCTTTGAAGACCATGAAATTGGTTTGTCACCTGCAAAAGAGATATATCCAGAAGTGCTCCTCCTATCATCCTTGCATCTTGCCCGATCTGCATCTGAATAAATTTTGATATCAATATCTGAAGTGTAAGGGAAATACAAACCATGGTTCTCTGTACCCTTGAGATACTTCAAGATTCTCTTGGCAGCCTCTAAGTGAGGTATCCTTGGTTTGTGCATGAATTGACTTAGCACACTTACTCCATATGCAATATCAATTCTTGTAAGAGTAGCATAGTTCAAGCTACCCACCATACTTTGATAACCTGTAATGTCTTTGACTTCATCACCTTCATGGGCACTTAGCTTTAGGTTTACCTCCATTGGAGTGCTTGCTACTTTAGCATCTTGCAAGTGAAACTTCTTCAACATATCCTGTACATACTTTTTTTGAGTAATGTATATCCTTGAATTAGTGTAAACTAATTCAAGCCCTAGAAAATACTTCAATAAACCAAGATCATTGATCTTGAACTCCTTCATCATCTGGCTTTTGATATCCCTGATTCCTCTGACATCATTACCTGTAATGATGATGTCATCAACATAAACACAGAGATATATTACCTCTGAATTACTTCTCTTAATGAACAAAGAAGTGTCAACCTTGCTCATGACAAAGCCTTGGTCTTGGAGGTATGTAGTTAACCTGTAATTCCATGCCCTAGGTGCTTGCTTCAATCCATATAAAGCCTTTTTTAATTTGCAAACATAAGTTACCTTCTTAGGGTCCTCATAGCCAGGAGGTTGTGACATATAAACTTCTTCTAAAATCCATCCATTCAAGAAAGCATTCTTGACATCCAATTCGTACATGTTCCAATTCTTTGATGCAGCCACACTTACCAACACTCCGATTGTTGGCATCTTGGCCACAGGAGAAAATGTCTCTTCATAGTCAATGCTTTGGGTTTGTGCAAAACCCTTGGCTACCAATCTGGCTTTGTACCTATTAATTGTTCCATCAGAATTTCTTTTCAACTTATAGATCCATCAGGATCCTATTACCTTCATAGAGTCCTCCTTAGGTACTAACTCCCATGTGTCACTCTCATTGAGTGCTCCAATCTCCTCATCCCTAGCTTCTTTCCATTCTGATTTGGTTATTCCTTCTTCATATGAACCTGGTTCTTCATTTGACAAATCTTTGGCAAGATAAACTGAATGTTTAGTAACAAGAGATGTATCATACCCATATCTGATTGGTTTCTTGCTTTCTCTTTGAGATCTTCTGATTGAATGAGTTGAAGATTCAGGTATGTCTTCAAGCTTCTTCATCTTCATTTTGCCCTTGGACTTCCATGCCTTGAATTCTTCAAGATTGATAGTGTCTTCATCATCTGAACTTGAGTCTTCATTCTGAGTAGGTTCCTCCTTTGCAAGTTTTGGAAATTCCTCTTCCAAATCATAGGGTAATTTGACCTTCCTGCATTCATTCTCATACCAAGAATCATTTTCATTCACTCTCTGCTTACCATAAATCCCTTATTGGTAGGATTATAAGACCTGTAAACTTTTTTATTTAAATCATACCCAATAAAAATGCATTTTTCAGCCTTTGGGTGTAGCTTACCTCTTATCTGAGAAGGAATGTGCACATATGCTACACATCCAAATATTTTGCAGTAATCTAATGATGGTCTCTTACCATGTCATGCTTCATAGGGTGTCATACCATCAAGTGACTTAGATGGTAACCTGTTTATGAGGTAAGTGGCAGTAGAAACACTCTCTGCCCATAGATAGTTAGGTAACTTCTTCTCATTAAGCATAGATCTAGCTGTCTCAACAATTAACCTATTTCTTCTCTCAACTACCCCATTCTGTTTAGGAGAATACCTTGTGGTTATCTCTCTTTTGATGCCTCTGTCCTGCAAGAAGTCTTCAAACTCATTGGAGAAGTACTCACCTCCTCCATCTGACCTTAGCCTCTTCAAATTCCTTCCTGTCTGATTTTCAACTAATGCAAGATATTTCTTAAAACAATTAAATACCTCATCCTTGTGCTTCATGAAGTATAATACAGTCCATCTGCTATAATCATCAACGAAAGACACATAGTACCTTGAACCTGAGACTGAGGGGTCTTTGCTAGGTCCCCATACATCTGTGTGTACAAGCTCTAGGTAGTCTTCATGCATATATCCTTTCTTGGAGAAGGGTAACCTGTGAGATTTACCAAATTGACAAGCACCACACTTGTAAATCATATGTTGCTTGGACACATTAGGTATCCCAAGCACACATTGGTCCCTGCACATTTGTTTCAAGGTTCTTTCTCCTATGTGGCCTAACCTTTTGTGCCAAATCTCAAGCTCTGAAAGTGTCTAATCTTTATAACTGTATAGTGCAATATTCTTTGTATCTTCCAACTCAAAAGTGAAAAGTCTACCTGATTTTTCTCCTTTAGCAATCCTCTTGAACCCATGTCTTGGGTCCTCCACATATGCTCCATATTGATTGAATCTGACCTGCAAACCTTTCTCCACAATCTGACCAACACTCATCAAAGTTTTGGTAATGGTTGGTACGTAGAGTACCCTGCTCAACAAATTCTGATTACCATCACATGTCTTAACATTTCCAACTTTAGCTACTGAATGCTTTGTATCATCACCTGTTTGGACTTGATGTTTACCTTTGGGTTCCTCAAGATCAGAGAGTAGTGCCACATTGCCAGCCACGTGATTTGAGTAGTCATGTTCATGATCAGAAGAGAGTCATCCGGCTCCTCTGTGTAGTTGTTGTAGTCCTTTCTAGTTTTGAATCCTCCTTGGTAGTTGCCATTGTAATTGTTGTTGTGGCCTTGGTGATGGTTGAACCTTCCTCTTGACTGTGAGTATCCACCTCTTTGGTAGCCTCTTCCTCTCTGATTTTTGTAATTCCTGAAACACTCATCTGTAGTATGATTTGATAAACCACAAATGTTGCATGATGATGAGTTATAGGGTCTCCCCCTACCTTGCTTACCTCCTCTGCCCCTTCCTCTTGAAGATCTACCTCTCCCTGCATAGTTGGCTTGGGAGGTAGAGCCTTCATCTTCCATCTTCTTGCTCTTGCCTTTATCCTTAGACTTCTTATCAGTGTATAGGGCATAAGATTTATTACCTTTGGATGTATCTCCATTTCTGGTGAGCTTTGCTTCATGTGTAAATAGTTGTCCCATGAGAGTTGTAAGATCTGGAGTGTGCATGTCCATATAGAGATCCACTGCAGTGGTGAAGCTTTCCCATTTGTCATCAGCCTTGATTCCATTGATCACTTGCCTTACAATTCGTTCTTCTTCAATCTCTTCTCCTATGCTTGCTAACTGATCTGCAACATCTTTGATCTTGGTTACAAATTCTAAAACAGCTTGCTTAGGTTGCTTCCTTAGTGTTGTGAATTCAATCCACAACTGATTTTTCTTAGCCCTTGTATTGGAGGAAAAGTATGATGACAAGGTTTCCCAAGTTTCTTGGGATGTCTTACAATTTCTGATATGTGGCAAAAGAAAGTCAGAGATAGAGTTGAGTAAATAAGACCTTGCCAATGCATCCTTAGCACACCATGTGTTGAGTTTTCTTGTTCTTCCTTGGTTGGCAATCCTCTTGCTTTGAATGAGGGCAATTCCTCATCTCCTGAGATGTATCCATAGAGACTCCTTCCTTGTAAGTAGGTCTTCATCCGTAGAGACCAAGCTTGATAGTTGTTCCTATCCAAATTATCAATAAATGAAGGAAAACCATCTCCCATTTTACCTCTATTGCTCTAATACCACTGTTGGGATAGATGGATGGATGCTCCAAGAGACTGAGTAGGTACTGCTAAACCTTCTTTGTACCAGCCCTCTTTTGCTTCCGACTTGATAAGTAGACCTTGGTAGCTTTCCAATAACACCAAAAAATGGCCTAATGTACTTTGGAAGTGATGTGTGTAATGATTGAACCAAAACAGATAACTTTGAAGTGCACAAACTCAAGAAAACCTTCTATTTATGTCTTGACACCTACTGAATGTTTTCCTCAGTGTGACCAACACAGTAGAAATTGATAAAATTCCTTCTAGGGGTATTTAATTAGCTTAGTAAGCTACGAGTTGCAAGTGGAATGATGTAAAACGATAAACTATGCTAAGAGAAATCAATTTAGCAAGTTTAGCAATACCCCCGACTTTTTAGGACTCTAGCAGAAAATGACCAGAGTTCACCTCAACACAGATTTCTCTGAAATGGCTGAATAGAATCACTTCAAACTTTGACAGCATGTAGATGACTTTGAGATGAATCCAACAAGCTTTGAATCACTGAATTGGGTGAAGAATTGACTGAGATATGCCCTTGACAAGTTGATAGACTTTTGAGTAGACTAACAGAGAACTCAGAGATGAATGATGTAAATGTATCTATTAATAAACACTTGTATACAATCCCATTGTCATGAACAACATTGCCTAATGGTGTAGAGAGGTGTAGGCTATAGTATAGTCCTCACACACACTCAAAATTAGTAGAATGAGGCTCGGGGATCTCTCTTTTTCGCGACTTTTGATGTTCACTTTTATATGTAATGAGCAAAGATTTGATCTCAAATTCAAATTTTGGCTCCCTATGATCAAGCTCCTAAATGCTTGGAGATATTCCTTCAATCAAATGAACTACTTTTTCCACGACTCACTTTGGTAGGCAATTTCAAAAGATTCTAAGTCAATTTGACTTTTACAATGAGGTAAAGTGGTAATTAACCACTAGCATATGTTCCTATGCTTCTTCATATATGTGTAGACTTTAATGCATCCTTTGAGCCAAATGTGTAGGCTTGCAATTTACACCAACACAATAGGCATATACAAGGCAGACAGAAGAAACCTCGTAAAGAGGGAAAATAGTGCGCGATGGTCCTTGTGTGTTCACACACATCACTACCTAAATATATCAACATATTCCATCTTGGAGAAGTACAAAGAACACTTTTCTTCATGTTCTTGAATATGTGTAAAGAGAACTATGCATGAAAGTACTCCAAAAATGGCTTCAAGAATCACCCAAAAAATGCTTTAAAAAGGTTTTGAGAGCAAAGATTGAAGCTTTGAGGGCCCAAAACATATTCAAGGTAATGTGAACCTTAGTCTTTCCCTGTCTTCAAACACCACAAGATTGTAGCTTAGTGGCAAAACATTGTTGGTTAAGCAAGAAATGGGGGGGAACAATACTGGGCAGGGTAAGCACCTAAGAAGTATCGGGAACCTCCATCTTCCTTAACTATTGAGGTCCCCCCTCATGCATAGTCAAGATGCCAATAGTGATGTCGACGACTCGAATGATAAGGTATGCCAAGGTCTATGCCTTCCTCACCACCATAATCATAAGCCTTATAGAAAGCCTTGGGTGGGCGGGCAAGTGCTCACTCTGCTCGCACAAAAACAACAAAGCTTTTGCATCAGAATGCTCTGATACTAGTGAAAAATTATGATGGTGATGCACTATGATGGAGTTTCCTTTTCTAGAGCTCCACAAGGACACCCTTGCAGTAGAAATTTGAGCTTTGGATGTTGCACACCATGCTCTGCACATGAGCTACAAAATACATAGAAAACACACAGTAGACATAGAACACAAACACATATTTTTTGGGTTTCATAAATGGAATCAAACTTACCTACTCTCGCTCACTATGCAACTATATGTTTTATTAAAGAACATACACAAAATTGTCCTAGTGGCCATTTGGCCTTTCACATGGACACTAATGGTAACAAGATTTCCATTAGATCAATCTTGCCTAATACTCACTATGCAACTATATGTTTTATTTAAGAACATATACAAAAGTGTCCTAGTGGCCATTTGGCCTTTCATATGGACACTAATGGTAACAAGATTTCCATTAGATCAATCTTGCCTAATACTCAAAAAATACTTAATGTTGTCAATATCTTGAACCTTTTTAGGGCTACTTATAATAATAAAATACTTTTTTAAAGCATATATAGCTTTCTTATTTTGTACACCTTATGCAAGTAGATTACTCATTTACGTTTCAGAGATTCTAATACAATTATTTTCTAGCCTTGCATTCTAAAATGATGAAATATATATTTTATACAAGATCTATATAATTGGTTGAGATTTTCATCCTATTGATATCTATATATTCATCCTCATTATTATCTATAACTATTACATAGTAAATATTTTCTTTCTTCAAATCAAAAGGCTAGATTCCCTTTCTCCAATCATAACATCATAAAATTGATTCTTCCATAACGATAGTTTTATCCCATTGATATTTTTTGTACTTATTTTGAGTACTAATTTGAAATAAAACGATGTTTCTTTTAAGTTATATATCCCCTAGCAATGTTCTTGATATGTACTGACACTACAACACATCGAGGGTATACCGAGGCTGCTACCGAGGAAGTTGAACGCGCGTGATTTCTTCACGACGTCGGTGTTACAGTCGGTATAGGCGTCGAAAAGAAAGCGCCGGTATAGTCGTCGGTATAAGCGTCGATATAAGCGTCAGTATTTCTGACGCGCATACCGATGTACATACCGACGTCCCCGCTGGGTGTACCGGCGCATATACCGACGACCATACTGGAGCTACCGGCGCGTATACCGAGGACTATACCTGCACAAATTTTTTTGGGCAGAGTGTGTTGTCTTTTGCTACAGCATGATGTTGTTTAGAAAAAGACAATACACTCTGCCCAACTGAGTACATGTGTTATGTTCTCTAATGGCAACCAAAATATAAACTTATATGAGCAAAAATGAACAATGATTCATGTAAAAAAAGTCGTATATTCCATAAATGAAAAATGTACAAAAGTGTGGCAAAGCACGTCCATACAGGAATCGAATACAAAATTATGGTACATCATTGCCACATAGGAATGTAATACAAAATTGTGGCAATGTGACAAAACACTTCCATATAGGAATCGAATACAAAATTATGGTTCACCATTGTTGTATGCGAGTGTGATACAAAATTGTGACATTGATCAAAATATTTACACCTACAATCCTGCAACAAAACATATGTATAAAATAAGACCAATTAATATGACATTTATAAACAAGAACTAGAAACATGAAACCAAGATATAACTTTACCTAATCAAGAATATTCTCCCATGAAACGATTGCACCGTGTCCCTCTAAGTCTTGTAACAGTGCAGTCAGTCCATGTCGATATCCATATGATTCTTCGGTTCGCATTGGAGGACGACCCACTGCCAACTCCTATAGTAAATATGCAAAATGTTAGATGAATATACATAATATACTTAACACAAACAACTTCAATAATTAACATCATACTTACAAATTGGTAGCGCATACCGTCGTATCCGCCGCTACCTAAATGCGACGTTCCAACCGTATCTAAACGTGTGGCCGCCGCATCTCTCTGTTGACGATACCGATCAGGAGTATGTTGATGCTCATCCTGAATCGATTCCCATTCTTCGGCATCTAGCCATACAGGCTTCGGTAAGCCTGCTTTGAAAGCATCGCGAGCTTTCGATCGTCGATGCGACATCACCTCGCGTGTTGTATGTTGAATCCAATCGGAACTCACAATAGGATTGCTAGGTGTTGGCCGGTACTCTTCATATATGCATTCTGTGATATGATTTTTAGAGTCTCTATCCTGTTCGGTCCATTTTAACATTACTGAATGACCGAATTCGATAGAGAAAAGTTGTCGTATACGCTGACGCATTGACTTCCCCGCCGCATCCATAACTGGAGCTCCATCACGGAAATGATATATCTTCGATTCGTCATGATCATGTGCACCCCAAGGTGTATGTCGAGATCCCATCTGATGCAATATGAAGATCTCATCTCATCCAATGTATATATATGCATGCTTAAGTTTGTATACATATGCATATGCATTCATGTATGCATATGCATTCATGTATGCATATGCATTCATGTATGCATATGCTTGCTTGTATGCATATGCATGCTTAAGCTTGTATACATATGCATTCATGTATACATATGCATATGCATATGCATACATGTATACATATACATATGCATATGCTTGCTTGTATACATACATGTACATATACATGTATGTATATGCATACATGTATGCATATGCATATGCATACATGTATAGATATACATATACATATGCATATGCATATGCTTGCTTGTATATGTATACATGTATACATATACATATACATAAGCTTGCTTGTATGCATATGCATGATTAAGCTTGTATACATATGCATACATGTATACATATACATATGCACATGCATATTCATGTATGCATATGCATGCTTAAGCTTGTATACATGTGCATTCATGTATACATATGCATACATGTATACATATACATATGCTTGCTTGTATGCATATGCATGCTTAAGCTTGTATACATATGCATACATGTATACATATACATATGCATATGCATATGCATTCATGTATGCATATCCCTCATGCATGCATGCATATGCATGCATGTATGCATATGCATGCATGTATCCATATGCATGCATGTATGCATATGCATTCATGTATGCATATGCATTCATGTATGCATATGCATTCATGTATGCATATGCATTCATGTATGCATATGCATTCATGTATGCATATGCATTCATGTATGCATATGCATGCATGTATGTATGCATATGCATGCATGCATGTACGCATATGCATGTATGTATGCATATTCATGCATGTATGTATGCATATGCATGCATATATGTATGCACATGCATGCATGTATGTATGCGTATGCATGCATGTATGTATGCATATGCATGCATGTATGTATGCATATGCATGCATGTATGTATGCATATGCATGCATGTATGCATATGCATATCCCTCATGCATGCATGCATGCATGCATATGCATGTATGCATATGCATGCATGTATGCATATGCATGCATGTATGCATATGCATTCATGTATGCATATGCATTCATGTATGCATATGCATTCATGTATGCATATGCATGCATGTATGTATGCATATGCATGCATGCATGTATGCATATGCATGTATGTATGCATATGCATGCATGTATGTATGCATATGCATGCATGTATGTATGCATATGCATGCATGTATGTATGCATATGCATGCATGTATGTATGCATATGCATGCATGTATAAATGCATATGCATTCATGTATGCATATGCATTCATGTATGCATATGCATGCATGTATGTATGCATATGCATGCATGCATGTATGCATATGCATGTATGTATGCATATGCATGCATGTATGTATGCATATGCATGCATGTATGTATGAATATGCATGCATGTATGTATGCATATGCATGCATGTATGCATATGCATATCCCTCATGCATGCATGCATATGCATGCATATGCATATCCCTCATGCATGCATGCATGCTTTCATATGCATGCATGTATGCATATGCATTCATGTATGCATATGCATTCATGTATGCATATGCATGAATGTATGCATATGCATTCATGTATGTGTGCCTATGCATGCATGCATGTATGCATATGCATGCATGCATGTATGCATATGCATGCATGCATGTATGCATATTAGAAAACAAAAGTATAAAGAAACAAAACAAAAAATCAAGAAAGATATTAGAAAACAAAAATATAAAAATTCATGTATGCATATGCATGCATGTATGCATATTGTTAAACGTCACTTGCCGTCAGAAGCACGTTTAAACACCTAATCGGGTTCTAGGGAGTGGAAGGGGTCTATTAAACAGAGGTACTATGCTTGATTTTCCCAAATAATCACTTCACACAGCAATATACTAATGTTCAAGAACTCTATCAAGAATTTGTTTACCCTTTACAATCCTAGTATCTGTAATCGGACTCTTCCAAAGCTTACGGAACACACTTCAGTTAAGGCTCTTTCAGCGTACAACGCAAGCCATATTCAGTACCGTAATACGGGATTACTTTGTCTAGCTTAAAGAACTGACCCAACACAAACCACCGTACACGACGGAGTCAATAACAGTAACTCAATCTGTACCGTGCAGGTGCGGATAATAAACCAGAACACGAGACATAGGACGATTTAGAATTCTCAACCACACAGTAGTGAACTGTCGTTACTGGCGCATGGGTTTCATCAAACAACTTACAGAACATCAACAAAATAGAGAGATACAACAATACGCAGCATTATCAGAACAATCACAACAGAACTACACAAAATGATTCGCTCAGACAGATACTCGTCTATATAAATCACAAACTGAACAGGTATTGTTGAACAAACAAGACAGCGATGAGAACAGAATACTCAGAATTACTCAACGCACACCACAACAACACTACAGATCAATCACCCAGACAGACAATCTGGTGATCCAACTGATCGTCACCGAGCGTCTCTTTTTCATTGATTTATATAAAGATTACAAACATCTTTGTAACAACCTTTCGTTCGTGTGGAATCTGAAAAGATTCAGTCTTTACAATTGCCAATCCGGCGGCCGACTAACACTGGCATGCACGGTGGACTCGAACCCGCAGGTATACAAAAAAGCTTAGGGCTCATCTACTATCCCTTCTAAATACATTGTTCTGCCTAATCTAAATGTGCGGGCAATTTTCTTCTTAATTGATTCTAGCATCTGCTTCAAAATGTTTGGTTCTACCAGCTGAGCGTCTGTACGTATTGAACTTAAAGAAATAACTTGTGACATCAAAACTTCTGCTTGAGTCTGCAGAAAAGCTTCTTGTAAATAAAATTTGTTTGATAGAGCTGCATCTCGAGTTACCTTCATATCTGCAATCTGCTTTTCAATTTTGGAGAGTGTTTCTTTCTGTTCATCCAGTTGATACTCCCTTCTTTCTATCTTCTGATTTTGAAACTGGATTGTCCTGTAATAGGCGTCGCACTCTCAGCGGGTACTTGCGATGTCTTTCTGTAATTGTGCTTCGCCGATCAATTTGCATTTAAGAATATTGTTGACGTCGGATAAATCAATCTTGGTTCTTTGGAGTTCGTAATCAGTCTTATTAAGCAAATCTGCCATCTTTTGTCCTTTCTGTAGTGCTTCATTTAGTTGTTGCCTGGTTTCTTCTAACAGATTGCCTAAAGTTATACATGCATCCTCCTTGTCTTGGGCTAATTGTTTCAAATGCCTATTTTCAGCCTCTACAACACACAATAAATCTTCCTTTGTTCTGACTTCGGCCAAAGCAGCATCTCTCTGATTTAGAATTATCTCCTGTTCGGCAAGTCGGGCCTGTAACTCCTTAATCTCTTCACTTAAATTATGATTTGCTGCTTTGACTTCGACGAGTTCTTCCTGGAGTGGGCTAATATCAGCTTCTAGAACGTCAACCTTATGTTGTAATTCATCCCGAATGTTATCAGTTGCTTCTTTCATTTGAATAGGTAGTTGTTGCGATAACTAGATTAGCATTTGTCCCATGGATGCTAGCTCAGAAAATACAGGGAGTGAAGGAAGCGAAGGATGAGAACGAGGCTGAGATGAAGAGGCTGTGAGGAGCTGATGGGAATTTGGTGGAGAATAGTTTGGTGACGAGGATGATGAAGCGGTAGGTTCCTCAGTGACAATGGGTGGAACAGGGATGGTGGGCTGAATTGGAGGTTCGGGTGGATGAGTAAGAAGAATAGCACTTGTGTCGATTACCTTTTCGGTGGTTGGTTGCATAGTGTCATCAGGGGTGGCAGCTCTAAACTCCACTGCTCTAAGCAGTTCTTCGAAAATTTCTTTAATTATAGGTTCTCCATCAACTTGCTTTTCCTGTTGAGATTGTTGTTTAGATTCTCCTTTTGACGAGGTCGTTTTGAAATCGGTGGTAGCATCCTGTTCTTGTTGCTTTTCTGAAGAAGACTACGTTGATGAGTCATGATGCATGGATGTGGTGGTGTCATGGAAGGTTTCTTCTTCCTGTCTTTGTTCTTCTTTGTCATCTACTGTATCACCTGCAGCAAACCCTTGTACCTGACTATCCGATGAACTAATTCTGATTCTTTTCCGGTGAAGGAGGTGGAAAATCTCTTCGTCATCCACTTCATCATCTTCTAAGACCTGTGCAGATTCTTCATGGTGCAGAACGGGTCCTCGGGGTGGTGGTTATGCTGCTTGGAGGACCGGAAATAAGAAACTGAGAATGTGTGGTAACCTTGATCTTGGCATATCCCCCTTGTTGACCTGTTTGACGATTGAAACACATTCTTTGTGAATGTGGCGGAAAAAGTATGATGCAAAATTTACAGGCTCTCTAGAAGCTAGATCGATGGCAGAGTAAAAGGGGTGAGATATTCCATATGTGCGCTTTTGCAGGTTCAAGATGGCAACTAAAAATTGGAGTGCTGATCTTTCAGGCTCGGGGCGACAGAGGATTCCATATTCATTGGATGAGTGCCTAGGGAATAATTGTTTCATTGTGGCTAACGACAAATTCGGGCCATTCTCCCGACCTTGCGGAGAGAGCCGGAATGCATCAGCAAAGGTTTGGAGGGTAATTACGGTACGAGAGGGCAGGGCGGTGATAGGCCAACTCTGCTCCGTAGCAGGTGTGGCAGCCATGGGGGTGATGATTTGTGCGTAGAAAGGGTGGCAATGTACTGAATAACAAGGCAATTCAACGAAATTGACCAACCCGCGAATTCGCAAGAACTCACCAACATCTGTAGGGAGTCCTTCACGGAAGGCGACGAAGTTTGCCAGAGCTTCCATGACGCACAGAGAATAGCAAGCACGAGAACACAAGCACACAGGTTATACAGATAGCACAGACACACAGAGCACGCAATTACAATAGCGATTAACAGCGGAATGAAAAAGGTTATGTAGATACGGCACAGCGAGAGGCAATTGACTTTGTTAATCATCGCGCGATGTTGAGATGATAACCTTCATAACTGCAGTGTGCATGCATGAATAGAACGATAATGTTGGATGGCTGTTGAGTATAATTAGGTATCAAAACGAGGATATTTACAGACTTTAAAAAAACAAAAAGAAAAGAAAAGAAAAAGAGAAAACGAAAAATACGCGGTCAACCGCGGACCGTTTTAGTGCGGATCAGATGCTTGATGATACGGCCACAACTTTGAACCATTTATCACCTTCGGAAGAGGAATGCCGGTCAAAGTAGCCAACCAAAAGGTAGCTGGGCCCACTTGTTCAGTAATCCGGTAGAGACCAAACCATCATAACTTGAATTTTCTAGCAGAACGATTTGATTTTGCATTGTAAAAGAGCACAAGTTGTCCCACCGTAAAAACTGGAGTTTTCAGATATTGATCATGTGTTCGAGCTTGCCTCCACTGCACTTCTTGAAGAGTCAAAAAACTTTCCCAGCGATGCTCATCTAGTTCTCTGAGTGTATCCAACCGAAATGGCAAGGACTCTTCCGGTAACAACTTCTGAGTGATGGCCACATGTAAACTTGGCACAACAATTTCCATTGGTGCTATGGCTTCCAGCCCATAAGCTAGTTTGAAAGGGATTAGTCCTGTTGCTACCTTGTATGTAGTCGGTATGCCCATAATACTACAGGTAATAGTTGATCCCACCTTTTTGGTGATTCCAAAATCAGTTTTCGAAGCATATTTAACAAGGTTTTGTTTGTACTCTCGGCTAAGCCATTAGCTCGAGGATAGTACGGCGAACTGAATTTATGCATGATCTGAAAAGAATGGGTGAGTACTTTCATTAAGTTGTTAACAAAATGCGTGCCTTGATCTGTAACAAGCTCCAGAGGTAAGCCAAATCGTGGAAAAACATCTGTCATTAGACACTTTGCCACCGAAACAGTTGTGGCAGACCTTAAAGCCCATGCTTCTGCCCATCTGGTAGCATAATCTGTACATGTCAAAATATAACGATTATTACTGAGGATTGCTGGAGGTGTAATAGGTCCAATAAAATCTAGACCCCACTTTTGAAAAGGCTCCAAAGGCAAGACAAGTTGTAGGGGGGAAAAATGGCATTGTAGAGGCTGTCCAGACCTCTGACAAGTATCACATTGTTTGACAAACTGAGATACATCCCTGTACATAGTAGGCCACCAAAGTCCACTTTGCAAAATTTTTCGGTGCGTTAAATCTACTGCAAAGTGTCCAGCGGAAGGTATTGAGTGTGCCAAAGCTATAACTGAGTTTACTTCATGTGGAGGAATACACCGAAGTAAAACTCCAGTGTGATCCATATAATACAACTCTCCAGCAATCAACCGAAATTTGCGACTGTATAGTGCAATCTTCCTACGCATTGCAGGAGAGGTCTGAGTAGGAATACATCCATCAGTAAGGAAAGTTAATATCTGATCATAATATGTAGATGGCATAGGTGGTTCTGCAGATTCATCATTAGTTGGTTCACTAACATAAATCGCTGGTGTGGTGTCATCTACACCGACTGGAGCTTCACCGGAATCTAAGCGAGAAAGGAAATCTGCTAAGGCATGTGAACTGCAGAGCCGATGAATTACTTCGTAATCAAATTCTTGTAAAAGTAGAACCCAACGCGCTAATCGACCAACTAAATGCTGTTGTCGTACCAGATAGACAAGTGCAACATGATCTACATGAAAAGTAAATTTACGGCCAAGTAAATAATGCCTGAATTTCTTTACAGAATACACTAAACCCAGACATTCTCTTTCTGTTACAGAGTAATTCTTTTCTGCAGGAGCAAGTCTTCTACTCGCATAATAAATATGTCGGAACCACTTATCAGTTTGTTGTATTAAGACACTCCCAATGGCGATATTTGATGCGTCAACAAAAACATGAAATGGACGTTCCCAATCAGGTCGTTGTCAAATTGGGACCTGCGCTAATAAACATTTTAGACGATCAAATGTTGTTTGACATTCTTGGGTCCAATCAAACTGTTTAGGAGTACTCGTGATTAAACGATTGAGTGGAATGGCTAAATGAGCGAGCCACCATAAATGACGACCATGCCATCTCACTTGACCCATGAAACACATTACTTCCTTTGGTGTAGTAGGTACAGGTGCTTCTAGCACAGCTGCAACCTTATCTGGGTCGATTTGTATGCCTTGTGCAGATACAATATGGCCAAGTAACTTACCACATGAAACCGCAAACACAAATTTGTTTGGGTTCAGGCAGAGTCTGTATTCTCTGCATTTCTCAAAGAAACACCGTAAATGGAACAAGTGTGCTTCCATCCTACCGAATAAAGAGAAATCATCAAGATATACTTGCATAAAAGAGTTAAGATAAGGGGAGAATATTTCCTGCATACACCTCTGGAAAGTACTGGGGGCATTTCTTAATCCAAACCACATAACAGTACAAGAAAAAACACCCCAATTGGTAATGAATGCTGTTTTTGGTATATCTTCCTCAGCCATTCTGACCTGATTGTAACCACTGTATCCATCTAAGAATGAGTACATTTCATGTCCTGCTACTCTGTCAAGCATGGTGTCAAGAAATGGAAGGGGAAACGGATCATGTACCGAAGCTGCATTCAGTTTTCGGTAATCCACACATATTCGCAGTTGCTTATTCTTTTTAGGAACAATAACAATTGGTGAGATCCATTCAACGTGCTCTACTGGTACAATGAATCCGACTTTGAGTAACCTATCAAGCTCTGCCTTTACGTGTGCAGCATAGTTTGGATTCATCTGGTACCTGGGTTGTTTGATTGGTTTTGCTTCCGGCTTCAACATGACCCTATGTTGATAAATGCGAGGGTCCAAACCTTTCATATCTTTGTAATCCCATGCAAAAACATCATAGAACTCACGAAGTAACTGGATCAGATCTGCTTGAAATACTTCAGGTAAGCTTTCCTTTATTTTGACAGGTCGCTGATTAACTTCATCACCTAAATTATATGTAATTAACTGATCTTTTGGAACATAGAATTGTGTGGACTTCTCTCTATCATTAGCTGGTTTTAAAAGTTGTTGTAGATCGGCTTCATCTATAGCAGTAGTATATTCTGTTTGGACTTCTTCAGTCACAGGCATCACCATACAGGCTGCCGGACTCCAGTTATCTACAACAGATTGCAAATCTACAGTGCCTAAGGAGATCAAATCAATGTTATTTTTCAAAAATTCTTCTTCTTCATCATCGGATAAACCATCCAACATGTGGACTGGTTCTGCAACATAAGGTCTAACATGTAAATCACAAGGCTGAATAGCATCTAATTTGACAACATATTTTTGGTTATTGTCTTTGAAAGTGAGTTCGCTGAAGCATAACATCACATGAAACGTACTGGATGTTTGATCTCGATAAAGCAAATCATCGTAACTGTTAATTTGTCCTTTCTTGCATGTGCTATTGCCTCGAGATGAAACGTTCATTGGATTTGGCACGTATTTCAATTGAGATACGTATAAGAAGAATAGAGTTCAATTACAGGAAGGAACGACACGAAATACATCGTTGTTTTTAAGAGCAGAAGAATTGGTCAAGTTACAAAAATATCAGACATGTTTCCAAAAGAATCAACAGGCTTCAGCCTGCCTTCCGCCTTCCTCCGGCTTACATGTCTGCCCCAGCTCTGCTTGGCCTGTTGTGCAGATATTGATTGTCTCAAAGGATGTCTTCACTTCATTCGACTTCTTTGGAGTTCTTTTGTAGTAACATACATACAGCAAGAGCTGCAGCGTCCCAAACAACCAACTAATTCCAGTAGAAACCTTTTAAATGACGAACACATCTCAAGGGTTAGATTTATTTTAATAAACTTGCAATAGGCTAGTTAGTCCTTTTCAAATTAAATTGAATGTAGACTTTTTGATGCTATAGCTGACAAAGTTTCATTAATGTTTAACATTCTGAAAGCATCGTAGTTGCTTATGCATACAGTAACGGAGTGCCCTTACCCTAAGGAACGCATCCTTGACGATGAAAGAGTAGGTGACCCATGTCCCTCCGTTAACAAATATTGAGAGGCTGAGGAGGAAAGGCATGTACTCCACGCTCTTTGTAGTA